>CM022769.1:25212288-25272288 GCA_012411365.1 Ameiurus melas | reverse complement strand
TGGGTGATGAGCATCGTGAATGGTGGTTAGTCTGGCTCAGGATTGGCTGCTGAGAACTCACCAAACACACACACACACACACACACACACACACACACACACACACACACACACACACACCAGGCAAGAGCAGAGAGACGTCATGCTTCGTTTCCGCAGTGCATCAAGGGAATCGGCCTGCCTCTGACTCATACTAGACAACCCCCCCCCCCTTTCTTTCAGTGATGTAATACAGGTAACTTATTCGTCACGGCTCACCCCCGCTCTCCCACTTCCACCTGATTGGCTGACCAAACCTATGAATGGACTGCACTGTTCCCTATAGAAAACGAAAGAGGAGGTGGAGGGGGGATAGAGAGGTGGGGGGAGGGAGAGTCTCTCCTTGGTGTGGGTCAGAGATACGTCACTTGCTCATTGAGGAAAAGCAAGAGCAACATCTACTGCTCCCTTGGCAGCTGATCTCACTCTAAGTCACACACGTAGGCAGTGTTTGTTTATCACTCTTGAGTGTGTGTGTGTGTGTGTGTGTGTGTGTGTGTATGTGTGTTGGTCCTTCCTTTCAAGAGAAGAAGGGCTGCAACGGATAACAATGTGTGTGAACCAGTTTAGTCATGAATGAGCAAGTGGGGCTGAATAAGAAGCTATATATGTGTCAGTGTAGTGCTATGGGAAATCGTGTGTGTGTGTGTGTGTGTGTGTGTGGCCTTCTGTTTGAATGTGGATGTAGCTGAGAGCTTTTCATCATGAATGATTTGCCGTTGTGTATTACATGTCTGTAAGTACAGTGTGTGTGTGTGTGTGTGAGTGTGTGTGTGTGAGCGTCGGTGCTAGGCTGGAGGAATGTGTTTGCGTGTGCAAACCTTGGCTAGCTCTGCCTTGATCCTGAATGACTCAGTGCTGCAGTACTTGGTGGGAGGAGCCAAGGTTCTATCCCCGGCTGCAAGCCCTGCTAAATGTTCTCACAAGCATGATCTCTCTCTCACTCACTCACACACACACACACACACACACACACACACACACACACACACTGAGCCTACATCCTGCCACATCAATAGTGTGACCTTTAATTAGCTGTCTGCACAGTTAATGCACAGAAGATGAGATGTACTGCTGAGGGTCTCTACTGTGGAATCTCAGTGACGGTATATGATGAAAGCTTGCTTAAATAAATCATCTCATCCGTGTTTAATGTGAATGACCTTATACCTCCAGTAAATCGACTGCATGTACGTCGCCTGTATATAATATTCCTCTTTACAGTTCGTATCCCATGCAAGCTCGACGTTTTCCGGCAGTGTTTTTCAGACTCAGGTGTTGTACACAACCACTGACGTCTCTGGGACGGCCAATGACTCATACTCCCCTCCCTCCACAGACCGTCCGTACCAGCTGCAGGATCTCTCTTCAAATTCCGATCATGCGCTCTCGTCTTCTCTTCCCACCTCGGATTTCCCGTTCTGCTGTTTTCACTGTTGGGACTGGTGTGCATCAAACGTTATATACAATCAAATACACAGTTTAATAAGCGAGACATGTTTAGAATATGAATCTGCAGCAGCCGGCTGTGGCTCGTAAAGAAACAGGACATAAGATGATGTATGCATGGAAGGTTAGGCTATAAACTTTATAGATATAGGGTTTAGCTTGGTAGAAGTCATATCCGAATGAGCGTGTCCTACTGTGCATCAGCCATAACTAGCACTGAAGGTTATTTTTTTTTAAGTGCGACGTGAAATTGATAGCCACTATGACCTAATAGGAGACGAGTGTGTATGAATAGTGTGGCGTGGTGCACTATATCTCCACGTGCGAAACCCAGTCGATAATTCCGCTATCAAGAGATCGACATTAGAAGCAACTGAAACTCCATTTAGAATCGTATGTAGTAGTTTCACTTTCTGTCTTCCTTTGCAATCGCATCACGCTGACGTGGGACTGGATCATCCGTAACCCTAACCCTTACTGACTGCGTTTACATGGACGACAATAATCCACTCTTAATCTAATTAAGACCGTACTTTGATTAAGAAACTACCATGTAAACACCAACCCTAATCGAATTAAGGTCATAATCTAAGTAAGCTCTAATCGAATGAAGACAGGTGGAGTACTCCTGTTTGAATCCTATTATGGACGTGCATTACAGACATGTAAACACCGTAATCACATTATGAACGTCGTGTGGGAGTTTTCACCGCGTTTTGCGACAGGACACGACCACACACGGCAGTTTTACGTTTTACGGCGAACGAGAGAGTTCGGCTGCGTCCCAAACCGCATACTTGCCTACTATAGTCCTGTAGTGGGGAAAAAGACATGTATCTCGGCTACTATACAGTAGGTAAGTATGCGGTTTGAGACGCACCCCACGGCTTCAATCAGTCGTCTATTAGCACGTACAGCATGACAAATAATTAACTGCACTTAAAGCGTTCGTAAAAAAAAATTCAACAAAAAACACCCAAAACTGTATACGTTCCCATAACGACCGAACTGTATGTTGATACGTGAAATTCTGGAGTGACGTCGAACGGCGTGGCGCGGTGACGCGGTGACGTAATGACGTGTGCTCTTAATCTAATTATGATCCATAACATGTAAAACGGGAACATGACCGGAGTATTCTAAAAGCGACCCATGTAAACACCTTAATCACATTATTACCTTACTTAGATTAAGGTCAATAATTAGATTATTGCTGTCCATGTAAACGTAGTCACTGACGAAACCCGATGATCTCTCCTCTTACAGCTATCACTAGCAGATTCTTTGTAAAGCTGTTGTATGTGTGTGTGTGTGTGTGTGTATATATGTGTATATATATATATATATATAAAAAAAGAGTTGCTAGTTGGTCTAATACGCGGTGACAGCTCATGGCAAAGGGTAGAATATTCTCATTGGAAAGCACAACCCTATTATATGAACAATTACACAAGCATGTCAGCTGCTGGCTAATGAGTTATGTCTGTTGGCATGAATAATCATAATCACTTTGACTTCAATTTTCAATGACTGCTCTAGAGTTCTCCACATGACCCGGAGATATGGATAGGAATGGGAAAACTACCATCTGAAATATTCAATCTTAATCGCTTCGAAGTGCACAGCAGATTCAGACAGGGCTGGCAAATACTGCAGTAATAATTCTTTGTAGCGATACTTTCTTTACTCGGCTAGTATTTTTGAACCGGAATAATTTGACGGAAAACTCTGACCTAATGTCCTAGAAGGCATAGAACAACATGTTGAGATAAGGTTCATCGATCTGTTTATGTGTTAATGTTAGGCGTTCTATAATAACTAGTTTAGCCGGATTTCTTTGGTAACGCATCAGTTCCAGGTGCTGGTGTTATCGGCGCGACAGCGAGTCAAACTCGAGCTGCTTCTGATGACATCCATAGCAAACTACGTAGCATTGGTTGTGTACACGAGCAGCGGATTTAGAGCAACGTTCTCAGGTAAAATGAAAATCAACTAATAAAAGTTCTTTTTGACACCGGTTAAAAACCTTTACTTTGCAAATTTCTATTACTTGAGTAATTGATTGATTGACCGATACATGCCAGGACCTACTGGCCTGTCAGTCTCCAGCACTGTGGGCGAACAAGTAAAGCGAGGCAGTGCCGGTTCCTTCTATCAGCATGAGGTGTGGCATCCTGTGGAGGAAGCTGCAATTGCAGTGAAGGTGCAATTTGCAAACCATCTGGAAGATACCTGCAGGGCTTCCTCTCCGGAACGTCCCCCTCCGGAGGGATGCAGGTGCTAGAGGCGGAGCAGGGGAATGAAGTCGTGGAGAAGAGAAACGAGTTAGAGGTTTTTGCTTCGCTTGTGCGGGTGCAAAACACCTGGGTCAGAGTCTTAGCAGGAGGAGGGTCTTTTGTTTCCTTTGACATTCTTAAAGCTTTTAGCGAGTCGTGGGTGCACACTGACTAAAGACTGGGCCTTAATTGGCAATGCCCTCAGTATGAAGCAGAGGGATTATTATTGTTCCCTTGTACTATGGAAAAGAATTGTAGGGAGGGAGCAAGTCTTTCCTACAACCCCTCCTGATGGAAGGATTCAACAAATGGGAGTGCTTAAGCATGAGGTTTTTTTTTTGGTAAGCTGAGTGCACATGACATGATTTTAACCCTGATTTCACCAACTCCTATGACTCATAGTGCCACTCTCTGCGAGCTCCCCCAGCGTGTACTCGTGTAGTGTGAACACTTCAGCAACACGATTGTCAAGGTCACAGAGCCTCCGATATTTCCGAGGACGTTTGCTTTTCTCAGTGATGAATCATGTAGTGTGAACCCCTCTGTGACTAGTAGAACTGCTGAGAGACAGCGAGGAAATTAAATTCATGCCCTGTCATGCGCAGCAGATCCCTGAATCCGGTTTATTGCCCGTTTATTTGTGCCGGAGCCCGAGGACGGAATGTAAACACAAAGTATAAAACCAGCTACGTTTCCTTTCGCTATACCTCCAGTTCTCTTTGCAGAACAGACAGTCCGCTCTGCCCACACCTCCACAAACACGCTTTCCTCCACATCGCTCTCTCATTTCCTGAACAAAATAGCGATATGAAAGACAGCACACTTGCGTGTATTTCTTGAGAAAGCAGGACTTGGGGATCGGGCACGCTTCTCTCCGGTTTGAACGATGTGTAGTGTAGTATGTGAGCCTCATCAAAACAACGGATCACAACCGGGTAAAGTGGTACAGTGTACGTGGGTCAGAGAGTCTGAGGTTTCGAATGGGGTGTAGTGTACGCTCCGTTTGAACGACTGGCAGTGAGGACAGCTGACACGAAGGAAAAGAGGGTCTCTTGATCTGGCTAGAGCGGTGTGTTTTTACAGCATTCTTGGAAAGTTCAGCCACTTCCCTTTGCGTGTGTTGATTTTTGAGATGTTTGGCCACCTTATCGTACTTTAGGCTAGACTGCGAGTGGGCCCCTGAGATGTGATCCTGGAGATTGACGTTCTTGACGAGTCTGAGTGTGAGGGCCTCAGCTGGAGACACATCATAAAGTAGTTGCTCCCTTTCAGCGTAGCTTCAACGAATTCAATTCCTCAACGGGAAAAAAACGCACACCTGAATGTCACGTAAATGGTGCAGGATGTGTTTGGAACAGAGTTATAGACTGTTAAATGCATAACGCCGAAGCTATTTTGATTATGACAGCCATTTCCAGTTTTAACGTTCCTGCTATGCTTTCTGCTAACATTTAACTGCCTCTGTTTCTCTCTCTCTCTCTCTCTCTCTCTCTCTCTCTCTCTCTCTCTCTCTCTGCCAGTGAATGGCTTCCATTCTAAGCTCTGACTCCTATCTTTCGGTGAAGTCAGGTGTAAGGAAGCATGCTGCTGGTGGTAATGCCTGTTATTTAATCCATTCAACTCTCTGTCTCTCTCTCTCTCTCTCTCTCTCTCTCTCTCTCTCTCTCTCTGCCTTTCTCTCTCTCTTTATCCCCCTCTCCTGAATGGGCAAGGCTGAATCTCCTTCCTGCTTTGAAACGCTCTAGTCAAGCGTGCTGGCTCTCGCGCCAGTAATGGGTTTACGAGACAGAGAAGCAAGCACAACAAGGACTAAGAGAGTCTCCTGAGCCGGCGTGGCTTCCTGCAGAAATGGCTCCTTCCGCTGACTCGATCCTTGTCGGAGAATGTGGCAGGTGGCTGAGCTGTGCCTACTTCTTTGTATCCCCCTCCTTCCAACTACCCTGCCTTTTTTTTTTCTTTTTTCATGAAAGAATGAATAATGGATTTAACCCTTTCAGCAGTGTTAGCAGTCATCTCTGCTGACTCGCTGACATTCCGGTTGCCATATTGAAGATCTTCATCCTTTAAAAAAAAAAAAAGAAACAGCATTCCTGTAATGGATATTGACAATTAAAAAAAACAAAAACAAAATTCAGTTCAACAATTAACATGAGGTAATGATATTTGGGCTAATCTCATTACAGGCTGCAATACCTCTTATTGCAAGAAGCTGTGCACCTCTAAAGGACAGATACGTTTTATATTGCTGTAATTCCTTATCAATGTTCTTCTAAATGGTCTGCAGCTTGCTCTTGCAGAGTCCATTGTTTCATTCTTGTGAAAAATTACACAGTTCATTGGAGGGGGAAGGAGATTTCCTCTAATCTGGCATGCAGAACATTCCCAATTTCCCACACTCAAATGAGACCTTCCCGTTGGACTCGTCTCAGCTCCGGACAAGATCTCATGGCTCTTTCACAGACACACTGTATTAGTGTTGCAGCCTAAAAAGCACACGTGTGGTGGAAAGAGAAATAAATACATATTTGTCTTTAGTTTCTCCTAGTCCATCCGGTTTTATCCACTTAAACAAACAAAAAAAAAGCCTTTAAGGGCTCCTGGAATTTTTTGTAGGACATACGGAAGATGAGGAGAAAGAAATCAATATTAGAATAATACATTGAGAAGTTTGCCTTGAACCCTAAGTGAAACCCAATAGGCTAAACCATTCCTGTTTGCTATTAAGCTAACTACTAATGTATATTCAAAATCTCCATGTTCCACCAAGGTCCATCAAATTCTCTGAAGTTTAAAGGTTGTACAGAACAGAACAGAGCGGTCTCATTGCAGTGGGAGACAGATGCTTCTCTCGGCTTCTCTCTGCTGTGAAACCAGTCGTGTTGTTATTGCTTTGTGCCTCTTTGTCATGCCTTGGTCGTCACGCACCGGTGAGGATGGATGGAATGTGGAAGAATGGAAAGCTATGATGATGGAGGTGCTGGTGGTTCTTTGTGAAGAACCCCTCTCTGTCCCTTTCATTTTAGAGCTGTGTGCAAAAAGCTCTTCCTGTCTCCGTTTCAGTGTTGCCAGTTCAGCAGTTGATCTGAGAGTTCGATAATGTCATTGTATTGACCACGAAGCTGGAAATTCTTATTAATGATAACCAACATGGCTTTCGCTCTGCAGAGAATTACTGGAAAAGGTGAAGGTAGAAAAGGTAAAGGTAAGTTGAACTGTAGCAGATTTTTCAGAAGTGTTTGAGAGATGTCGAAGTAAGGGACCGTAGTAAATAGAGGCTGTCATTATCATCCTTTTCCAATCCACAAGGTGTAAAGCGATTGACTGTAATGTGGAATTTTGGATAGATAGAGGACAGCTTCCTCCCTTGAGTGAGGTAACTCAATCCTTGAATGAGGCCTCTGTCTGTGACTGTCCATCTCTCTCTTCTCTCTCTCTCTCTCTCTCTCTGTCTCGCTTTCTCTCTCTCTCTCTCCCTCTCTCTCTCTCTCTCTCTCTCTCACTTTCTCTCTCTCTCTCTCTCTCTCTGTCTCTCCCTGTCTCACTTTCTCTCTCTCTCTCTGTCTCTCTCTCTCTCTCTCTCTGTCTCACTTTCTCTCTCTCTCTCACTCTGTCTCTCTCTCTCTCTCTCTCTCTCTCTCTGTCTCACTTTCTCTCTCTCTCTCTCTCTCTCTCTCTCTGTCTCTCCCTGTCTCACTTTCTCTCTCTCTCTGTCTTCTCTCTCTCTCTCTCTCTCTCACTTTCTCTCTCTCTCTCTCTCTCTCTCTCTCTCTCTCTGTCTCGCTTTCTCTCTCGCTCTCTCTTTCTGGCTCTCTCTCACCCCCCCCCCTCTCTCTCTCCTCTACATCTACTCCTTTAAATGTGTCCCCTAATGCTTATTCAATGGAGGCCCAGCATTTTAGCCCACAGTTCAACCCATGGAACTTAATTAACTTTTCCTGTGTGATGGGTGGGCAGCAGATCCAGGATCAGTGGTCATGGTGCTGATTGATGGTCCCACTCGATGTGGAAATTGTGTTGCCTGTAGAAAAGTAGAAAAAGGAAGGGCATGAATGTCACAGTTTGACTCTTGGCCTGCTCTTTGATGTGTATTCAACAATATTTTTCCTTCAGGTTAGGGCAGGCCCCAGCCACAGCCTGCAAGGTTTCTTGGGACCCATGCATATACAAAATCTCTCCCTCCCACCCTCTCAGCTACCCACACCACTTATAACCCACTTGTTCAGATGGCAAATATGCAGTGCCGGAAGCCCAGGAACACTCTATCAGTGTGCTATCTCAGCTCCTGTTTGCTCTACTTGCTTTTATCTGTCACATGAGGGCTGTGCAGCCACATAAACATCGCCCTGGGATAGAGCCAGCTGCCACATGAATGGAGCTGCATTGTCCCTCCACTGATAAAAAAAAAAACAAGACTCACTACATAAAGTTAAAATAAAGTTCATATTTGCTGGATGTGAATACATGGTTCTCATTAATACTGCCTGATGGGTAACAGTGTACCCACACCATCGACAGCCAATGAAATAAAGATATCACTGATTGTGGAAGACTTAACGAGGAGCATGTACCACACAACTTGTTTCAGCTGGACCATAAGGATTTCAGGGCAACTTAGACCTTTCCAAGCTTCAATCAAAACCAGACCTCTGCAGAATTACATTATGAGAAGAATAAACAAAACGCTTCTTCAGACCAAAGACCACTCACTACCTTAGCCTGATTGCAGTGATAGCATTGTACAGGAACGGGGGTCTCTGCTCTTGCTGTTGACAGAAAACTAGAGGACAAGGGGTTTCAAAGAATGCAAAGAGGGGAGGGGGGCGGCAATAACGAGCTCAGACCTCGCGTGTTTGCTTGTGAATGACAAGGGCCCCGACATAAGCATCAGTAAATAAAACGGGGCTGTAAAATTAACTACAAGACAAGTCCAACAGGAATCCCTAGCGGCACTTCCTGCCTTTTTTCGAGGCCATAAACAAGGCTTAAACAAGCCAAGCTGGCTCCAGCTCATATCCCACGGCAACGGGCCAGGGTCACGGTGGCCTCTGCTGCCGGCTAGCTCCGCTGGAGGCCTGGACATGGTGACGACATGGAAGAATGACATGGAAGAATTGAGTAGGGCTCGGTTTATGTTTAGCCATCAAACGGAATGCCAAGGATTTCCCAAGAGATCTCGAATGCAAACTGGAACAACGATCAGTCGCTTGCGTTTTGATGTGATTTGATTCGCTCGATGAGAAGTCATGTGCATTTGTACCGAAGAAAAGACGGGAAGGGTGCCATTATTTCTCACGTTCGATCATCATGTTCTAGTGTAAATTTACCAGTAATACGTTTGATGCATTTTGATAATGTTGCTCATATTAGAACAGTAATATAAATAATAACGTGCACAGATGTGCTACTGTTAAGATGAGGATCTCGTCATGAGACGCGCAGGCTTTTTTTGGCGGAGGTGATTGTAAAACAATTTCCATTAAGCCATAAAAGCCATTTCTTGCTTTCTACCCTTTGCCTGTGTATAATGGTACTGCCCTCAGTAGGAAATGCCACTTGAGTTTCCCTTGGGAACACATGAACTCTGAGAAGCGCAGCAGCATGCTTTTCTGGCTGTCTGGAGACAGACGGCCAGTGGAGGAGGATGTGAGGAAGGCTGGGGGGTGTGCAGCTGATTCGAGTTTGATCTGAAGTTCCTCCTACCTAAGGCCTAGTGCGCACACCATGATTCTAGACCTGATTTCCTTGAACTCGTTTTGTGGCTCGGCGACTACTTGCACACTTCCACAGCGACGGCTTGTGTAGCGAACGCCGTGCGCGAGCTGATCCGTGAGCGGTCGTGTAGTGTGCGCTCAGATTAACCGACACTAACTTCCACTGACGTCCTCTCCTGTTCTTCCAGGACACTTCAGGACCGTAGTTTGGAGTCACACCGACCAGTTCCAGTCCATGCTCCAGGTGGCAGACAGAGATACGTTTAAGCAATAGATCTATTACGCTGTTGCGCCACATAGCAAATCGAATTTCCACAGCGCTGTTCCCAAGTTGTTTATATGTGGAAGCATCTGGAATATTAATGCTCTTTTGAAACTATTTCCTGGCAGTATTTGCTCAGTGACCACTGTGTTTTTTGTTTTTTTTTACTCAGTTTGCGACAATGACTCTGACGGAACGATACACGATCTTGCTGAGATTGTGAAAAAAAAGTCCGGCTGTACCCCCACCCCTCGCAGTTGTTTTCCCAAACACCGGATTTTCATTTGGTACTTGGGAGGGAGCAGTAGCAGTGCTGACATTATTTATAGCTTGGTGTTCTAACCAAAATTATCAGTGTACCACAAAATAACTTCCTCAGTCCTGGCCACAAAATAACAGGATGCCTTCAATTGTGCGTATTTATTAATTTTAGCAAAGGATTGCTAGTTTTATAAATAGCCATACTCTTGTAGCAGTTCTCCAAAGTTGGCTGTATAAACTTCCTCTCTCTGTCTTTTCTTTCTTCTCCCTGTACTGAAATGGTGTGGAAAAAAAAAAAACGACCAGGTGACTGATTGTCATCCTTTTAGTGGGTCACAATTCCGTCGTCGTTCAAAATCTATCCTCTAACAAATTTCTTTTCCACTAGGTTGGAGGTTGAAGTCTTCTCCTTGTACAGTCTACCAATGACCCTAAACATTGGCTTCTTTAAAATGCAATATATTGTCAGATATGGACTTTAAAAAAAAAATGCTGTTTTATTTTTTTCTACCCAAATGCCGGGTTGAGACTTTTGGGGCATTTAATTGGGTTATTTTATCCCAGTCTTGGTTGAATCGGTGCACCCCTCCCCCACCCTGACGCATCAACCCAGCTCCTTGGGTCAAATCAACACGGTTTGAATTCCCCTCGGATAGAGGTAGCGGTTTTCACACGAACAGACTGTCCGATTTATTTGGAGAAACGGATTGTGTTTCAATATATTTGTCCGTAAAAGCATTACTGTACACTAAAAAAGCAAAAATGTGCGATAACAGTCCAGTTTACACGACACAAAATGCACCGCAATCTTCGTTAGTTAGTGTCTTCGAAGTTGGTTTCTCAGTTTGATTCAAATCTGATGTTTCCGTCTTAAATATAGGACTTATTTGAGTCATTTACTTCAAAGTCTATAAGTAAACACCACTTTATCAGCTCTAGCAGTACATTTCTGTACACCTTGTGTGTAAATAAAGGAGACGCCATGTTGACGTGTTTGTTTATAATGTGGTAGATTTGACATTTCCCAAGGGTAAAAATAACCCAGAAAATATGAACCCATTTATGAAATAAAACTAACCCAGCGTTTTTGTAAAAATGAAACTATCCTGTGGGTTGAAAAACAACCCGTTTACTGGGTTAATTTAACCCAAAATATGTTCCGTCCTATATTTACCCAGCCGTTGGGCTAAAGATAACCCATTTTGGGTTGTTTTTAACCCAGTGGTTTTTTTTTAGAGTGCACCGAAAGTCAATGCATTACAAATCAACATAATACCTAATAATTTTGATAAACCAGAACTTTCCTTCAGTAATGATCCAAAAAAGATGTCTCCAAGAACCCCATAATTTCATCACAGGATCTGCAGTAGGTCTTGCAGCTGTTGGCGTTAAAGTGCATGCTTCTACAATCAGAAAGAGATTGCAGAGATTTGAGCTGCGTGTCAGGAAAAAGCCTTTGCAAGACTACAGTTTTGAAATGAGCGTATAGGCAAAGACCAGACCTTTTGGAATAATACGCTCTGGACAGACGAATCAGAGATAGAGTCGTTTGGTCACAGTAACAGCAGACATGATTGGTGCAGACCAAAGACAGCTTTTCAGGAGAAGCACCTCATACTCAACTGTGAAGCACGGTGGTGGAAATGTTATGGTTTGGGGTTGCTTCGCTGCCTCAGGGACTGGATAGCTTGTACTCATTGGTTCAACTATGGACTCTGCATCTTATCAAAGAGTGCTTGAAGATAAGGTGAGGCCGTCTGTCTGAAAGTTGAAGTTGAACCGAAAGTGGACCTTTCAACAGATTAATGATCCTACACACACACACACACACACACACAAGCAAATCCACCAAGGAATAAAAAAGAAGAAATGGAGGGTTATGGAATGGCCGAGTCAAAGCCGGGATTTGAATCCCATTGAAATGTTGTGGGGGGGGATGTGAAACGGGCAGAACATGCAAGAAAACCTTCAAACATCTTGCAGCTGAAATAATAGTACATGGAAGAGTGGTCAAGAATTCCAGCGAGCCTGGTGGACAATTATGCAAAACACCTACAAGAAGTTATTTTTACTAAAGGGGGCAATACTAGCTTCTGGGGCCAAAGGTGTACTTACTTTTCCCCCCAGAAGAACATCACCTCTATTGATATTTCTGTTGAATAAATGATTGAAAAGCAAATTTTCCTTGTTGATTTGTTCACGTATATCGACTTCATTAATAGGCGCCATTTCGAAGATGATCAAATGTTTGCTCGTCCGAATATGGTTTAAAAAAAAAAAAGCCAATAATTTACACGGGGTGCACTTATTTTTTCACTTTACTGTAGTGGCATTTGTGTATCTTGTGGTTTTCATAACCTTTCCGAAGTGCATACTCATGACAACTTTCCGTGGAGGTCCACACAGGGATTCTGGGTCCGTAAATCTCAGAGAGGATGTTTCAGCACAGACATGAATGTGTCCACGCCACGCAAACGGAGTAAATGCTGGGTGAAGACGTTACCATCTGTGCTGCAGACCAAGAACCAGAGACATTAGGCCACCTGATTCACTGGAAAGATGAAATTCTGATCTAATGTCTCGAATTCATCTCTTGATCTCAAATGTCTTCAGTGTGTAGCAAAAGTAAAAGTAAAATTTTTTGTAAGGGGACTGTATTTACATTCCATGTTGTACAACACAGATGAAAACCCTAGAAACAAACAAACATGTCCAGATACCAGAACCTTATCAGGACCTTGCTGAGGTTTTCTTTAAAACAAAAGCATCTCCAAAACCATCTCCATGGCCTGTACGACTGCGCCATTGACTGGTTTCCTGACACCTCACCCAACATTATAGTCCATCCATCAGTCCCAGCAACACAAAGAATATGGAGAGGAGGTATTAACTTTGCGTTACATTTATTCCTCTCCTGCCAACCTAGATTCACCTACAACCTCGTACGGCTCAGAGAGACGGATAGATTCAAAACAGCTTTTATTACCACTTCCAAGCATTCGGAATATCTGGTCACGTCTTACGGACTGGTCAATGCTTCCCCAGTCTTCTGCTTCTTGAACCATTTTGTAGTTGTTTATACAGATGTTGTTCTTTTCTTCTCTTCAGAACAAGAGCATGTGACTATTGTATGCCAAGATCACACAAAACAACTACAGAATCAAGGGGTCAAACTGTCAAAGAACTGCAGAGGTTTCTGGAAAATCATAAATATCACTAGGACTCAGAATGACCAACCCACAGCTCCCGGGCATCCATCTGAGACATTTGTCCCTCAAACCACGTGAGAACAGCTCATTCAATACGTTCTCAAGCAGAAGCCACACCTGAGCCTTTTGAAAACCAAGATCAACTGATTAAACAGGTGGACTCAGATGTGGCTCCTGCTTGATTGGAATGAAAACCTGCTCCCACACATAAGATTGGACACCACTGGTCCAGAACAAACATGTGAACACGGTCTCTAGAGCCACTTCTCAGTCGGGTTGCTCATTTTAACCCTGTAAACGGGTTGTTTTTCAACCCACAAGATAGTTTCATTTTTGTTTTTTTTTATTATTATTTTTTTTTTTTACAAAAAACGCTGGGTTAGTTTTATTTCATACATGGCTTAATATTTTCAGGGTTATTTTTACCCTTGGGAAATGTCAAATATACCACATTATAAACACATACATCAACTTGGCATCTCCTTTATTTATACACAAGAAGGTGTTCAGAAATGTATTGCTAGAGCTGATAAAGTGGTGTTTATATAAATATACATAGACTTTGAAGTACGTGACTCAAATAAGTCCTATATTCGAGACGGAAACGTCAGATTTTGAACAAAGGAGACGTTGTTAAACATCCAAAAAACCGAGTAACCAGTTTATGATCTAGTGGCATTACGAACAAGTTCGCCAAAGCTAATGAAGATTGCGGTGCACTTAGTCTTATGTAAACTGGACTGTTATCGCACATTTTTAGCTTTTTCTAGTGTACAGTAATGCTGTTATGTCCGTGTGAAAGCTGCTACCTCGACCTGCGGTGAATACAAACTGAGTTGATTCGACCCAAAGTGCCGGGTGGATGCGTCGGGGTGTGGGAGGGGGGCATTGATTCAAGCATCAGTAAAAATGACCCAGCCACTTATCCAGCGGTTGGGTTACACAAAACGTCTCAAAAAACTACCCAAGACTGAGAAAATAACCCAATTAAATGACCCAAAAGTCTCAACCTGGCATTTGGGTAGAACCCCCCCCCCCCACCAATTTTTAGAGTGTGGGATATCACCTACAATCAAATGGTCAGGTAGAACACTTGAACCAGGAAATCAGAAGAATTTTTTCCAGTGTATTTTGGGGTCTCTACCCACACTAATCCCCTAGTCTGGAGAACTGTCTGAGATCTCTACTATAAATGAGTGGAGGAGAAGATGTGGGATGACCCAAGGTTGTAACCTGACCTCATCCTCAGCTGCACTCGGTTCAGATGTGTGTATTCTGCTTGTTATTACCATGTCTAGACCCTCGTTATTAGCCCTCTTGTGTTTAGAGCCGTTTCTTTTGATTTGCCTTTCGCATTGTTCTTCCAGTTTGTCGAATCACGCCTGCTGTATTGTGTTTGACCCCTGTCTGCTCTATTCCTTTGAGATTTGGATTTGTGTTCATTTGCCCTGTATGCCTGGATTTTGTTAATAACTGCCTTCTGCACATGGATCCTCACCCTGCTTCCGAGTCCGAACACACTCCGTAGTTGTATTATACAATCTGGCGAGCCTGAAGCCTGGAATAACAGTGATATTTAGATCGATGTCATTTGCATTGTAAATCATGGTCTGAAAAATGGTACTGCGTTCTCTGTGAAAATCCAGGCCAAAGGGAAGTGGTACACATACTTGGAACATTATCGGAAACCTGTGACCATATACAGAACTGTGTTAGTGTTCCAGGAAGGGTCTGCCTGTGTGTGTGTGTGTGTGTGTGTGTAAGATCAGTTGCCTGACTGTGCTGCCATTTGTACACCGGACGCTTTCGGTGTGTGCACTTCTTAATCCTGAAACGATCCTGTCAAGCAAAGGAAAACAAACAGAGGGTTTGTTGGTGTAAGGTCTGATGGGTGGAGTGAGCATTATGGCAGCCTCACCTTTGCTAAAAGGGTTTTCCTCGGATATTTTCTTTATCCTGGAGAAAGGGTCTTATATTCTAAAGGCAGTGAGGATTTCTCTCTTGCGAATGAAGCTGCCATCATTCTGATTTACTGCCCTATGGGTTAGAATATAGGGCTGTAGATTCAGCCCTGGTCATCGTTTGAAATGCTCTGAAATCTTCTGCTATACCAGTGTGGATCTGTACCGTCGATTCAGAAGCCTGCAGGTCGGGTCAGGCCGCAGCCAGATGTCTCCTTGTAGGTTTTAAACCTGCGTCCTCCTGAAGAAATCCACACGATGACATACGGCATTGTGATTCCATACGATTTTATCCGCCAGTCAGAGGATGTTTATGAGAAAAGATGATTCCTGGTGGGAAAGTAGTTATGTAATTGTCCTACATACAACTACGCTCAAGTGTTTTGATAGATAGATTTACATTTATTGATCTGAGTATGGAAAGCGCATTTGTATCGTTTGTACATTAATCGCATTTCCATGAAATTACTTTTTCGTCCTTACGAAGATTATAGCCAAAGACTAATTCTAAGAAAGTAGGTCAGCTGCTTTTTTGTTCATGTAGCTTTATTTAAAACATCCAGTCAAAGCCATACAACTGTACGGATAACACAATGAACAATCTTTCTGCTAGGACACATGCAAATTGTTAGGAATTTTTTCAGCATGACATTATGTTTAAAAAAAAACCAAGTGCCCTTATTTCTTATTTCTGTTAAAATAATATACACTTTTTTTTTTTTACTTTTAAATAATTGAATATTTGAGTGTGGATACTTTCCCACCAAGTGTAACTGTAAGTATTTTCCATTCTCCTGATATCTATCGGGATGTTTTCTTTACCCTGATGAACGCGAGATCTCGGATCCTTGTCTTCCGGGACGTGGTACTGATTGCAAAAGCATTGTCTCCAGGGTTCGGATTGTCTCCAGGAATGAAAGGTTCAGTGAAGCCCAACACTGCTGAAATGTGACCCAATTCATATTTAATATACCACAATGCATAATGTGTACTTATGCAACCAGGTTATTGTACGCTGTAATTTCACATCGAGTGTGGATAAAGTTCTGACATGATTTATCTCGGTTTCTTGGATTTAACATCATAAAAACCTGCCATTTTAACAGGTCATGTAGTGTATTTGTGATGCTGAACATAATGTGCAGTTTAGTGTATGGGCAAACCTACCATGAAACTCCTCAGCTGCTCTGGGGTCAGTGAGAATTGATCATAAGTGGGTCTCGGAATGCAGGTTTTTCCATATACAGTAGTATACTAGAGTTGCCCCCCACATTATCAGGACAGAACTACTGAGGACCGGACCTGGTTATCCTCCTAGCTAATCATAGGCATGATTATTTCTAGGCACATTTTTCCTGAGGATTTTCTGGACTGTTTCCAGACTCAAAAAAAGAGCATTCACCGCTTCACTAATCTTAACTAACTCTCGGGGCAAATAGCCCGAGTCTGGAAAAAAAAACACAACGAAAGGGAACGGAACGGCCTGAGAGTCGCTTCTCAAACGCACACTAAACCCACATCACCTAGACAACTAGGGGGGAACAACCAAATGCCCACGTAAACCAGCAGTAAACAGATAAGCTCTAGTATCGCAGTATACACTTCTACACCACTCTGGAGCCAGACGTCCCGCTGGCTTTATTAGGTGACCGTAAAATAGCCGTCCGGGTCCCGGATTAGGTTAATTATTTTCCTTAATTTTTCCTCTTTCTCTCTCTCGCTCTCTTCCAGCCTGGGAGCAAGGGTCATCTGTGACTTATTTACAATCACTCCTTGTGCTAAAACTCCGATAAAGAGGTAGTGAGGTGCAGAGGGCAGCCTCCACTGGCGACTGGTGATCGCTGGGTGGTGTCGGCAAGTACCGCTCAGCCAGGGCCAACAACAATTTACAGGAGGTATGATCCATAAAGTGTTAAATAATGCTGTCTGCTCCCCTGCAAGAGCTGTCTACTAAACCAGACCCCCCGCTGCCTTGGTACCAAGAGAAAGGAAAATAATAGAAGCTTTAAAAAGTTCTGAAAGTGAGAGGATTTTATGATAGAAACATAATGGCTTAGAAAACCTTGCTCTGCGGTGTGTGTAATGTCGTGGGTACGTTTTGTATTCATTTTTAACGCACTCTAAAGACCGACCCGCTGACGTCGTGCGTTTGATGGTGACGGTGGTAAAATGGTCGTTGTATACTGTTGTGTCTTATATAATGGGGAATCGTGCTCGTAGGTTTCTCTGCTCACTCTAAATTAGGACCTATATTTTAAGTCTCTCTCTTAAGCCAAAAATATTTTTCTTCCACGCATGCCTCAGTTTCGTGTGGGTTTATAACCAATTTTCCTGCAACAGAAATAGAACCACAATCAAGCCTTTTTGTAATTTAGACTCGGCTTCGACACTTAAACAAACTTGAAGCCTCTGTTTCTATTTTTGAATCTTACAGCTGAAAGTCCATTTCCGATGTTCCGTGCCGCTCAAAAGCATCATTTTCCTTCAGCCTGGGTTCACACACAGTATTTTGTGGCGAAAGTATAACATCTACAAGGGCCGGATGTGACTGAGGAAATTATTCATTAGCAAAGAAATACTATTTCTTGTCCTGGCTCTGGGACATTAGTCACTCGCCGAGCATTAAAGTGTGTGTTTTTCCTCCACTGGAAGGAGGGATGGTCAACAGTGACAGAGTTTTTCTTTTCTTTTTCTCTTCCTTCTCCCTTCATTCTAGAATGAAAGGCACAGGCAAAGAAAAGAAAAGAAAAAAAAGATTTGGAAACAGAACAAATTGCTCAATGAAGCAGTCTCTTGGCCTCTTGTTTAGCGTGGTTGATGTTTATGCCCAATGCGAGAGAGGCCTGACCGTGTTTGCCCCAATCCACAAGCCGTTCTATCCTCCTCTGGGACACGAGCCATGTGCTTTAGAGGAAAACCACACAAGAGAGAGCTAGCAGGGGGTAGAATGTTCCAGAAAAAGCCTGGCCACTGCAAGCCAAGACACCAGCTAGAAACTCAACTGGATGTGGTGAATAAGTCAAATTACGGAAACGGAGGGGGAAACCTCAGGGTGAACTGGAAAAGAAATAGAAAAGGAAAGCCATATTTGTTTCAAAACATGCTTTTCTGAGCGGTGTCTCAAAATGGAGTGTGTATAGAAGGAATGGAGATGCTCTGCTGGAATGTCATGAATTAAACGCTTCGGTTCAATCAATTAGATTGGTGTTTACTCATCTGTAATACATTATGAACAGGCCAAATAGGTCAAGAGGAGCTCTCAATTGGCTTGTGTACGTAGACACATGTCTGAAAGACGGCAGATGTCCTTTTTTTTTTTTTCTTAAAGAAAATAATTTAAGGAAAATCAGAGCCGGCTCCACGAGGACTGCATCCCTGGCAGTTATAGAGGACAAAGACCGCTAACAGCTTCCTCCTCACTCCATAACAAACAGCGAGGGGCTAGGCCCCTGAGGCTTCCTGTGTCCCACACACAGCCCACAAATAAACACAATCACGTTTTTTAACCGCTGAGCTCCTTCCCCTCGCTCACTCACCCTCTCTCACTTTCGAAGAAGAAAGGGGGGGATGGTTGGGTTGAGAATCAGGCCGAAATGGGCAAACTGAAAAGAATCACTAGGCTAAATGCCTATATGGAGTTGAAAAATGAAAACAGAAGGGTAGTTCAGAATGTCACATAAAACCAGCCCTAAACGGATAACCCAGTGTCTCGCTTCAGTATCGTCTCATATAATCCAGCTGCTACCTGGAACTCACTATTCTGTAGCATTCGCTGATAAGTTCCCAACATTCTTGTGGGCTTGAGGAGGACTCTAAAGCTAAACGGAGCCCTCTATTTATCAAGTACTAACGCAAACTGTTTGTCAAGCGATCCATTTCTGTGTTTTTGTTTCTGTTATAGTGAATCTATGAAATATATGAATGCGACTAGTTTCGCCGAAAAACATCTTAAACAAATGTTTACGAACAGTTCAGATAAACTGCTACTACATCCTGATAGAGATCACTAAAACTCTGGGGAAAAAGAAAACTCCTCTGGGACTTATTAATTAATGCAGGCAATACAAAACCCACAAAATGACTTTTAAAGTAGTAGTAGTCGTCTAATTAAAGTCATTTAAGTTGTAGTCGACTGATCTTTTGTACAACAGTTTGTGGCCAAAACCAGTTCAAAAACGTTCTAAAATGTCACCGTAAGACGAGAGTTCAGCACGCAGGAATGCTTGAGCTGTATTGATTTTAATTCGGAAGTATCCTCGCAAACATTATAATGTTACATGACCTAGTTAGCTAAATAAAAAAAAAAGAACGAGATTAGTGGAGTTTCATGTGCTTGGATGAGGAATACACTTCTATATCTCACTACTTCTACAGGTTCAGGATGGCGTGGATAAGGGTTTAACTGTGGAATCAGGTGTGTAAGTGTGAAACAATATCCTGTACACTCTGGATAATGATTGTACCCCAGGATACCGTTCCTCTTTGGATGTGTATAAAAGAGAGATATTTGAAAAGATGGTATGGGACTGATGGCCAGAGTTGCCAGGGTCATGTTTTTTTTTTTCTTTCTTTCTTTTTCTTCAGATACTGAAAATCAAAGGTTCATGCACACGATGCTGAAGTTATTTACAAAAAAATAAATAAAAATAAATCATGTCTCTTTTCTTTCAAAAACTTCAGGATAGTTTCACGTTTGTGTGTTTGTTCTCTGAGATGCAGTTAAAGCTGAGACCTGGCAACCCTGCTGATGGGAAGACGTGGACTCCTTTCGTGACTAAATCAGGCAGATAAGCCGTAAGTTTAATTGCCAGTTACGGAGATTAATGTGGCTGTTTGGATGCGTAGTGTAACAGTAGAGTGGAACTGAATCATACAGTTATATAATCCTGGCTTATCTAATCCGGTTAATTGCTTTGTTCTGGCCCTTTCTGAAAATGACCTACAGTATAGTTAACAAGTGGCTGCTACAATTTTCTAAGTAAGCTTCACCTACAATCCAAAAATAGCTAGCTGTTTTATTCAGATCCTCAGATACAGTATGTCTTGTTTATCTTATTTAATTTAGTATTACAAAGCTGCATTTTTGTCAAATGGGTCAATTTTTATGAATCTTTTGGCTTTATTTAATATTTACCGATGTTTTATCTGTAATCTTAACAGTGTGAGAAGCCTCAGTCACACGTACTCACTTCTTTAAGATTCTTTTTAAAGCTAAAGAAATTTTTGTGCATTGCTCGCTGTAATTGGAAAAAAAAAAAGAAAGATTTTTTGCCACTTATATCAAATTTTACACGGATAACTCTTTTCTAACGATCAGCTCTGAATTGTAAGTGGTTGATAAACATATTTACACAGTTGTGCAAATAGCCAATGTTTTTGATCCTGCGAGTCCATAGATTGTGATAAATATTCAAAAAAAAAAAATCAGCACAGTACATGGGTTATTTTCCTTGTGTACTTTTTGCTTTATATTGAGATTATTTAGAAGGTGTGGATAACATTCTGTACTAAATAATGTGAAATAAAAAAATAAAAAAAAAGGCTTCGCCATGACGGTGCAACCGTCACACCCAGAGCCTCGTTACACCCAAAACACAAAGCCATCACTTTGCTCCCAATCGCCAGATTACTATTCAGCTGTTGCTCATTTCTGACTCTCATTAGGCTAAGACTATACATACAAGCTCTAATTACACTCACATTGTAATGTTCTGCTGTTGTTTGCCGCTGCATTTCTGAGCTCTGTTTAGTTATTCTGCCTTCCATCGCCGTGCCATTTGCCAGTGTTTCATAGCAGGTGGCTCAATGGTTAAGGCTCTGGGTTACTGATCAGAAGGTCTGCCAAGCTGCCACTGCTGGGCCCCTTGAGCAAGGCCCTTAACCCTCTCTGCTCCAGGGGGGCCGTATCATGGCTGCCCCTGCTCTCTGAACCCAACTTGCTGACAGGCTGGGATTTGTGAAGAATACAATTTCGCTGTAATGTAAGTGTGACCAATAAAGGCTTCGTCTTCTTCTTGATATTTCTCTCCTTCTACAGCATCCCATTTACACTGTACATTCTTTTCTACGTTGTGACGGCTAAACGTGAGCCCGACTGAACGGAAATGTAACTAACTAGTGATACTCACGATGAAAAAAAAAAAAATTTGTTACCTTTCCTTGCTTCCACAGTGGGTGGAGCTAAGAAACGAGGAAGTGAAGCAAGGAAAGTAATGAGAAGTATCCTGGAAGTGATTCTGTGATTCTGAGTTTTTCCAGGAATACTCTGGACACAGGACATTGATCTGTAATGATATCCTCAAGGAGACAATTGCACCAGACAGAGTACTTAATGAAGTTAGATAGCATGTTTTGGAGCAAGCCGGTCACTGTGGTAAAGGCAACTGCATGAGCGTATAACCTTATGTGATTGCATGTATTTGTCCCATCCTGAGTTCTTCTGTGTTTGTGTAGATCTCATACTGAATAGTTTCAGAAATGAAAACAAAGGCAGTCTGAGTAAACACAAAATACAGTTTTTAAATGATAATGTGATTTACCGAAGCAAAAAAGTTATCCAATACTTACTTTGCCTGTGTGAAAATGTATTTGCCCCCCATAGTTACCACTTCCCCAAATCTATGAAAGTGCATTGATGATGGGGTTCAGCTGGACGAGACACAACCAGACCTGATTACTGCAAACCCTGTTCCATCACGTCTACACTTACATAGAACTTTTTGAGAAGCATGGAGTTGGTAAAAAGATCTTACGCAGTAACACACTGCGGCAAAGCTGAAAGAAATTCCAGAAGTGATGAGGAAGAAGGAGATTGAAATGCATCCGTCTGGGAAGGGTTACAAAGCTATTTCAAAGGCTCTGGGACTCCAGAGAACCACAGTGAGAACCGTGATCTCCGAATGGAAAAACTCAGCACAGTAGTGAGCATTCCCAGAAGTATCCGACCTTCCAAAATTCCTCCAAGAGCACAGCGACGTCTCATCCAGGAAGTCCCAAAAGAGCCAAGGACAACATCAAAGGAACTCTCTTGCATCAGTACAGGCCTCTCTTGCATCAATAAAGGTCACTGTTTATGACTCCACTATCAGAAAGACACTGGGCAAAAATGACTCCATGGAAGTGTGGCAAGGTGAAAACCACTGCTAACCCAGAAGAGACACCTTGATGACCATCAAACCTTTTGGGAGAATGTTCTGTGGACTGATGAGTGGAAAGTGGAACTGTTTGGAAGACAGGAGTCCCGTTATATCTGGCATAAACCAAACACAGAATTCCACAAAAAGAACATCATACCTACGGTCAAACATGGTGGAGGAAGTGTGATGGTGTGGGGATGTTTTGCTGCGTCAGGGTCTGGGAAACGTGTAGTAATTGAGGGAAACATGAATTCTGCTCTCTACCAGAAAATCCTAAAGGAGAATGTCCGGTCTTCAGTCCGTAAATTAAAACTCAAGCGCAACTGGATTATGCAGCAAGACAACGATCCAAAGCGTAGGAGTAAATCCTTGTCCTAGAAGTGAGTGAGAAACTGATCTCTAGTTATCGGAAGCGTTTGGTCGCAGTTATTGCTACTAAAGGTGGCGCAACCAGATTTTAATGTGTAAAGGGGGCAATTAGTTTTTCACATGGGTGATATTTTTTATAGTGTTTATTCTCAGGTCGCCTTTGATTTGTGTTGTATTTCTCTTGAAGATCTAAAACTGTTTAGCATGAGATATACACAAAACCAGAAGAAATCAGCGTGGGAGCAAATACTTTTTCACCGCACTGCACATATTTCTGATGGTCGAAATGAGCAAAACCTAAGCAGTGTGTTACTTTTTTCACTGTTGCATGAAACTATAGTTCTGGCTAGTACGCTACTGCTGACATGGTGCATTTGATACGCCTGGCTCCAGCGGGTCTGCCGTGTAGAGCATGCACTGAAACATGTGATTCAAATGAATGGAAGAAAATTTGAGCTGCACTGCCAAATCCTTAGCCATGGAGTTTCCTGCTGCTCCGGAGTCCCTGCTGTATGGAGGAGAGACCAAGAGAAGCAGTAACTAGAAACAGGAAATATTTAATAACATAAGATTAAAGAAGTCCAACCTACCTCAGATGATGATGATGATGTGAAGGACTTGATTGAGCAACTTGATGAACGTTGTTTGGGGAGTGTAAAGTTTTAGTTTCTGCATGACAGCTCCGTCTGTACTTCCTCCCATTGTGATGTTTCAGGAGTGCACATTGCAGCTCCTATGAAGAATGCTAGAAGAGGCGAATGTGCAGAAGTGAAGGGCAAAGTGAGCGTCAGTCCTTGATGTGCCCTTGAGTAATTTCACACCACTCTCCTTCCTGTCAGGAGAAGAAGCTCTTGGAAATAAATTGGTCATAGGAAGTTGTTTCTTCACTGCCTTGCTCCTGGGCAGCTGTACTTCTAATGCTCTTCTGATGAGTAGAGAGATATAAGGGGGCTATTTTGGAAGCATTTGTTCCTTGCTTGGTAGGTGAGTGGCTCGGTGTGTGGTTTGCAGGGCCGGCGAAGTGTCGTAGTGGCCGGTTGAGGCTGACTGGAATCAGACAACCCTGTTGACTGTAAAGACAAAAAATAAATAAATAAATAAAAAAATAGAGTGAATTTTTTTCGTCAAGTCAGTTTACAGCATCCCAGAACTTCCACAACTCAGCTTCCACCTTTAAAATAAGTTCTTACAATGAAAAAAAAAAACAACAAAACAAAACAAAACGGTATTAAATGGCTCCATCCTCCTTTTCCTGTAATGACTGCATGGAAGAGATGAGACTCGAGCAAAATCGGACCTTTTGTAGAAAGAGCATGATCACGATCAAACGTTCATGCTTCAGTTTACATACTGACCAAGAACCTGAATGATGAATGCTGAGTATTTTCCCAAAGCTAAAACCTAAAAGCTGTTTACTTCCAGTTTTAAATGAGAACAAATTCCCAGATGTTCAGTGTGGTCTCAGACTTTTGTACTGCGCTGTAAATGTTCTACTCGGAGCAGAATACGTGTCTCTGCTTTTTGCTAAATGAGTTTTTAATTTTGATCTAGTTAACCTACGACCTGCCTCTTCTTCACCGGAGAAAAAAAACAAAACATCCTGGATAAATATTTGAGCAGGCAGTGTGAGCGCGTACAGCCCTAGCTCCCTTAGAGGCCCTTCCTGGCCTGTGTCAGCCAAGATTAATGTAGATTCACTAATGCACTGGGGTGGGAGGCACACACACATACACACACTCCTCCAGAGTTGAGAGTTATCTGAGATATGCTTTTCTCCTCCGTGTGTGTGTGTGTGTGTGTGTGTGTTTTGATAGGATGTTAAATTTCCTTTTTAAAGAGGCAACGATGGTCTGAAGACAGCACTTGCATTTCAGAAAAGTTTGACATAATGAAAGACAGGCACTTGTTTGGGGAGGGAAGAAACACGTGATTTAAAGAAAGAGTCGGATCTGAAGGTAATTGAAATTCCTTCACAGGTTTTATGGATAGGTGCCTCCAAGATGGCTTCCACAAACTGCATCCGTTCTGTGGAACGGATTAGTCTAGACGAAACAAGAGAGAACGACAGCACGGTCAGTAATGAGTGTAACAGCGCCCTTTCCCCATTATCTGATTAGAACAGTGCAATGCCATGGTGGACCATTTTGCCCATAAAATGTTGGTCCTGTAGGGCCATATTATTTAGCTTTAGCGTCTTGCAGGGGTCCATGGGAATAATAGTCAGCCATTGTGCAGCAAGATGAAGACTAAAGACTGTAAGAAAGGCTTACTGTGGGCCTGGCATGGCTGGAGGAAAGGGCTCTAGCCACTGTTACTTGCAGTGGACAGAGGTGCCTTTGTCTGGTAGCTGCCACTGCCTAGCAGGTGCTTTCTAACTTCCCCCCTTCTTCCTTTCCATGCTCCAGAAGACTTTAGTGTCCTGCCCCCCTGAGGGGTAAGTGGGTTGGAGGGTAGATACCAGTGATGGGAATTCCGGCTCTTTTCATTTGGCTCAGTTCACCAATAAGAGACGATTCTTTCGGCTCCCAAGCAACTCGAAATTTTTCGATATAATCACCCGTGACTGTTCTTCTTTACCCAACTATCGCTAAAACTGTATAATGTATAATGAAACCTTAGCGTGCCAAAAATCAGCAACATACAAAGCACCGTCCTCACGTCTTCTCTTTTTTCTCTCTCTCTCTTACTTGAAGTTAATGACCAAAAGGTGCAGCTTGTCACGTTACCAAGGAACGTCTTTGTCCTGAAGCTTTTTCCACGTGGTAAACTTACTGACTGTTACTGAGCGCCGACACTAGAGACTCATTCCATAAATATATATATGTAAAAAAAAAAAAAAATCACAACACTTTAAAATTTTTGTTTATTATTTCTCTTCGATTATGTGGAGCGTCCACCGTGAAATGAGCTGTTACTATAGCAACAATAGCACAAATCCTCTTTGAGTTTAGTAAAACACTGAAATTCATCTTTTAGTGTGAGTTAATTGAGCGATGGGAGCGGATCCGAGGACGTGGTTAGCGGTTAAGGCTTTGAGCAACAAATCAGGAAGGTGGTGAATTCAGGTTTCCACGGTTGGGTCCTTGAGCCCTCGAGACCTTTAACCTTCGATTGCTCAGCGCCTTCGAGTGTCCTGAAATAAATTACTGTGAATATTTACTGTATGCTGCCAGTCATTTTATTGTACATTTAACAGGTTACTTTTATTTATTTATTTATTTATTTATTTATTACAATTGTAGCTTTGACCGGTGAACAAAGCTGGTCAGAGGGAAGGAGGAGGAAGAGGAAAAAAAACGTGAGAAAAGAGAGAGGGAGAGATTAACACTCTAATCCAATATCCGATGCTCCTGGCTGGCTGAGTTAGTGTTGAGTGATGCCTGTTGTAAGCAGAGCTCTGTGACCCTCCACATCCTTACAGTGAAACGTCCAGAACAGACAGGATTTAAACCAGGTCACTTCTTCCAGCCAAATGTTTATTTTCAATCATCTGTTTGAGTTGCAACTGGTGTACGTTCAATAGTCTGTATTGAAATTCGTCAACTTTATTGGTCCTTGTATTCTGTATTAATAAATCATTGCACGTTTGAACACAACTCTATTTAAAAAAAAAAAAAAGAGAAAAAGAAAAAAGAAAAAGTGTCTGGAGTACTTAAGTGCAAGTTTTGCTCATGGAGTCATCTTGCGAAACCCATGAAGCCTTTTTCATTGAAAAGCTTGAGTAAGTGCCAAGCTGTGTTTTTCACATAAACTGTCTTTAGTGAGAACTGTGAAGATGTTCAGATGTTCAGCGATACAGACGGGCTAAACTCAAACTCTGAGGAACTCACGCGAACAGATCTACTCTCGGCAGTCATCTAGAGCTGGAGTGTGGCATGACCAACATCTCGTCGCGCCAAGGTGGCAAAAACGATCTCCACTTTTACCACACTCGTTCAGAAGTCTCCGCGTCACCACGACTTCCAGTGTGAGCTGTGAGTAGAATTAAATACCCCAGAAGTCTGTCCTTAAAAACCCTTAAACATTTTGAGAGCCAATCAAAAATAAATCCTGCAGAAACGTCTACACATCAGACAACAAATGTTAGTTCAGCAATGTCCTGAGCATCCCTGACCCAATGGATCAGATATCTTTAGTTTTAAATGCTTCAGTGTGATAACCATCTGATAATTATATTAAACGAGCCCGTAGAGATCTCGGCAATGGAGATCACAGCTTAACATCCAACCTGCGGAAACATTTACAAGTAAGCTGTTAGCTAGCTGAGTTAGCTAGCCCGGATCTTTAGATGTTTTACAGTATGGAGGCTCTGTATTAAACTTAAAATGTCACTTCCATGTTCAGTAGCGATTGTCTGTTGTGTCAAATATATCTAAGTGATGCTACAGCCTGTGTGTAACGTCCAGGGTAATGAGTAAGAGGTGTTTTTTTTTGTGTGTTTTTTTTGCTAGAGAGCTAACTATGTAGCTAGAAACATGTGAGCTAGCTGGCTAGCTAACAATTTTAGCGAGCTGCAGAAACCCGCAACAGCATTTGCGACAGCCCGCGGGTGTAAGCTACATTTCTTTACACGGTGTTGATAATGGAGGCGTTTACTTCCGTATAGCTCACTGTGAGTTTACATCATTGTTCGAAAAAACATCGCTCAGATATGGAACATTTCCAGACGTAGACATTTAAAAAAATAATAATAATAAGTAATTAATAAAGTAATTACTCAAGTAGTTTTTCACCAGATGCTATACAGATCTCTGGTTTTACTTTTACTCATATCAGTCTGTTTTTCTTCTCTTTATACCACTAAAATCGACACGGCTGACATGGTCGAAAAATAAGTGTATTCGAACTTGACAGTCCCTCGGACGTTATCTCGCCATATCTCGTATGTTGTGTAAGGAATCAGGAAGCCGACGTATGGCTCAGAGGATGTTTGTAAAACCAAGACCGAGCACGCCTGCTGTTTACTCAAGTGTGGTAATCCATAGTTCCGTTTACTCAAAGTCAAAGTTCAGCTTTCTTATCGCTGTTCTAGCTATGTTCCTGCAGCCGGGCTGTCGGTCTTCCCTCGTTAGGGGTTACAGGGACAGAACAAATCAGCAGTTCTCTCTTGAAGCCATGATAT
Source organism: Ameiurus melas (assembly GCA_012411365.1). Lineage (NCBI taxonomy): Eukaryota > Metazoa > Chordata > Actinopteri > Siluriformes > Ictaluridae > Ameiurus > Ameiurus melas. The sequence goes on along the minus strand of CM022769.1, from coordinate 25,244,493 downwards.
AATGACAGGATGTTCCTCTAATCAGATGGGCTCTGGGTTTATCTATTAACCGCCCAGGCTCGAGTGAAGAGGACAACCGATCTATCGGCTTGTCATTTCTCCTCTTATTCCTTTTCCAAGAGTCGCAGCACAGCACGCTTGCGGTCATGAAGCAGCCACACAGAGAACTATTATCTGCAGATCCGAGTGCATTCTGGGAAATAATACACTCGTCCCATTCATTTCCTAAGAGTTTGTACCTGTTGCATAAAAAGCGCGTTTCCTGTTGCACCGACCTGGTGTCTTTACGGACGCCATGTTGTGTTTCCTGGTTGAACATGACATCTGAACCCTGTAGAAAGAAGCTTACATTAAGAAAGTGCTTACACGGCGTTCTACTCTCTTTATTTATTTTTATACGTCACATTCAGGACATGCAGCAGCAAGATAACATTTGCTCCGTTTTCCACTACCGCAAACGGTCAGAGTTTTTCTCTTGTAAACATATTAAATGCGTGCTGAAGAGTATTGGGTAATACCAAACCCAAGCACAATTTGATCACTCGGTCGTGTTTCCCTCATTGTTCAGCGTGAAATATAGACTCATCCAGTGCAGACTATGAGGTTTTTTTTTTGTTTGTTTTTTTGTTTTTTTTTACCTGCTCTTCAATCTAAAGCTTGTAACACCAAGGTCACATGGTGTCATCATGGATTAGGTTTCACTTCCGAGTCGATGCTTCAAGAAACAGCTGATTATGTAAATGCACGAAATTATATTCCATTCCTGTGTTATTTAAATGTTTCCTAATTCATACTTAAGAATGTACGCATAATGCACATATAATGTACACACTAGGGGTGTAAAATACAGTGGTACTATCGATACCTGTATCTCGTTAGTCGTCCTTATTTGTATTTCGATTTCTGCTGCTTTGGACTTAACTGTTTAGTTTAGATTTGACTTTAAATTGAACGCTAGCTCTCTGCTCCCGGAAACCCTGGAAAACACTATAAAAAAAACAAAAAAAAAAACAAACCCAATGAGCAGTGTTAGCACGTGTTAGCATGTGTGTGAATTCTGGCTCTGACAGTTCCTCAGCCTCATCTACATCACTCAAGAGATGTTTTTAAATTTAGACCACTGTGACCTGGATCAGGTCAGTATTAAATACGATAGATACACAGTACGGCATATTCCTGTTAATAAATACAGTGTTTGCTGTCTTCAGCGTGCTTCATATCTGACCGCTCGCTCAAACACGCAGTAAAGTAAAAAATCCTCTGCTGGTCCCAATGCGCATGAAAGAAAGAAAGAAAGTAAGAAAGAAATGGAGAAAGAAAGGAAGGAAAGAAAGTTATCAGTTTATTATAGCAATGTTGCTACAGAAAGAAAGAAAGAAAGAAAGAAAGAAAGAAAGAAAGAAAGAAAGAAAGAAAGGAAGAAAGAAAGTAAGAAAGAAAGGAAGAAAGAAAGGAAGGAAAGAAAGTTATCAGTTTATTATAGCAATGTTGCTACATGAAGAAAGAAAGAAAGAAAGAAAGAAAGAAAGAAAGAAAGAAAAGAAAGAAAGAAAGAAAGAAAGAAAGAAAGAAAGAAAGAAAGGAAGGAAAGAAAGTTATCAGTTTATTATAGCAATGTTGCTACAGAAAAGAAAGAAAGAAAGAAAGAAAGAAAGAAAGAAAGAAAGAAAGAAAGAAAGAAAGAAAGTTATCAGTTTATTATAGCAATGTTGCTACAGAAAGAAAGAAAGAAAGAAAGAAAGAAAGAAAGAAAGAAAGAAAGAAAGAAAGAAAGGAAGAAAGAAAGGAAGGAAAGAAAGTATCAGTTTATTATAGCAATGTTGCTACAGAAAGAAAGAAAGAAAGAAAGAAAGAAAGAAAGAAAGAAAGAAAGAAAGAAAGAAAGAAAGGAAAGAAAGTAAGAAAGAAAGGAAGAAAGAAAGGAAGGAAAGAAAGTTATCAGTTTATTATAGCAATGTTGCTACATGAAGAAAGAAAGAAAGAAAGAAAGAAAGAAAGAAAGAAAGAAAGAAAGAAAGAAAGAAAGAAAGAAAGAAAGAAAGTTATCAGTTTATTATAGCAATGTTGCTACAGAAAGAAAGAAAGAAAGAAAGAAAGAAAGAAAGAAAGGAAGAAAGAAAGGAAGGAAAGAAAGTATCAGTTTATTATAGCAATGTTGCTACAGAAAGAAAGAAAGAAAGAAAGAAGAAAGAAAGAAAGAAAGAAAGAAAGTTATCAGTTTATTATAGCAATGTTGCTACAGAAAGAAAGAAAGAAAGAAAGAAAGAAAGAAAAGAAAGAAAGAAAGAAAAGAAAGAAAGAAAGTTATCAGTTTATTATAGCAATGTTTCTACAGAAAGAAAGAAAGAAAGAAAGAAAGAAAGAAAGGAAGAAAGAAAGAAAGAAAAGAAAGAAAGAAAAGAAAGAAAGAAAGTTATCAGTTTATTATAGCAATGTTGCTACAGAAAGAAAGAAAGAAAGAAAGAAAAGAAAAAAGAAAGAAAGAAAGAAAAGAAAGAAAGTTATCAGTTTATTATAGCAATGTTGCTACAGAAAGAAAGAAAGAAAGAAAGAAAGAAAGAAATAGAATGAATGAATAGCGCACCCCCTGTTCTTATCAGTATTTAGAACATATTATCTGTCATTCCAAATAACATATTTGTATGCGGTTAGTATCAGTTCTGTATCAGTAGTGTAGTGCCGTTCTGGTCCGACACCAACACCATGGCGTGGTATTTCTGCAGCTCTAACAGATGTACAGTGGTACTTTATGCTCGCGTTTCTCCAGTGACCTCGCTGTGGCAGCGTAACACTACATAAACGACCAATTTCCTCTAGCGCAGACAGCTATTTGAGGACTTGCTGTACACTTTTCAGACTAGGTGCTCTCACTGCCATCACATCTGGCTTACATCTTGTTGACTGAAGTGTTGACGTTCTCATTCTTTTTAAAAAAAAAAAAAAGAACTTTATCCGTGTGTTGCTAGATAGATAGCACCGAAGCTGTAGGCATTCAAGTTATTTTAACCGTGCGACTGGAAAAACAAAATGTCCCAAAACGATGTCCCATTGGACAGGATGTGTTCTGGTTGTATCGTTACGTTGTAGATTAGATTTTGCACTTCTGAAGTGAATCTCAAATGTGATAATCGACTTTTTCCGTACTGCGGAACTGACGCAACTTACTATAAAAGAAATCGATGACAGACAGAAGTCAAAACCGAAAAATGATCCCTTACGTACTGGTGTACGTTCGCTAATCTGCTGGTTCATAGGTTGTATTTATTACTACTTACATCAGGCTAGCACTGACCGGATGTGGATCAGCCGTCCAGCGCAAAACCCTTTTCCTGTACAAATGCCTGCTATCGTTTCATCTTGTGACTGCGTGATCGCGATAGGTCACTACTGAAAGGAAGAGCGAAAAACCGTTTTGTAGAATCCCTGAAATGATTTGAAATGGAATCCTCTTGCATGAACACTGAACGTGTTTTGTTTGGGGGGGTTGTTTTTGGTGAATTCTGGACTTGTTTGCGCATGACGTTGAGAAGGGAAGAGACGGTGGAAGGACGAGGACTGGCCGAGTGAATTGCAGCTGTCCTCCGTGTGAGCTCGCCGCATTTATGAAATGTCGTCGCGGTTGTGTCAGCCTGTGCACCAGAGAAACCATTTGGCTTTTGACAATGAGCTCTGCGAGGAATGCACTGCCGCTGAGGCCAAGTGGGCGTGACGTGCCTGTGATATTGGAAGCCAAGTTCAGCTGGCTCTGGCTCCTCCGGCACCTCGGGGGACTCAGCCGAGGGGCTGTTTTTCACGCAGCCTGGAGATGATAAGCAAGCCTTGTGTGTGTGTGTGTGTGTGTGTGTGTGTGTGTGTGTTTGTGTTGAGTATGTGTGTTTGGCATGCGTCGTCTATCCTTAAGACATTGTTGTTTGAAGATTTTTAATAGGGATAACAGTGCAAAGGGCCTGCAACCTTGAAACGTTCAGCCCGTGTTTGTGTGCTGAAAAGATCTCGGTTGACAAATTCCACTGTTGTTAAAAGACTTCTTGTCGTTTTGTTCTGCTGGAGCCGGGTGAGTGCAGGGTATTTCATCATGTGATAGTGACAGGGAGGAATCTTTCCATTAGAAAATGACATATTTATGTGTGCGAGTAAAAGTGCTCCTGTAAATCAGCCCTGCGATGCCGGTTTTTACAACTGACTGCATTTGGAGCACTGCGAATTCATCTGGGCCGGGTGTTAGCACAGAGTAGTCCTCTGATATAGACCGGCAGTAAACCGTGATAAGGAGTGCTTTTCCAGAGTTGTGCCATAGAGGGGAAATGATGCAAGACAGTAGTCCCTTTGTTTAAAAAGTTGGCCGTTTGGGTGCATGCCATGGACTTCAGAGAACAGAGAAGTCGAGCTGGTTTACTCTAAAACCTCTGGCCAACTGTCAAGTCTGTCTTCTGGGCCTCCGTGTTTCTGTCTCTTATTCTATGCCTCTTTTCTAGACCTGTTATTATATATATATATATATATATATATATATTAAAACTCAGTTTGTTTTGTTACAGCTAAGAGATGTCCATGTTTCCACCCGAGCTTGGTGTTTTTGATACTTTAACTTACTTCTTTTGGGAGCAGGAGGAAAAGCTTTCTCAATACCGCAGGAGAAATGTCAAGATAGCATTTCCAAAAGCCATGCACTTGCTGTCTCCACATCCCCAGTGCGTGCACACACACACACACACACACACACACACACACACACACACAGTCCAGTTCTTGAACAAGCTGGCTGTCCAAATCCCCCTAGCCTCACAAATCATTTAGCTGCACTCGTGTTTGTCTCTCTGGTGCATTGCATTCATATTCAAGACAGTTGGGGAGAAGGAACAAGAAGAAGGGGGAGAGGAAGGAAAGAAGGAGGGAAGGAGGAGGAGGAGGAGGTGGAGGAGGAGGAGGAGGAGGAGATGAGTACAGCACCAGATGTGCTCAGGAGTTTTTGCAATATGTCATCTTTAAGAAGACGTTTTCTTGAACCGAGGCAACATGGATGAGTTCAGTTCGGAAATGCGATGGCTGGCCACGCAGTCCAAATTGTACAAAATGGCCGACCACATGACTCGGTCAGGCCCGATGCCAGACGCAGGAGTAAAATATCAGATTTTCTACATACGGTACTAATTGTTCTGAATCGGACCACATTAGAAATGCCACAGAGAATGCACTCAAAAAGCTCTTCTGCAATCTACATATTTTATTCGGGAAATGACACGGTGTTTATTTGGTTTAGAGTGTCCTACATTTGAAATAAAGAGAACCTTGGAATGTTCTAGAAGCATCCTAAGAACGAATAAAGGTTGTCCGGAATCCGTATAGCATAACTCGCAGGCGTAGATTCCAGCCATGTACGTGATTGTAAAGAATGTATCGAAATTAGAAATGTGCTTCTGTCTGCAGAAAAGCGAAAGAAGCAGATTGCAGCCAGATTGGAGTTAATGACTGTATTTCCATTGTGTTTCTACTCGGATAAAGCAGAGAAATTTAATGAATGTCTCTTTAACGCCCAGTCAAATGCATTTTTAGTGTCAGATTTGCCAACAGTCAGTATAAACTGAACCACACGGTCATATCATCTTTTCCTGTGAGTCATACTGTGTACAGAAAAGTGTGCGCTGTTGACACGCTGTGTTATAATGCACGTGAGTGAGGCACGCGAATATTTCCGGACAACAGGTTGGGCAGGAGACCGGGGTGGGTGTGTGTGTGTGTGTGTGTGTGTGTGTGTGTGTGTGTGTGTAAAACAGCCCCAGGCAATAGCGAGGAATCTCTCCATTGTGAGGATGTTGAGCGGAAGAGCAGCAGGGGCAGAGCTGTGGAAGTCAGGTGCACACAGGTAAGAGGGAATGACAAAAGTGGCTTATATGCCAAAGTTTTGGGAGTAAGAAAAATACAAGAAACGTGTAAATGTGCACGTATATAGTGCTTTTATCCAAAGCACTTTACACTGTGTCTCATTCACCCATTCACACACACCAATGGTAGCAAGGCGCTAACTTGCCATCGGGAGCAACTTGGGGTTCAGTGTCTTGCCCAAGGACACTTCGGCATGTGGAGTCACCCGGGCCGGGAATCGAACCGCCAACCCTACGATTAGTGGACAACCCACTAAGTTCTTACCAATAAGTTGTAACCCAATAAGTGTCTCGCTGGTTCTCATGTTATGGGCTTCTGGGAAGTCAGATGTGATTTTATCTCAAATTGTAGAAGCATAGGACGAGACTGAATCTTCCTAGGAGTGGATGATGTGCCGAAGCAATCTATCTACGAAACATAAAAGTCCTACACCAACATCCTGCCTTCTGAAGGCCTTAACACCTCTCAGACCTGTGTTCATGCGTCCACCATCGGGACAAACTCAGGGCAGAACGGGATTTATTTTCGACACAGGAAAGCGGCTGAGCAGAATGTGATCGGCACGACGGAGCCGTGTCAAGCTGGAGAGTTTTGTCATGACGTTGGAGGAAATTGTTATTGACCATTTGATTTTTATGAGCGTAATGATATGCATCGATGAGCATAATGGTCTCAGTCCGGATTTCCAGTCCAGTGGAAGCAACAAAATGAGACTGTCTCCAACATTTGTTATCTGTTAGTACAGATAAAGCAGTTATGCACGGACGAGCGTGCCAAAAGAAATATGTACAGGAACATTCTGCTATAAGATGAGGGAAGAATCAGCAGCAGTGTGTACTTTGTCCCAGTGGAACACTGGGGGTTATTTATGTAATGGTGTAGTGTACATGTCTAGAAGACCAGAAATTGATCATTATTTTCTCTTTCTTGAAACTCCGAGCACAATTGATATTTCCTGTGCTCGTTTGTTTTTGAAGCCGTGGCGCTGTTCACTCCACCCACACACATCCTCCTGTTTATTTCACTCCGAATCTGAAACGTGAATAACAAGATTTCTGTCTTTGTTTTTCATTGTTAAAACTTACAGTACAAGTTTGCCACCATTTGTCCCTTTGTCACACCATACAACCGTAATTCATTCATCTCCAGTAAGCACTTTATCCTTCTCAGGGTCACAGTGGCTCCAGAGCTTATCCTGGGAACGCCGGATACGAGGCCAGATACCAGTCCGTCTCGGGGAACCGTACGGTTACGATTTCTTGGTAAAATCGACTATTGTTTTTTTCAGACAGATCCTAAAGAGTGAAGCCTTTTATTGGGGAAATTCAGTTGTGAAAAATCTGAAATATCATATTTATATATAACATAGTCCGGTACAAATTCTTATTTCCTTTGGTCCTTCCCACATCCTGAATTCAATAGAGTCATGTTTATGAGAAACCTAAAATCCAGATGCAGCAAAGTTATGTTTTATATAATTAAGATTACAGTTCTGTTCCCCAGAATTCTAGGTTTGTGCTAGAAGCCCATGACCACACAGACACAGAGAGGAAGGAAAGTGACCGCGTAAACACAGAGGGGAAGTCTGCACTAACTGACCGGATTGTAGGCTTGTTCCTCAAGCGAGTACGCTTAAAATATCGATCTGCAAAAAAAGAGCCACTTGTTTTAGTTCCGAAGCTGTTTTACTGACTGAGAAAAGCACCGTCATGTTGTACTAATTATAAACAGTCCAAGACGCTTTAGTGGTCAGAACTGCAAGCTGCAAAAACATTGTCCATTTGCTCCTGGACCAGCTGCTTGTATTATACAATGTTTTCTCTTAGCCTATAGCTGTAACTGATTTGAGATGGAATATAATCACATATCGTGGACTGTTCAAAAAAAAAACCTTGGAGTGTTTAAAGATAATTATATACTCCACTAACATCTGTGTTTAATGGAGCATGAAGAAAAGACGCCACAACGTTTTATATTTAACAATATATATTTTTTTTCCATTTCAGTTGTACATTCTGTTTTGACATAAGCTTCAATTCACACACAAAAGTAGGCATCTAAATAAATACTATATAAAATAGAACTTCAAAATAAATATATCTATAAAGGGACATTTTTTTTTTTTATATGTATATGTTGGAGGTTTATTTTTATTTATTTATTTTTTTCTTTCCTTTTTCGCCATGTTTAAAATAAAAAACGAAAAGCACATTGCTCTTTTTATCAACAGTAAGAATGCAAAAAAGCTAAAAGAAATGCAGAGTACAAGACCAGTTTGGAATTGGGGCAAAAAGCAATCATTTAAAAACACCAGTGGCCAAGAAAGTGTACCTCAAAAAATAATAAAAAAATAAAATAAAATAAAATATAGTCACAGCATCCTTAACACGTCTACACGGTGTTGTGGAAAGGAAGATCTTTTTATATATATATATATATATATATATATATATATATAAAGGTCAAATTACATTGCGGCAATGCGAACACAGTTTTTTGTGTGTATTTGGGAGCGGGAGGGTGGGGGTCGGGGTGTAAAGGCTAGAAATCTTGGAATAAGATGCAATGGAATGTTACTTGAGAAGGCTCCGTATCCCTCCAAGACAAGTTCATGCACAGCAGCTGTATATGTCAATCAAGCACAGAAGATGTTTCACCATTTCAAGATGGAGGCAAAAAAAAAAAAAAAAAAAAAAAGCCATGGCCACAACAAACACGTACAAATGGAACTTGGGTACACTGAAACAGCGTTCCTTCAGTGGATTCAATTAAATCTACAGTTTCAGGGGCACAGAAGAACCTTAGCCATGCCTTTCGTGCTAATGAGACATGGTGAGCATAAAGAGGTATTTCTTTTTTTTTTTTTATTGCCTGGCACGTTTTTCTAAATGAAGTGCTTTGAATAGAAAGACCTCGACCTTCTACCGCACAATCACGTAATTCTGACCCCCACCCCCACCCCCACCCAGCCCTCCCAAAAATATAATATTCATCTATATATACTTTTGTACTGAATTGTAATTAAACTGTACCATGCAATTCCTTTAGGACATTTGAAATGCATCTTTAAGACGGCTAGATTCCCGACACTATTTACAAGAGCACGTATCCTGCATAGATCTAATTCTAGAATATTAATGATACATATGCAGCTTCTCAGCTATGCAACTATGCAAGCCTCCTCGCTCGTCTCTACTTTGGCACCTATCCGAGAATTAGATTGCAAAGACTTAAAACCCTAGCCTTTATACATTCAAGACTAAGAACAGTAGTGTTTATTTATTTATTTATTTATTTTCGAATCTTCTGCTTTTCTGATTTGTGCAACAAAAGATGGGTACAAACATCGGAATATAGAACGTTAAATGTTTTCGATTAAATGAGCGTCGTGGAAGTTTAGTATACGAGGAGGTGGGTTTCGTCCCTCGCGTCCTGGAACCGGACACATCGTACCTTGCTGTGGGTTTTGTTAGATCGCAAGAAGCTGTACCCGCGTTAAACTAAAGTCCTTTGGCGAATGACCTGTAGGCCTAACTTCTAGACATACCACAAAACTGCATAACAGCGATTCCTATGAGTCGTAGAGTCCACATGGAGGGGTTTGGTACATGGCAAACTAGTCGAATTTCACTAATTGCAATAATTGTCCATGCATTTGTACATAACGCTGTGCTTGTCGTTAGTTTTTTTAGGCGTCTTAGTGAAAGTTGAATATTTTGGGATAACCCTCCTGCTGACCTATTCGTCCCGTAGCTTACGGATGTTTTTATCAAACGCGTTTTCGTTCGTGTCGTAGCGGTTTCCTATTAAATTGACTACCATGGTGTAGTTACATACTATACATAATATGTGAAAACTGTGCTCCCTGAGGTGATATCTTTTCTATAACAAATCAAACTGCGAGTATTTGGAAGAAATATTGTGGAAGTTCACGTACGGTGACATGCATTTGAATATATGTGAACGTCACTTTTCATTAAAAGCCCACAAACCTGTCCCTAAGACGACGGACAGCGAGCTATTCTGCAGAGGTGAATACTGGGCTCTTGCTTATATATATATATATATATATATATATATATATATATATATATATATATATATTTTTTATATTTTTTTTTTAAAGTAGCAAACTGCATTTCTGGGTAACAAAGGAACGTGACGTCCTTTGACCAAAACAATGATACCTTCTGTTCTTACCTCAAAAAAGGGAGGAAAAGCTCTATAACAAGCTTATAAGTGGGCATGGAGGTATAAGTCTAGTTATTTTGATTGTAACGTGTTATCAGCCTGGAATGCACTGCAACCTTTTCTCGGTGCCAGATCCGGGGAGGGATTGCCAAAGTATAGAATGCTCTTGAATAGGTGATATTTACTCTGATTGTTCCAAGCCACCCAAAGGCAAAATCACCAAAGGAGAAAACAGACATTTTTGCAGCATTCTGTGATGGCAAGTATTTTAACTAGAGGGTGAAATAGCAGAACGCTTTGATCCCACAGAGAAACCCCCAACGGGAAAAAATAGGCCTTATCTCTTTGTAGTTCAACTTAAGATGTGTGCCAGTCATTCTGAGCATTGTGGCATTACACTACGACAGTAAGGACCAAGAGTGAACCCTTTAAGTACCATGGTTTGGGGGAACTACGCAAGAACTGGAGAAGGTTCTGCCACCTTCTGCTCAGAGTCCTTCTTTGTAGATTTCTTTTGGACATCACATCATGAGGCTTGCTTCTCCAGAGGACCGTTCTTGACCTCTGCCACCTTGCAGGCCTGAGCACTTTTGCATCGGCAGCCCGGGCGTCTGAGGCTGTCGTAGCATTTCTGCGAGAGCTTGGCACAACCCACGGCGGGCAAATAGCACATAAGGCATGGCAACACGAGCGATATGGCCGCCATGAAGGACCAGCGTGCGCAGCAGTTTGAGTGTGAACAGGAACACGGCTTGTCGGCGCAGGAGCCTTCCTCGTCCTCGTCCTCGGTGCAGTGGTAGAACACGCCTTTGACTAGGCACATGCAGGTGGCTGAGTCCACCAGGTTCTGGGCTGAGCACAAGCACTCCTGGTTGCACACCCAACACGAGGGAAGGGTCCGGGGCAGCGTACACTCCGTGCACCTGCACTTTCCGCACTTGTCGCACAAAGGCATATGGTTTTTCTCAGTCGGCAAGTCTACCCCTGTTTTTGAGTGCTGTGGTTTGGACCCTGGCAGCTTTGGTTGCTCTGTACCCAGGATCCTGGCATGGCCTCCACCGCTGGTATAAGAGTCCACCAAAGGGGTGGGCGCAGCATGCTCGAGCAACCGCTGATCGGAAGAGGTGCTACTGCTACTGCTGATGGAGCTAGGTCGGCCGCTGAAAGAGATCCAGGGGTGGGTGGTGGCATCTGGGGCCTCGCAGCGGGACAGGTGAGGATGGTGTTGAGCTCCGAGCAGGACCTCCTGCCCCCTGGTGGCCACCTTGTGGCTCGGAGGCTGCTGTGACACCACTGCAGGGCTGTCGATGTAGTCGTTCTCCACATGCAAGGACTTCATCTGGTCAATAGGATAGATGGTCAACGGGTGCTGGAGCCGACCGTAAGGGACCCTGCTGTCCAGCAAAGGCTGCACCATCATGGACGAAGAGACTCCAGGAATGTGGTGAGCAACCCTCGACTCCATCTGTAGGTTGTGTCCCTCATACACCAAAAAGAGCTCAGGTCAGCATCTACTAGCCCTGTGAAGACACCAGCATGACATTAGGACGGCACTCAGCTTTTGTCGTTATACTGCTCATACTTTTCTCGTTGACCCCTCTGTATATTTTACATTTGAAAGCAATTGTACACTTACTGAGCAGTGCTATCCAACACAACCAAAAAAAAAACAACGTTTTAAAAAGGAAGATCATATTTCTGAGCTTTGTGTGGGCTCGGGGGGTAAAGGAATGTGCAGGGAATACAGGATAAACCTTAACCATACATATCACACATATATCCCCACTTACTTCCGAGGAACTCATCTGTAGCCAACACTATGGCAACCGAATCAAGGTTACCAGAATCTGCGATTACGTCGACGCCAAGAGAATAAACGCACAACGACCACTGCGATGTGAAATCTTGACAAGGTTTCGGCTAAATATAGAAGCGGAGACAGTTTCACCCCGTACATGTTCAAGGCATTAACCCTCTGCAGTCTGTCCGCCCACGACCCGGCGTCTCCAACATCACCGCTGGAAAACCAGCAAAGCGCTTTGTGTAGAGAACATCCATCCAGACTACACGCGTGACCGACGCTTCAACGATGAAAAGATATTCGGGAAGGGGAGGGGTATGTGTGTGTTGGTGTGGTGGGGTGTTAATGGAACCTGTTGCAGCATTTCACTGAGACTGAGGAAGCCTTGCGCATCGTGCTCATCTGCTGTAGACCTGTTCCTCTCCTGCGCGTCGTGCCGGTCACACGACAGCCCCTAGACCCGACTGGTTTCTCCACTACAGGCAAGCTTTTGGCTGGATTAATGAATTCATGAGCGTATTCATCCCCCATCATTCCAAATCGATCCAAACGGGGCTACCTGCCGAATGCCATTTCAGATTCGCGGAGTGCAAGCACGAACCTTAAAGCCTTTTGTTTCCGGGTACAAAATAAATCCACATTTCAGAGGGGAAAAATCGCGAATCGGGAGTAAGAGGAGAGGAGAGTCTCAGCACATTACAAGGAGAACAGTGTGTGTCTCTCTGGAACACGTCTCCAATCCAGCAGCACCACACGGCGCTTCAGTTCCTCAACTCCCAACACCAAGCATTTACGCAAAGCTTAGTTTTAACCCACTCTGTGTGTGTGTGTGTGTGTGTGTGTGTGTGTGTGTGTGTTGTTTATTCCGTGCTTGAATAGCCCACGACCCTACCACTGTGGTTATACTGTAGTTAAATATTGACACGACGCGCACGTACAGAGACGTCGTTTTGCCGAAGTGCGACACTGACCGCGTTTGAGGAGGAAAAAAGGAAAAAGAGGGGGTCAAGGTGTATGAAAGAGAAGAGAAATAATCTCCACTGGAAACAAAAGCAGGTCTGCTTTTTTTTTTTTTTTTACACTTTATATGGCGCATGTTTTTTTTTTAATATGGAACAGAAATAGGACTTACTTGTTTTGGAGAGCAGCGCATTTCGCCCCTGGAGGTTCAGTTAGTATATTCCAACACTAAAGCAGTAGTTCCGTGTAAAACAAAACACCCCCCCCCCCTCTCCAAAAAAAGCCAGGTTAAAAGTCCGGAGCAGCATGAGCGCAGTGTGTACTGCAGAGGAGACACGGGCTTTCTGACACGATGTTGCAACTACATAAGGGGGGGGAATGGCTTTTTATGAATGGGAGGGTTAGGAGACGTACTGCGCAGATGCTCTGGCTGAGGCTTTTTTTTTTTTTTTTGTGAATGGGAGGGCATAACGACTCCGGACGCAAATGCGTGGGGGTTACACTTTTATGAATGGGAGAGCTCCGGGTTTCACTGCGCATGCGTGCATATGAGCCATTCATGAATGGAAGAGACAGAGACATAGAGAGAGAGAGAGAGAGAGAGAGAGAGAGAGAGAGAGATGGCGCAGGGGTGAGCTTTTCGTCACCAAGGGCAATGTCAGAGTGGATTACACGAATAAGGAGATGGTGTGCTTCACTTTCATTAATGCTGCGCTCTTACTGTGTCCTCTGGTTGAGAATAATAATAATTATTATTATAATGTATGTCTATTTTTTTTTAAATATGAAACACAAAGCGCGCAGGAGTCTAATGCTCGTTCTGAACACACCACGAGGCTTTGAATCGAGATCAGACAAGACGGTGTGAAAAATGAGACCGAGGTAACGCGCTGTGACAATAAAATACGAGTCCAAAGATCTGACAAATCTATTCCAAGTGCCCGTGAGTCATTGGTTTGCCTACGCGCAATGCAGAATGGTGACGATACGCAGCGCGCGCGCACGCGTGTGTGTGTGTGTGTGTGTGTGTCACGTGTGTTTTCGTGTCGTTGCTGTATTAGCTGGATCGAGATTCATTTTTTTTTTTTTTAGCTCGAGTGTCCTTTATCCTCGTGTGTGACCCGGGTTAAGGACATCCCGCGCGTTTGATCATCGCTGCTTTTGTCGTTACTTTTTTACACGCACGCGCGATGAACAGCAACAAGAACGCTGTAGATCAGCAGTAAAAGAGCAGGCGGCGTCGGGGCATGCGGGATCCACAAAAGAACCGGATGCTGGTGATTTGTAGCGAAACCGCGAGGAGGAAATGAGTGTGAGTTTCCCTTTGAGCGGCCCTGCGGTCCTCCCTGCCCCCGCGGACCAACCCGCGGCTCGCGGCTGGACTAAAGCTGTCACAGGTTAATTGACGGCCTCCGCGTTCGTCCTCATTTCCATGACAACACGGACCCCGATTTCCTGACTAAGGCGAAATTCATTCACAAAAACACTCGGTTCGGATTCACGGTTCCCTCCTGCGCCACAGCCACGTGACCTGTACTGTATACTCACATACAGGCTTTTTTTTTTTTTTTTTTACAGGAAATAGGAGCACATATTATTGTTATTTATAATCATTTACCGCCAACCAATCGTACCTGATTAATAAATGCACCTTTCTAACCGTTTCACTGAACATGATATGTTATATAACCTGCTGTAAAGCTCCTTTCCAGCCCAGAGAACTAAGTGGAAGTATAATAGTGCCAAATGTCCTGGCATGATCTTGATATTGCGTTAAGTTTTTAATCCAGGTTATGTAATTCAACACGCCAGGACATTCGGCACTATTATACTTCCATAGAACTAGCTTTCTAACAGAAACGGTGGAATAGCATGATTCTGATTGGTTAATCCTGTTTCTCAATATAACAGCTGGTAGCTAAAAAAAAAAATTCAACAAACAAAACAAAAAACGAGTGTATTTGATATTTGCTTGACGGCTATTAACCAGCCATGAATGAGGATTGGGAACATTCCGTTGGGATTCAGACCTGATATCCACTCGTCTGGACTCCTGGGATCCGTGTCTGAGTAGATTATGTCTAACCCAACAGAACCACTCTTATAGTGACTGACCTGGGATTTTATCTTAGCCACGTAGGCGGCGTAGAGAACAGCTATTTCCGGTTCCGACTGAAGCTGTAGTCTAGACGGTTGATGCCGAGGTGCAAACAGCCCCCTTGGCTAGTCTTGACGTGATGCTTTTCATTCAGTGCTAATGAGCGCAAACTGGAAATACGATTATCACAGAGGAAATAAGGGCGCTTTCACAGCTCCAATACACGGCAGGTCACACTTTACTATGGAAATGACCCTCAGCGGGCTCTCACACCTATTAACAGGTCAAACTGGTGAAAGGATTCATGTAATGCTCTTCTGTCAGCACCATCATTTAAGTGCTTACAAGCTCAGGCACGAGATCCTTCCTCTTTCTCTCACACGTTTTCTCTTCTAGCTGTTTCTCTATTCACTTGAAAGATGATCGGTGTAATAAGTCTGGCAACAGCCTAGATACGCCACTGAATGGAACTCCAATTAACTCGACATTATTTACAATATTACGGTTGTTTTCACCTAATCTAAAGAGTAACACACGCAGACACACTCTTCTGAGAATAGGCACTAAAAAAGCACTGCTTCATCCGAGTCGTGCCTGGCAGCCGAAGCGTCAAGCCCACAGGAAGGAACTAGTTCGCAGAGAATGCGAATCTCTAGTGAGGCGAGTTCATGTGGGAAGAAGAAGGAGAAGACACCGCCGCCACCATCGACGAAGGGAAAGCTGAGCTCTTGCTGAGATGGTGACCTCTGACCCTTCATCAGAGAACTGACAGGAGTGCCTCTGAACTCTCACCCACGAGACAAACTAGCAATGAAGCGTGACCTGTTGTTTGGGGCGTGGACCCAGCATTCACACGACTGGCATTCTGGTCATTCCACACGCTGCTCCTCTCATGTAGCACCCTCCCTCCTATGAGACCACGAAAGCACAGTTACAGAAGACCCAGATCTTCTGTAGATCTTCAGTCAGATAGTAAAATTGTGTCTTACTGTGTCTAGAGAAAATGCCCTGTATTTCATACATGCTTTCCCAAATTCTCTAACAGACTTTCGTTTTGTTTTTTTTCGTCTTTAAAAATAAGGCTGATGTGTGGTTCATATAGATTTTTTTTTTTAAATAATAAAGCAAGGCTTTATTTTGTTCAGGGTCATCATGGTCAGTGATTGAGCTCAGCAGAGTGCTGTAATTAGATCAGGCACATTTGTCCTGATTCGATACTAATATGAACTGAAATTGTATGTTATATTGCTTATTTTTGGCCTTTACCTCTGGTTGGACAATAATTATGAGAACAACCACATTAGTAAACTCATGACTTCCTGGGAAATGACACTTTTGCAACATCACAAGAATTTCAGTGCTTTTCTGGGAAACCTTGTGAGGAGGATATTATTTTCCTCTTACACATCACCTTTGACTCGGGCGCTTTTAGCAACCTGACCATAATGTTGTCCGAAGGAGCATCGGTGAGAACAGAAGAGTTACCTGCTCTCCGTTTGCAGTGGTTCCCAGAGTCACTACCAGTCAGGGGTTTAATTTAAGCCCTGAATCAGCACGGTTTCAGATCAGCAATATCTACCCTTCTGTTGACAAGCTAACACCTAAAATAAGAGAAGAAAATAAGGGAAGAGGCATACATCGCCACCATGTAGTCCAGTTCCATCGATACAGCAATTTTCCGATTGATGACGGAGCGTCTACCTCCGGCCCTGACTCGGGGTATTTTGTTGCCTGACATTAATGATTAATGATCACGAGGTCTGTGAGTGTCAGTCAGTGAGGAGGAAATGAAAAAAAGGACGCAGACGTGTAGAGGATGTTCAGTAGATGTGATCCTGATATCCTCACCATTTGGCCATTTGTCTGCTAATTTTATATTATGATTATTTCACTGATAAAAACTCCCTGGTGTGCTCAGGTACCAAGCTGTCTAATTCAGAGACTCCTATTTTGATAATTGGCCATATTGTCTGCGTATCAATCGGATTAGCACTAGGGGATCTAAGTGGAAAGTGCAGAGTAAAGCAAGTTTACCCAGGAGGAAGTGCGGGTCTTTGATCTGGGCTAATGAGCTGCCAATATTGCCCTCAAGGGCCACTTCCTGGGCCAGCTGGAGGCCTGTGAGTTAGGCCACCTGAAACAACATGTAGTCTCCCTTTTCCTAAGTGGCCCCTCCTCCTCCTCCGGACACCCTTCCCCCGTTCTTCCTTAATGCTAAGTCTCTGTCTCTCCCCATTCACTGATAATTGGAGATAGAGGTGGGTTGAAGTCATCCGGTGTCCTTTTGTCCTCAGTGCATTTATTCCCTCTCTCTGCTCCATCGGGAGCTGACACAGTCAGAGTATTCAGTGTGATAGATGTTCTCCCTGATATGGCAATCTGTTTTAAATAGAATTCAGTTGCAGCCAATCTACCTTCAGCTTTCAACAATTTTTTCCAGAATGATTGAAGTAATATTTTCTTGTAATCTGGCTGTAAGTTTGATGATTTAAAAAAACAAAAAACAACCAAACACTTCCGCTTGTTTCTAATCAGATCTCAGGTGCGGACAGAGGACGGCCATGACATAATAAAGAGATCTTTGAAAATAGTTTTAAAAATGTACATGTATGTATCCCTACATGGAAAAAAAATATTGATAATGAAGTGCTGAAACAAATTCTTGAATTTTAGAAAATTCAAGACTTGCCATACAACGTCCAAATCCTCAGCGCGCTCCTCCACTCCAATCCGAGAAGGGTGTCCTTCTCGCTCCTTTTGTAAATGTGGGAGAGGTTTGAAATAGAAACTCAGCCAGGTTTCAGAAGCTCCATTTCACATTTAATTCTCTTTGACCCAATCCAGTTCAGATACCCACAGTCCTGGGAAAAGAATTAACAGGCTGTGTTTTTTTTTCTCTCCCACCAATCATCCTCTGAACACCAAGCCATGCCGAGGTCGATGGCGAACACACAGCAGCCCTTTTGATGGACCTGGGGGACAGTGCGACATGGAACACTTCCTGGGCTGAATAGCACCCCGACACTCGACACCTGGGACAGTGGCGCTATGCTGTTGGCACCAGGCCAAGCCCGATGAGGCACCTTTGTGTACCCAGTCACAGAAAACCTACCTGGAAAGATCTCTCTGTGCTGGTTCCCATGCATTGCTCCACTCTAGCCTGCATCCCCTTTGTGCCAAACTGACTTGGGACTTGTTTCAATCTGGACTATACTTCCTCTCTCTGTAAAAAAAGAAAAAAGAAAAGAAAGAAAAAGCATGCATGCACTTGGCTTCTTTGCCATGCCCTTGGGGCAGTCAGGCGCTGCACATACTTTGTTGTAGATGTAAAAACAGTTTCTGCGATTCATTTGCTGGCCTTGTTCATGTTGTTGAACAAGAGGTGTCTAGTTTCATGCTTTATTTACTGTTGCTTGTCATGTCTTTATGTACACTGAGGTTAAAAAGCTTCAGCAGAAAAGACAGGTTTGACATAGCAGAGAGTCAATAATACAGAGGAAGCACTAGTCCTCTGTTCAGTCTTCATAGTGAAAAGCATATGCACTAATGTTATTAAAAGTGATATGATAACCGTGAAAAACTGTGCCCATTAATAGAAAACAGAAGAAAGGAGTAAGAAAACGCCAAACCACAACAAGCCATGGAATGACTAGCATGTGTGTAGGGGCCACCATGTGTCCATTAGTGCCAAGGTTCTGCTTCGGGAGTCCCTGTCGGTTTTTGGGCCGAACCCTCCGGTTCGTCCGGCTCCTCAGATGCACAGGGCTGTCTCCCGGGGAAGGTTCAGTGCGTCGTACAAAGTGACAACCCCATCAAAGCAGCCCGGCTTGAATAAAAGACCTTTTTATGACTTTCCTTCAAAGAGCAACTGGAAGTTCAAAGCACACACAGAGAGAGAACGAGTCGATGGAAAGTTCAGAATCATATGGAGAGTAGAGGAAGAGAGAGAGAGAGAGAGAGAGAGAGAGACTTGGATGGGGGAGGACGGCCTCAAAGGAGATTCAATATCACTCACGAAAAGCCTTTTCCAACCTGCCGGCAGCTCTCACAAGCACTAAATCTTCAGCATGCGGTTATCATTTGCATGAAGTTACCCATCACCTCGCTGATGTACTAAATATACACATCTTAGACTTTTCAAATGATAGCAGATTTTTTAAAAAACGCGCCCTACCTTTTCACAAGCTCTAGCTACTCTTTCATTAAAAGATCTTGTCTTCACAGAGATATGATTGTAAATTTACCAAATAATTCCAGGGGGATTTGTAACAGAAACAGCAGTCGTGGTGGCCCAGAGTTCCCGGTTCGATCCTGAGCCCGGGTTTCTCTCTCTGCATGTTTGTCCCATGTCCATGTGGACTTCCTCCAGGTTCTCTGATTTCCTCCCATCTCCCAAACATATACCAGTAGGTGGATTGGTTCGGAAGATAAATTGACCCTAGTGCGAATCGTGCCCAGCGATGGACTGGTGTCCGGATAGACTCCAGATCCACCGAGACCCTGTCCAGGATAAAGTACTAACTGAAAGTGAGTGAGTGAGGCCGTAAACTGGACGAGTTTAGAAAGCATGGACACCCATCATTCATTAATATGGACCGTAATGTTCATCATAATGATAATGATCATTTTATACCCTTCCTTTATTGCTTGCACCTATTCATTAGCCTATTGTTTTAAAAACCGTCACTTTCATCCAGCAGTACTGGCCACAATGTAAAGATCCAAGTGCACAAGACCCAGGCATGCTGTGTATCTTCTGAAATATACAGTACACAGTATAGGCACTATACACAGACACCAGCTCTGAGACTCTGAGCCTGGTAACGACATGAAGAGTAAAACCGTCCTGTGAAAGATATATGTAACTGTGTCGTTGGGTACAGAAGTAGAACTGCCAAAGACGGAGGCACCGAAGTTATTTATTAAAGGATTTTTAAAGAATTTCCTATGCTTGACGTATGTACCCTAACCCTACGCAGAACTGGTATTTTGATTTGGGCGGCTTCAATAATATATATAAAAAAAACTATCAGAGATTATGGAATTGCTCGAGGCATACCCTAAAGACCCAAGAATATGAAAATGTCTCCTATTAATATTATATAACTTAACATAGTACTGTATATATAGACTGTATAGAGCTGTATACTGTATATCATTATAACTCATCACGGCAAAAACGAATGAATCTGGACTCTTTTAAAATGTGCATGTGCATAATTAATTAATTAATAATAATAATAATTATTGTTATTATTATTGTTATTATTTTTTTTTTCTCAATGAAATATTTGGGGAAGGGAGGGAAAAAAAAAAAAAAAAAAAAAAAAAAAAAAAAAAAAAAAAAAAAAAAAAAAAAAAAAAAAAAAAAAAAAAAAAAAAAAAAAAAAAAAAAAAAAAAAAAAAAAAAAAAAAAAAAAAAAAAAAAAAAAAAAAAAAAAAAAAAGAAAAAAAAAAAAAAAAAAAATAATGAATTACATGTAAATTAATTACATGAATATGCATGAATATGAATCACATGAAAATGTAAATGAATCACATGAAAATTAATTACCTGTAAATGAATCACATGCATGAATATGAATGACATGAAAATGAATATGTAAATGAATCACATGTAAATGAATCATATGAAAATGAATAAATAAACAAAGGCCAAAAAAATGTGCATGAAGTAGTAGTTTAAACAAGAGTAACAATTTATATGGACAGAAATAAATATTACATGAATGTTTAATGTTGCCTTGCTGGAAGGTAATGCAAACATTACAAGCTAGCAAACATCTGTAAACATCAGCCAACAGATGCATCTGTAGCTGTTTTAGATTAGAACAAAGGATTTCATGCAAACTTGCTGTATGAGTTATATCTTCGACACAAAGTCATCGAGATCTCCACGCTCCATTATTAGTATAAGTTGGAAAGGTGTGGCAGGAACAGGCTGTTTGTGTATTCGTTTAGGATTCATACATTAGAACAGACTAAAACAATATCGCTAAAACAGGAGGTCTGCAGATTCATCATTAACTCTGTAAAAAGTACAAAATACAGCTTCTGAATTTGAAACACTGCCATAGAGGCATTTATTGATATACACGTGTACAGCATATACCAGTGAAATAGCACGAAATCTTTCATCTAACGCTAAGAGAATGGAACAGCGCTGAAAATTCAGAGTACTGAGTTTGTTATTGCTTGTACAGCCTTCAGTAGTCCGATCTTCTGAACAGCTGATGCGACGGCTGTCCTAAACCTCAGCTGAAACCGTATCGGGTCACCCGTACCAGTGCGTTAATAGAAAGGTCCGATTTCCGCTTGGTGATATATGATGCAGGTATCTCCTTACAAAAAGCCCTCCCTCTGGGGGTGGCTGTGCGCCTCTGCAGTGCCTCCTGAAATCCCACAACCCTTAATCCCCTTAGCAACAAGGGTCTGTTTCTCTGCTTAGTCTGAAGTAGGCCTCTGAGGCCGAGTGTATGCCTCAGCCTGTAGGCCAAGAGCCTCCTGTTTACAATTTCCCTATTCCTGTTTTTAATGTTGCTCCGAGAGCAGCCACAAAGGGCTAGTTTTGTCTAGCAGGAACAAGGGAGCTATTAGAGGAGAGATGGAGGGAGGAAGGACGGAAGGGGAGATTCAGCGAGGGTAGGAGGAGGAGGGAAATGGGTGCCCCAGGGGGGGATTAGCTAGTGCAGCTGCTCCCTTTGGGGCAGGATATGAAGAGGCATTTTTATATTAGGAAATATTACAAGGACACTTAGGATACATGTCCACGTGGGAAGAGGGGCAGGTTATTTATGCGTTTTAGCATTTCGTTCCATTCCAATGCAAATGCAGGGTTCTCGTTTTGTCCTCGTAAACAGGAGGTCATCGTCTTTGAATTGGTTCCTGAAGATATGACTGGGTGGATCAATAAGGCAGAACACAAAGCGCATCTGTCGGAGCCCACACAAGTGATAGTATTCATCAGAAGCTCCAGAGAGGAAGTGTGTGTGTGTGTGTGTTTTCACTGTGTAACGTCTACTGTCTTAAAAAGATTTTTATATTGCTGCAACGATGTTTTTCGTCGGTCCAAACGATAAAATAGCTTAATAGTAAATCAGTCATGGAAAATCTGACCAAGTTTAAAAGTCTTATTTCTTTTCATTTATTTTTTGAAGGTATTCCTGTAATTCTTAAAGAACCCTTACACGCTGCTTATCTGCTAAACCTTTACATTGGACTACAGTAAGGTCACGAACCAGCATGTCATTCGTACTCCTCTTACAAACATGTACTGTGTAACTGCTGCGGCAAATTTCTGTAGTTTCTTTGTAAAATAGAAAAGGAGCGAATCTTCTTTCCCTGGTGTTATCTCCTGGGTTCGTCCCCGAGGACGATGAGGACCAGACGAATCATGCAGCAGGCTTCACATTGGAAAATCACCACGAGTTTTTCCTCTCTCCATATGGCAGCCATTTGTCTTGAGGAGTTCTACCGGACATAATATGAAAAAAGGAACAGAACGCACTGGGATGTGATCTCTAGAGGACTGGTGTCCTTCACATTCAAGGAGTAGAGAGAGAGAGAGAGAGAGAGAGAGAGAGAGACTGCCTGCAAGTAAACGGTGACATACATGTCTGGAGAACTCATGTAGGCCTTAATAAAAACAGACTCAGGAAATTAATTCCATCTGTTTGTTTGGAGTTCATACTGGACTGGAACTATCAGCAAATAACAGAATGACAACGGGGGAAAAAAAAAAAAAAAAGGAATAAATGATTTAGATGTAAAGTCAAGGAGATGATCGTCAATCCAGCTTAACGTTTCAGGCAGCGTTCAGGCGAGTTCTGTTCTAAAACCTAGAAGGCTGTGAGTTCAAATCCAACATTAGGCCCTCGAGCAAAACTTTTAACCCCCAAAGGCTCGGCTATGTGCTTGGATTACGTTCTGTTGCTTTGGATAAAAAAAAAAAAAACGTCTGCCAAGTCCATAAACGTAAACTTTCAGCTAGAAGCACTGATTCAGGGAAGAAAATACTGAATAATACTGTACCATCCCTTTTATCTCTCTTTTTTTCTTTCTTTATCCCCCTCTGTTTCGACTTTTTCTCCCCAGTCTCTTCCGAACCCTTCCATGTGTGCAAAAAGGATCATAATTAACATTTGCCCAATTCGCTAAGGGACACGCATTCTAAGCCCTTCCTTCCTGCTGCAAGTGGAATTCTCATTAAGTCGTAACTACTTTTCAAGAGCAACATTCCTGCTCAGAATGCCAGGTCTTTCCAGCAAACCCAGCAAAAAAAAATTCATTTCTTAACTGTGATTTAATTGAAACAGCTTTGACCTGTTATGAAATCGCTTAATAAAGTAAGGCATGGAGGGTCATGTCTCTTTAAGATATTTTGGATGACAGGTTATAACCTCCATGTAGAGGCATCAGTTATAAATAAAATCAATTTGCACATTTGGAGTTGTGCATTTCTTGTCCTGTTTAAAATCACTTTTATTAAAGGAGAGAGATTGCCTGATTTGATCATTTAAAATTCTCCCGGGGAATTTCAGCATTGTTTATTGTCATTGTGAGTATTACGGAGGCCAGGGATCTGTTGGAGCAACCTGACGCTCTGCTTTTCCGTGCTCCTCAGTCCTGGCGACGTTCTCTCTGTTTTTACCTGGACTGAATGGAGGAGACTGGGCTAATTAGGATTCAGCACTTCCCTACTTGGCTGGCTCATTTAGTAATTTGTCTGGCTCCTTTCCTCCTTCCCTTCGGCCTGTAAAACGATCCTTCTACATAATTTGCCCCCCCCCCCCCCTCCCCCTCCCATCCCCACCAACTTCCCCCAAAAGGTGGATTCTAATCCTGTACGAACCACAGAGAGGAAAGCTGGAGGCACAAAATCTAAACACGGAAGGCGGAAGGCCGCCTCTTCTCGTCGAAGGGTACAAACATACCCACATGCACAACGACATGTGGACGAAAACCGGCACAGTCGTAGCGAGCGAGCTGAAGATCTAAACATTAGAGATGTATTCGATATCTTGCTCACGTTCGCTCACTTTCAAATGAAAACTCTGGTCCCATAAGTTCACACAAGACACTACGTTTTCTACAGTGTGATTCGGGCGATTTGCCCAAAAAGTCATCGGGTCTTTCTGTTTGTCTCACGTTGGCTCTCGTCCTGTGCTGACCAGCAGCTCACTGATGCATGGGGATGACCGAGGGGCCAAACAGGGACCGGAGGCACACTTCTAGACTTGTGGATGAGGCAGAAAATGCATTATGGACTGTAATGGTTGACTGATCGCTCCCATTCATGCCATGAGCTGCTCACAAAAGAAGCAGGGCTGAGTTCAAATAATACATCTGCTCCTCCCTACTGACCCTAACCCCCTCCCAGGCCTGTTTAGATGTTCATGAGGCACTATTGGTGTCAGGACAGAATGTGTGACCGCTATTCTGGGCCTGGGGTTATGTACCAGCGGTGAACAGCAGGATGACTTCCTGTGTTCTATAGAACATGCTGCTCGCGGCCAGGAAGTGAAGCCTGAAAGGCGGAAAGTAGATGCAGTGTTTAACATCCAGACGGAGCAGAGCTTTAGGAAGCATTTCCTTTTTTTTTTAATTATTATTTTTTATTTTTTATGAGCATTAGTTCATTTGAGGATTAGACGAATCAATCACGTACGATCAGTAGCAACCTGGAACTGTTTTTTTGTTGTTTGTTCTTCAAGAATGTATGTCCAAGGCACGTCAGGAAAACAGCAGTCCCCCCCCCCCCCCACCCCTTGTTTTCAAAGCTATTCAAAGAACTTCTTCCGAAATGGACCACCATAACCCTGTACGTGTCTCATGTTCCAGATCAACCCTGACTCCGACTGTTCTGTGCACTCCTTCTTTACAAGGAAATCTGAATATTTCAAATATTTGTTGGAAAAGAAGTCCACGTGATGTAACAGTGGTAATGATGATCATATGGCTACTGCTTTAACATGGAACTGGTGTCTGGTTTTGTAAAAAAAAAAAAGAAATATCTGATACACTACACCAGATTCCTCCTACAGTTTCCTCGGGTTGTTTCATGTGTCTTTCACAGTGACCTCACAAGTTCAGACGTTATTAATGAATCACCTAGGGCTATTCTTAAATCCTTTGTTTGCCAAATGCAGGTGTGGACTGAGATTCCTTTCCTGACGAGATGGGATAGCATGTTATTTCTACAACAACCAAGACAGCACTGTTTCGGTCCAGTATAACAACAATTACAGACTAATACACACTCAATCATTTCTCTTCTCTTCTCTTCTCTTCTCTTCTCTTCTCTTCTCTTCTCTTCTCTTCTCTTCTCTTCTCTTCTCTTCTCTTCTCTTCTCTTCTCTTCTCTTCTCTTCTCTTCTCTTCTCTTCTCTTCTCCAGTATCTGCTCTCACCTCCTTGCCTTTCTTTCCACACATGTAAGTTTACTAATCTCAAGACATGGGCAGAAAAAGGATGTTGATGCACTCTGGCTTACCTTTCCCCTTTCCCAAAGCATCTCTCTCTCTCTCTCTCTCTCTCTCTCTCTCTCTCTCTCTCTCTCTCTCTCTCTCTCTCTCTCTCTCTCTCTCTATCTTTGTGTGTGTGAGTGTATGAGACTGATATCAGCACTTGGAGGCTAAATGGAGCTGTACTTCATCCTGGCTGTTTGCTAGGCCCAGCTGGAAGACAGCGCTCACGGCCCAACCTCAAATTCTCATTTGGAAAACAGATAATACAGAGCTTCAGCTGGATGCAAAGGGTAATATAACCCACATGTGTGAACCAGATTCTCTCTCTCTCTCTCTCTCTCTCTCTCTCTCTTTCTCTCTATCTCTCTCCCTCTTTCTCTGTCTTTCTTTCTCTGTCTTTCTTTCTCCATGGTAGACCATTCATCCCTTTAATATGCAGTATGAAGACCCACGGGTATGTACACGCCGCACTATGATGTAAAATATCCAGGTGAATCTTTGGCATTTTTTCCTGATCGTTCCTTTCGCTTTGCCATTTAGGGTTATTTATAAACTATGATGAAACACATGATAGACGCAGGGTTGTATAAATGGCTGGTCTGCTGCCTCATATGCAACACACT
The DNA here is from genome assembly GCA_012411365.1 of Ameiurus melas. Classification (NCBI taxonomy): domain Eukaryota; kingdom Metazoa; phylum Chordata; class Actinopteri; order Siluriformes; family Ictaluridae; genus Ameiurus; species Ameiurus melas. The sequence goes on along the minus strand of CM022769.1, from coordinate 25,218,472 downwards.
ACATTTTGTTTGTGTGATTCTTCTGAAGCTCACTAATATTTAACATGTTACCCCTAATTCGAAACAACATTCCATGTTTCTCTGACTTCCTCGCAAGTGTGCAACCCCCAAACACTCTCTCTCTCTCTCTGTCTCTCTCTCTCTCTCTCTCTCTCTCCCCCTCTCTCTCCCTCTCTCTGAGGGTCCAGTGGGAGTGGAGAGTTCGTGGCTGATAAGGCTGATGTCATTCCTAAACTTCCTGTGGATGTGAGTAACTGTACATGTTGTGCTCAGGGGCACGGTAGGGGAGCAACTATAAAAAGTGCCGTGTGCTTATCATACACACACACACACACACACACACACACACCCCTCTGGAATTAATACACACAGCACAGAACATTTCTAAAAAATAAAAATTAGCTCGTATTTGCAGCGTTTGTTCCAAAATATTTGGACTCTTCTATGCACATGTTTGCTTAATATCGAATCATTTTGTTTTATCATTTGTAGTTCCATGCAAAACATATAAACACACATTTCTTTGTTCTCCAGTTTTCCAGTTCCAGCAGTGACTGAAGCCCTACGCAGACAAAATCCTCCCCGTCCTTTTCGTTCTCTCATCAGATCAGATCAGATCAGATCAGACAGAGACCATGGCCGAGAATGATGAGTACCTGAATGAGGATCTGATTATAACACTTCCAAATGGACAGAAGCTGGTGCATTCCTACGTTTATCTCTGTGGGATGTTCTCGGTTCTCTCTTTCAAGGCGGATGTTTCTGTTTTGAATATGGGGAGGCGAAGGAAACAGCCTTTATGAACTACTGGCAAATCCAGCAATATATATATATATATTATATATATATTTTAAAGAAAGAAATGTAGGAAATTGCATTTGATGAGTCCATTGTAAATATCTGGTTCTGTTACAGATTTATCTACATGGTGGTGTTGATCTGTCAGTTTTTCTTCCTCCACCACTAGGTCCATCCGAAATCATCGTTAGCTCGATATTGCCCGAACGAGTGGTTGACTGTTTAGAGGATTTGTATGGAATCCTCCTTGTAACCTGTAGATGAAATGATTCGCTTTTGGGATCAATCCAAACAAGGTGAAGGTCACAGCAAGGTCAAAGGTCTGAAATAGTTTTTTTCTTCAAAGTTCCTGTTTGAAGTTTATTTTAAGAGTCAAACAAATCAGTACTAAGAAGGATTACGGAGACGTTCCCATCCACGCTGTCGGGTTCTTGAGTACTCCTTGTTTAGGAATGCAGTAAAACGTGAGATTTTTTTATGAGACAGAGTAAACTGTTCTGATGTTTAGGTTCAGTCGTGCTGTCACAGAAGTCGTCCTGCGTCCAGGTTGACGTGGAAGATCTTAGGATTCACTGACCTTTAGAATGGTTTAAAGTACTTTGGGTAAAAGCATAGGTTTTACTATACATCACTGAATGGTGAGCTCAAACGGACGAAAATGTTTTATAAGTGAGGAATAACCCATGGCGGGCCCTGCTGTTATACGAAAATAATCCATGTCCTAGATCAAAACACAGAACCTGCAGACCTTGATAAACGTCTCCTTAACGAAAACTTCACCATATCGATGATTTATAATCCGTTCATGTGGAGAGTCCACCGTCCTTGTCCTTGTGAACGAGCTGTTGCTATGGAAACGATAACGGTATCAGAACGAGCGAGTTAATCTAAACCTGTGATTCGTGTTACAGACAGAACTACGGTCAGAGCTGCTGTTATAGAAAATGAATCATCACCTTCTGATTCTAGGGCGCACGGTGGCTTAGGGGTTAGCACGTTCTCCAGGGTCCAGGGGTTCGATTCCTGCCAGGGCCTTTTGAGTGTGGAGTTTGCATGTTCTCCCCAAAGACATGCATGATAGGCTGATTGGCATAGCTATGAATGGGTGTGTGTGTGATTGTGCCCTGCGATGGACTGGCATCCTGTCCAGGGTGTACCCCGCCTTGTGCCCGATGAGTCCTGGGATAGGCTCCAGGTTCCCCGCGACCCTGAAGAAGGAATAAGCGGTTGAAGATGAGACCTTCTGATTCTAGAATTCAGCTGCGCTGTGGTTTAAAGAGATATGAGACCACACCCTGAAATGTTGGTTAGTCTGGACAGCAGATGTGTTTTCTGTCTATAGATCTGGGTTATATATCTATATCAATCTCGAGCCTGATAGGTTTCAAACAAAGTTGTGATACGACTTGAAAGGTTTGTTTTTATACTTTTAATACATGCATGCATTTTTTTTTACACGTGGTGCGAATAATGAAATTATTCGCACCACGTGTAAAAAAAAAAAAAAAACACTGAAAATATATATAAAAAATATATATATATTTCAACGATTAGAGTGTTCAAACAAGCGTATGACTCCAGACCCGAGACTGACACGTGCTTCACAGACCGAGAGACTCGAGACTTCACTCAGACTTGTGAACATCTCTGCCTTAAGGAACATCTCGTACCGTGTACATTCTCCAAAATAAAGGTACCTGAAAAGGTTCTTTAGAGAGATGCAATATAACGAAAGAACAATTTTTGGTTTCTTAAAGAACGCAAATGTGTACAATGATATTTTTCTATTCACCGGAACCGCAGAGCTTTTTTATTCTTGAACTATCCGCTTACTCGAGTCCGGGGTGGATTCCTGGCCTGTGCCCAGTGTTCAGGATACACTCCAGACTCAGCGCAAACCCTGACCAGGATAAAGCACTTACTGATTGTACTTAGCTACGGCTGAGAATTGTATATCTACATACTGACCTATAATGTAGGTGTATCTGACACAAAAAACGTGTCCTTGGTCTTTCTGTTCTTTTGATAAACCTGCTGAGGTTGTTCTTGTCTTTTCTTCCATTTTATTGTAGAATTTAATCCATTCATCTTCTCGGACTTGTCGGTGGGTTTAGACTCTCTAATACTTCTCTAATTCTTCCCTCTTAACTAGTTCATATTTTTTTTCAAGCAGTTTCGCTTTAGTTACCGAATAATAAGCTTTACATTATTCCGTCTACGCCGGCTTTCTGTGTATTCATCTATCAGTCTTTATTCGGATTTTAGTTTTGTACTGTGATCTTTTTTATCTTTGAACAGTGTTCCATATTCACAGTTTCGACGCTACTCATTCACCCTTCTCTCTTGCTCCAAACTGCTCGACACATTCGCCCATCATGGACCGCTGAAAATCTTGGCATGAATTAAGAGCAAATGGAAGGAAATCAAATGCGACTCCTATGTGCTTTCAACTTCCTATGCATGCAAATCGAAGCGGTGAGCAGTGATGTGTGAGTCCGTCTCTGCCAGCTGGGCCTCAAGGTCTGCTGTTCTGCTCTAGTCTACCATGGCACTGCTCCTTTCCATCTGCAACGTGTCCCACAATTAGAAATCCTGACACTGAATCCATTCCCCCACTTTCCTCCTATAGCTGTGGAGTGAAGTGGAAAGAACAGACTTAAAACGAGAGCAAAAAGCAAAGCGTCTCTTTTATCTGGCTCTACGGGTAACTCGCTCTCCGTCTGCATCTGGTCATGGCTGTGAAGAAAGCTGGACTCGGGTGGACTGCAGAGAGCGTGATACTGAGAGGGAATAAATAGAACGAGGTCACTGACGGGAAGTCTAGATCGAGAAAGGGATAGGGAAGGAGATAGTTGGACAAAGAGAGAACAACAGATCAAGCTCACAGGATACAGGGTCATCTCTCATGCAGATCTGTCTCCTGCCTCGGAGCCTCGAGCTCTCTGGCCACTTCCCGTCCGGAAGCTCAGAGTCTTCCCTGGATGACTGCTTAAAGAGCCCCACTCTGGCAGACAGCCTGTAAGCCTGAAATCCTCACTAAACACCACTCAACACACCCGTCCAAGCCCCAAACCGAGCCTCCATCACTTTCCCATTAGCCTTTCTACCAGAGACAGGCGATGCAAAGCCAATGATTCCTGACGCTTTCCGGATCAGCCCACTCCTCTGCTGAGACAATGACAAAGCAGTTTACATTCACGCGGGTAGAAACGTGAGAAGATTTATCCCGACCAAGTGGAATTAAAATGTAAGATGGGGCATCAGTCCATCACAGTGCACCATGCGCACACACATTCCCACTTTGGGGCAATTTATCCAGATCTAGTCTTCCTACCGTCATGTTTTTGGACAGTGTGAGGAATCCGGAGAACCCGGAGGAAACCCGTGCGGACATGGAGACAATATAGGTGCTAGTCATATAATTAGAATATCATCAAAAAGTTGATTTATTTCAGTAATTCCATTCAAAGAGTGAAACTAGTATAATGTAAACATTCATTACACACAGACTGATATATTTCAAGTGTTCATTCCTTTTCATTTTGATGATTATAACTGACAACTAATGAAAACTCCAAAATCAGTATCTCAGAATTTGAATATTGTGAAAAGGTTCAATATTGAAGACACCTGGTGCCACACTCTAATCAGCGCATTAGCTCAAAACACCTGCAAAGGCCTTTAAATGGTCTCTCAGTCTAGGTCTGTAGGCTACACAATCATGGGGAAGACTGCTGACTTGACAGCTGTCCAAAAGACGACCGTTGACACCTTTCACGAGGAGGACAAGACACAAAAGGTCATCGCTAAAGAGGCTGGCTGTTCACAGAGCTCTGTGTCCAAGCACATTAATAGAGAGGCGAAGGGAAGGAAAAGATGTGGTAGAAAAAAGGGTACGAGCAGTAGGGATAACCGCACCCTGGAGAGGATTGTGAAACAAAACCCATTCAGAAATGTGGGGGAGATTCACAAAGAGTGGACTGCAGCTGGAGTCAGTGCTTCAAGAATCACCACGCACAGACGTATGCAGGACATGGGTTTCAGCTGTCGCATTCCTTGTGTCAAGCCACTCTTGAACAGCGTCAGAAGCGTCTCGCCTGGGCTAAAGACAAAAAGGACTGGACTGCTGCTGAGTGGTCCAAAGTTATGTTCTCTGATGAAAGTACATTTTGCATTTCCTTTGGAAATCAAGGTCCCAGAGTCTAGAGGAAGAGAGGAGAGGCACAGAATCCACGCTGCTTGAAGTCCAGTGTGACGTTTCCACAGTCAGTGATGGTTTGGGGTGCCATGTCATCTGCTGGTGTTGGTCCACTGTGTTTTCTGAGGTCCAAGGTCAACGCAGCCGTCTACCAGGAAGTTTTAGAGCACTTCATGCTTCCTGCTGCTGACCATCTTTATGGAGATGCAGATTTCATTTTCCAACAGGACCTGGCACCTGCACACAGTGCCAAAGCTACCAGTACCTGGTTTAAGGACCATGGTATCCCTGTTCTTAATTGGCCAGCAAACTCGCCTGACCTTAACCCTATAGAAAATCTCTGGGGTATTGTGAAGAGGAAGATGCGATACGCCAGACCCAACAATGCAGAAGAGCTGAAGGCCACTATCAGAGCAACCTGGGCTGTCAGAACACCTGAGCAGTGCCACAGACCGATCGACTCCATGCCACGCCGCATTGCTGCAGTAATTCAGGCAAAAGGAGCCCCAACTAAGTACTGAGTGCTGTACACGCTCATACTTTTCATCTTCATACTTTTCAGTTGGCCAACATTTCTAAAAATCCTTTTTTTTGTATTGGTCTTAAGTAATATTCTAATTTTCTGAGATAATCAAAATGAAAAGAAATGAACACTTGAAATATATCAGTCTGTGTGTAATGAATGTATACATTATACTAGTTTCACTTTTTGAATGGAATTACTGAAATAAATCAACTTTTTGATGATATTCTAATGATATGACCAGCACCTGTATGTGACACTCCATACAGACAGTAACCTGAGATCAGGATCAAACTGGCGACCTGGAGCGATGAGGCTCCACCAAAAAAAAAAAAAAAAAAAAAAAAGAATGACAATTTTCCCATTGAAAATAATAAGAATTAACAGCATCTGTTAGCTTTAATGTATAAATACACGTCAAGACAGGAAAACGTTTCCGTTATTACCCCCAAACAAATGCCTTGGATGAGGCCCGGGAAGGTAATAGCATAATTGTAAAGGTCTAGAACAGTGCTGACTTTATTTGGTTCTGTTTTCTTTCCTTTTTTGGTAAATATATTCGACCTGCTAACTAATTCTGATTCTGCTTTGGCCGTCTCTTATACTCAGGGAATTTCTCACCGTTGCCTGAGGTCTCTCTGGCAAAAAAACTTTGAAATTAGGCC
>CM022769.1:25154788-25207288 GCA_012411365.1 Ameiurus melas | reverse complement strand
CATGTGATTCATTTACATGTAATTCATTTACATATGATTCATTTTCATGTGATTCATATTCACGCATGTGATTCATATTCATGTGATTCATATTCATGTGATTCATTTACCTTTTCTCCCCTCCCTTCCCTTTCCCAACTATTTCATTGAGAAGAGAAAAAAATAAAAATAAAAATAATAAAATAAAAGGTGGATTGTCATCTCTTAATTACCCCTTGGTGTGTGTGTGTGCGCGCGTGTGTGTGCGTGTGTGTGTGTGTGTGTTCAGTTTGTAGACATTTTCAAAATGTGAACGCACATTTTCTGAAAAGTATTTTCCACCCATTATTTATAATCGTCTCAAGATGTCCTACTGGTTAGCGATTCAGAGTGATTCGTTTCTTCACTGAAATATGATGACGCTACTTGCGCCAACAAAACTAGTGCAATATAAAATCTTTTCTCAACAGTATGTTCATTAAATATCATCTGGATGCTTATTTCTGTAATGCAGTTATCGCGGTTACAAACATCAACGTCAAAAACATGGGGTTGCACGTAATCTTCTGAACGCTCAGTTTAAATAACAAGTCTAATCGAACGTTTTATGAATATCAAAATACTTTGATCGTGAGATAAATATACAATAGCACAAAGGTACAATATACAACAGCACACAAAGAGGCGCTGTAGTACGGTTGTACATGAAATGACTGTTATTTTCTATTTACTTAAATCAGTATATATACATCAAAACAATAAATTAATAAAACAGCATTTTCTTTTCAAGATAAGCGACACTCTAGAGCAGAACATCCTCTTCAGAAAAGCGTGGATGCACCGAGGGCCTCCAGACCCAACCCTTTGAGAACCAGAAATCGTAACTCAAGCGTCTTACTTATAAAAGTTTGTGGTTTTTTTTGGGTCATTTGACATTAATCCCACTTTGGAAAATTCCCAACGATGTGAAACTTCAGTGTTCACTGTGCAGGAATGGGCAGGAAGTAGACCGCGTTCTGACCTCTGTGGGTGTTTGGACCTCTTTTCATCTGGCCGTTTCTCTTGATGCCCACGTACCAGACCCCGTGCTCCTGATGTTTGTGTGAACTGTACGTGTTGTAGTGGTTCTCCTCCATCTTCTCCGTGAAATAGCACTCGTCGTTCAGCAAGGACTGGGATGTAAAACCAGGACAGATTAATGAAGCGTGTCGCTTAAACTTCGTCTACATGGAAGTCACGGAAGCATTAAAACAAGTCTGAACGTTGCGTATTGCATCATTCTACAGTCTTTGTGGTCTACTATACTTACTGGAAATTGCCTGTTTAGCGTTGCCGTGTGGGTTTTTAAAGGAACCGCCCTGTTACGGTTATACGCATACGACACGCATGTTCAGTGTTCGCTTTGAACACAGTGTGAATGTAACTCATGCACAAACTCACAGTGCCGTAAAGCTTTCCGCTTCTGTCCATGGCCAGGTAACGTCCCGCCTCGTGACCTCTGATGATCACCACACCTGTGCTCACTGCTTTCACCTTTAGCACAGCTGTGAGGAATAAAAAAAGCAGCAAATGTACATGTTAAACGGACAGAAGATAACAGCAGCACCTCAGTGACTGCTAGAGGTACAGTTTAGTCATTTATTTCCTGACAGTGTAGACAGTAAGAGCTGAGATTTGCGTGAACACACTGATCTGAGGAGCAGAAGGTTGATAGATACACACATTTACACAACCAGACACCAGGTGTTGATCCACAGCTGGACATGTTGTTGTGTGAGATGAAGCCTAGTGTTAGTGTTAATAATGGAGTTCAGTTGTTGTCTCAGGTTGTTCTGGTCTTACTGTAAGCGTCGTTCTCTTGCCGGATTCCGTCCACAACTCCGCCGGGTAACACGCGTAAAAACTGCCCTCCGTTCCTGCAGTAAAGCCGCTTTAACGCGTCGTAACTCGGCGGCTCGAGATCAAACGGCGATGGTGACGGTCCGAGGACCGTAACGAGACCCTCCGTCATTCTGCAAAGTCACTCCAGAACCCCTGGCGCACTGGTGTGTGTGTGTGTGTGTGTGTGGGGGGTGTGTCACTGTAACGCCGCCCTTCTGATTTTATTACGCAGAGCGCTGACCCAAATGCGCAAAACGCGCGCAAAAAGGTTCACCGAGCACTGAAACCGGACCACACACACACACACACACACACACACACACACACACACCAACACACCTTCCCCTGGATCTCAGACAACAGAAATGGAACGATCCGGTCAAACTCTGCGTAATATTACGCATGGTGTCTGATGACGTTCCCATGATTACACCATTTCCAACACACAGTACCGTGCAAACGTCTCAGTTCACCCTGTTTTTATACAATACAGATGGTGTCCGAGATGTTTCTCTTATGACTTGTTCATTATTGGGTCAAATCTGACCACTGACGACTTTTCAGAGGGAGAGGGGGATTGAGGAACTCTGGATGTCAGGGATTAGCTGCAAAAAAAAAAAAGTGTAGTGACAGTGTCGAGAAGAACTGCACCAGATTCAGATGATTAGAAGAACTCCATGACAAAGTGTTGCCATGATAAACACTTTTTTGCTGTTTACTTCTCTTTATTGTACATTCTATGATGTAGAAAGTGTTATTTTTGAAGTCATCTTCTCTCTATAGCTTTTGTTTACATGTGACTAAGATTAGAGATGAAATAAAGCTAAACCAGGGTACACCCTGGACGGGGTAAGTACAGGTGCAGTCTATCAAAACTCTACAAAGGTACGATAAGCAGCATGGTGAACATTGAAGCACGCTGAAGGACGGTAAGATCAGCAATAATGCAGTACACCAGGTTAATGTCCATGTGTACAAAAGTACACAGGTCAAGTTTTTGGTGTAATGAGATCAAGATACTATATTTGGGAAGATTTAAAGTGCTATGTATGTTGAAGAGCTAACGCAGGCCACGCCTCAACGGACACGGTCTTTACAGTGAAGTACGGCGGTGGCAGCAGCATGGTCTGGGAACACTTTCGATCCACAGAACCCGGGTTTCTTGACCAAATTGGAGGGAGAGTGTATGGAGTATAAGACAGGGGGATGTTACAAGAGAACGGCTTCGGTAGGATATAAATAAATAAATAATGCAGCTTGGGAGCATTGTCCTGCTCGCCCTTCAGCAGGACAGTGTCCCAAATGCAAAACTAAAGCAACACAAAAAGGTTAATGTTCTACAGTGTCCAAGTCAAAGTCCAGATCTGAATCCCATTGAGAGTCTGTGGCGCTGTTTGAAAAAGTTAATCCAACCAAGCAGAAGAACCAGGAGCAAATCTGCCAGGAAGAATGGGTGAAAACCCCAAACAGTGTGCAGAACTTCACCGACCCCATGTGCTTCTAGACAAATCTGATGACTTTTAATGGGGTTGAATACTTCTGCAAGATTCCTCTTCGTAACGTAATCATTATCACCTGCTCAGTCAGTCCAGGAGCTCTCTCCTCTCTAGAAAGCTAGTTCAATGTCTATTATTTGATCACTATTTTGATTGCAGCTGTGGCTTTTTAGGGTGACTGACTTCTGTGACGGAGCAAAAATGAGCATAATATTTGTCCGTATCGTATTGTGACACGCTGGACCGCACTCTTTATCCATCCGTCCTGTTATCGTTCACGTCTCTTGACTCCACATGTCCAAATGTTTTGTGAAGCCATCAGGCCCTAGGTTTGGAAAGCAGGAGAGAAGAAGAAGAAGAAAAAAAAAGAACCCCACAGAAAGAATGTGAGGCCTCTACCCACACAGAGGCAAGTTTCCATGTGGCTACAGCACAGAGACAATCGTATTACTGGAAATGGAGCCTGAGTGCTAGACAGGTCTGAGAGAAATACCACACACACACACGAGCGGTGTTGGGACTAATATCCAACCACTGGAAGATTTACCTCTAGGTGGAAAATACCTGAGTAATTATACTTTGCTTCTATACTGAGGTATTATTTTGCTTGTATTTATACTTCACTTCAGTGGTGTGAAAAGTGTTTGCCCCTTCCTCATTCCTGTCCTTTGATGTTTGTCACACTTAAGTGTTTGAACATCAAACCAATTTAAACAATAGTCAAGGACAACACAAGTAAACACAAAATGCAATTTGTAAATGAAGGTGTTTATTATTAAAGGTGAAAAAAATCCAAACCATCATGGCCCTGTGTGAAAAAGTGATTCCCTAAACCTAATAACTGGTTGGGCCACCCTAGCAGCAACAACTGCAACCAAGTGTTTGCGATCGCAATAGAGGCTTTTACAGCTCCTGAGGAATTTTGGCCCACTCATCTTTGCAGAATTGTCCTAATTCAGTTACATTAGAGGGTTTTGAGCATGAACGGCTTTTAAGGTCATACCACAACATCTCAATAGATTCAGGTCAGACTTTGGCTAGGCCACCCAAATCCATTTTTTTTCAGCCATTCGGTGGTGGACTTGCTGGTGTGTTTAGGATCATTGTCCTGCTCAGAACCAAATTGTTTCAGCTTGAGTACACGAACAGATGGTCGGACACTCCTTCAGATCTCTTGGTAACAGCAGAATTCATAGTTCCTTTTATCACGGCAAGTCTCCAGGTCCTGAAGCAGCAAACAGCCCAGACCATCACACTACCACCACCATATTTTACTGTTGGTATGATGTTCTTTTATGAAATGCAGTGTTCCTTCTACGCCAGATATACTTGGACACACACCTCCAAAGAGTTCCACTTTTGTCTCATCGGTCCACAAATGTTTCCCAAAAGTCTTGGGGATCATCAAGATGTGTTGTGGAGAAATTGAGACGAGCTTTGATGTTCTTTTGCTCAGCAGTGGTTTTCTCCTTGGAACTCTGCCATGCAGGCCATTTTTCCCAGTCTTCTGATGGTGGAGGCAACGCTGACCTTAACTGAGGCAAGTGAGGCCTGCAGTTCTTGACCTTGTTGTGGGGTCTTTGTGACCTCTTGAGTGAGTCGTCTGCTCTTGGGGTAATTTTAGGCGGCCACTCCTGGGAAGGTTCACCACTGTCCATGTCTTCGCCATTTGTGGATAATGGCTCTCACTGTGGTTCGCTGATTCCCAAAGCTTTGGAAATGGCTTTATAACCCCTTTCCAGACTAATAGATCTCAATTACTTCTTTCTCAATTGTTCCTGAATTTCTTAGCGCCTCGGCATGATGTGTAGCTTTAAGGATCTTCTGGTGGACCTTACTGTGTCAAGCAGCCCTATTTAAGTGATGCCTTGATTGTGAACAGGTGTGGCAATAATCAGGCCTGGGTGTGGCTAAGAAATTGAACTAGGTGTGGACAACCACAGTTATAGTATGTTTTAACAAGGGGGCAATCACTTTTCACACAGGGCCATGATGGTTTGATTTTTTTCACCTTTAATAATAAACACCTTCATTTACAAATTGCATTTTGTGTTTACTTGTGTTGTCCTTGACTATTGTTTAAATTGGTTTGATGTTCCGAAACACTTAAGTGTGACAAACATGCAAAGGAACAGGAAATGAGGAAGGGGGCAAACACTTTTTCACACCACTGTACATATTATTGAAATGGAATACTTTCACTAAATTACACATTTTTATTATTGAGAACGTTCAGAGTTACAAATCTCAAAGGTCTCTTCTTCTCTCATCCAGCCAATGCCTGTACGCAACACATCGACCACATGGGCTCGGATTAGCATCCAATCATTTCAGCTTAGTGTCCAATCAAGTTCATGAATGTGGACTGTAAAACTGTCAAAAACCTTCTCACACTACACAGTGTAGTTAGCGCCGCAGCTATCGGTGAGCGTCTGAAGACGGATCATCCACCGCACTGCGGTGTAGAAGCCGAGCACGAGAGCTCCCGACCCTACCTCAGTCAAATAGTTCAGTACCTGGAGTAAACGAAGACTCGTATAAAACGAGGCGTCTCCTTTACCTCCCTAGAAGCCATGAACTTCATCTGAAAGCATATTGAAGGAAGTAAGTTTCACTACTTTGCTAAACATTAATTAACTGGTTAGATTAGCATCCGCAGGACAAACAGAAATAATATGAATCTGGATGATCATTTTGGAATGTATTTATTTATGGGATTCTCTTGAAGCGCTCTCGCTTCCAACTGCATTCACGATCAATTCAACATATTTGTCATGCTAGCACTGACATGGCGCTGGACTACAGCACCCATAAGCCGTTGTATGTCGCGCGATCACTGCACGCACCATGTCACATGACCAGAGCACCTGAATCACATCTATGTTTGATTATCACAGGTATTTAAGTCCCATGTTGTTTAGCACCTTTAGTCGTTAATTCTTTCGTATCATGTTCAATATGTTCCTTGTTATTTCTTTGTCTTTGGATTTCTGCCTTTATTACCCATTCCAGACAATATTACATGTAATGTTCAGCTTAGATAAGTGATTAGCTACAGGTCATAAAGTGCTTATAAATTCATAACATAGTTTGTTGTTGAATATTTAGTCATTGAATACACCCATGATGGAAGGCCGGGCAGGGCAACATGTAAACTGACATTCACGCACATAGTTGACATCATTGACACATAGGGGCAATTTAGGGTATCAACTCCACCTACTGGCAAGTTTTGGGAGTTCGGAGGAAACCGGAGAACCCAGAGAAAACCCACAAGGACATACGGAGGACTGTGTATATCTGCATTTCAACAACACCAACCTGAAGAAACACGCACAGGTGAGCTAGCCATTTGCTAGCTGAGTTAGCTAGCCTAGCTAGTATGAAAGCTCTGTTTTAAACTTAAGATGTCACTTTACATTTCTGTAGCACGCACCTGTGGTGTTAAATAAATCAAAGTGTTGTTACATGTAACACACAGAGTAATGTGTAACGGGCAACTTTGCTACACAGTAAACATCTATGAATTAACATGGGCTAGTTAGCTAGCTATGGAGCTACTCAACAGCATTGGGCTAACTTTATATACTGTAGCCTTCTTTATATACTGTTGCTAATGGAGGTGGTGTTTACTTCAGTACCATGTCGTGTCACCTATCGAAACGTACTTTATAAAATAATTACTCAAATAGGGTTTTCATTTTCAGATTTAATCTCGATTCATTTCCGTGACGACTACGTTTCTATTTTCACTCGAGCGAACTAGTCCTACAGTAGCAGTACTTTTACTCACGTCAGCGTGTCCTTCACTCTTTACACCACTGCTATAACACTAACTCACTGTTTAAACCCCAAGCAGCAGTGTGTTTCCTCCTGATGGGAACACACTGTTCGAAAAGCCTGACGTCAGTCTTCTGAAGCCCTTAACTCTGTAATCAACTTCATTGCTTTGCGGAGAGACACTTTCCAGGGTGTTAGCTAGTACATGTGCTTAAAACATTTACACTTACGACATTTAGCAGACGCCTTTATCCAGAGGGACTTACAGAAGTGCTTTGTAGTCTCTATCAAGAACCACGTCCTCGTGCTAGGACCAAACAGGGCCGTGTCTGAGAATACTGTTGGGCTACAACTCTAATTTAAAGCTAAAATATCATTCAGATGTGTGTCTGGGGCTCGACCAAGGGTGATGTTTTTTTTTTTTTTTAACTGAGGTCACAAAATAAGTGTTATTCCATTTCATTACAGTTAGAGTAAATGTCGCTGTTCTTTTAACTGGAATTAACCGTGGACTTTAAAATAGGTTCCTGCAGGATCATTCCCTCTTTCACCTTTCCTGGAACTCTTGCGGAGAACAGGGATCTGGTTTCTCATGATCCACTCACCTGGTGTGCTGACTTTACACTTTACACTATATAAGCAATGCTCAGACGTCCGCGGCACCAGAGCTCTGAGAGAAGAGGTGGAAATTAGACACGGCACTGATAGATATTAGAAACAAAAGACTGAATTTCAGTCGATCCTGTGACAAATGGAAAAGGATTTTTTTGGAATCGTAATTGTTTATAAAGAGACTTGATTGTATCCTTTTGTTAGCGCTTGCATTAAAAAGGACATTTTAAAGCGTGTATATTTAGCTATATAAAGAAAATAAATAAAAGGAATATTAAATATAGGATGGGACCGATATCGGCTGATTTCAGTATCCGTAGAATATCTATAGAATTTCAGTATCCATCCATCCATGTTCTGTACTGCTAATCCTACACAGGGTCGTGGGGAACCAGGAGCCTAACCCAGGCCAAAATGGGGTACTTGTTCACACACCCATCACACCCCCATTACACACAATAACAATCTTATCAATGAAGATGATAGTTTTAATAACAAGCATACATTTTTATTGACGTTTATATTTATGTACAGTGAGTCAGCTATGTGTGTGTGTGTGTGTGTGTGTGTGTGTGTGTGTGTGTGTGTGTGTGTGTGTGTGTGTAAGTGAATTAAAGTGGTCATTATGTGCTGAATCGTAACTACAAATACAGATTTAAAACCGGATCCCTTTCCCACAACATATTTTACTGAATTTTATCTCGCATTGCTCTCAACCTGACCACCGGGTGGCGCAAGAGACCAGTATATACCGAGGACAGAGGTATCTGCTTAAATTTGCATACATTTTAAATCACTAATGACTGTGTATGCTCTAAGTTCTATGCTCTACAGTACATTCTCTTCACTCATGACTGTTTCCTCTCAAAACTCCAGCAGCAACAACTTCACTGATTCACTAAAGCAGCAGAATATACACAAATGAGTACATACACATATACACACAAAGAAAAAAAAAATGTCACAAAAGCACAACAATAACAAGACAAAACAAATGAAAGGAGCCAAAAGATATCACCAATCAGGGATGCTATGTGCAATGAACTAGCCTAAGCACCAGGGGGCGCTAATAAAAAAAGAAAAGAACAGAAAAATTAAGAACATGTTCGATGCATACAGTACACAGTGCAAAGCAAACAACAACAACAACAACAACAAACAAAACAAAACACCAATCACAAACAAAACAAATATGAACAGTGAGACAGAGGGAAAAAACAAACAAAAAAAAGAATGCAATAGAGAAAATAAATAAACACATACAAATTCATTAAGAAAATATATTTACAAAGGAATCACATACAAAGAACCCGAACAGCATCAAGAGTAACCACAGGGGCAAAAAGCTCCATCCCCAGAACCTGGCTTGGAGCTAAAGTTAGCATGCTAACAGGGTCAGCATTAGCATGGAATGTCATGACATAACTTCACAACACTATAAACACACAAAATTCAAGCTTACCTTCACTGTCCTCTTTTTTCCTTTGTAATGTAAAAAACAAACAAACCACAAAACAATTTGTATTATTTCAGAAATATATTTTTCTTTCTGAACAAACTGAGATGGGGCGGAGTGAAGGGACGTTGGGGGCGTGTCTATAAAAATGATTGACAGGAGACCTTAGCCAAACACAAACAATCATTCTGGACCATAACACAGTTTTCCAAATAGGGTTTTCTCAGCCATATAACACACCTGTGCTGGGGCCATGGCGTACGCCATTATTATTTTATCATGTTCAACATATTTTCTTACGTTTTTCTTTAAAAAAACAAACAAACAAAAAAAAAGCCTCACCTGTTGCACCTTTAGGTTGTTCTTGTCGGCTAGATGATTTAAACGTAAATGTCACCTGGACACTGTAACAGGAATCCGTTAGAGTTAAATAATGATACCCTTCCATTGTTATTTCATGTTAAGATTATTGCCATGGTTTACAATATTTGCTTTTTAAATGACTTTAATGAAACTTTGTGAACAGAATCATGGGATTAGAGTAAACAGTCCAGTCAGAGGAACGCCGGAGAGAGATTCTGGATGTGATTCGGTGGATTTGGTGATATTTTGTTCGCTCTAAAATGCTCCATTTAAATATGCCGTGAGAGCAATTCTGTTCTTTCCTAAGGGTTAGTCATGTACACATCATTTCACCGGAAGCAGTTGTGCTGTTTGGTCAGAAACAATAGAACATCTTTCATCACAGTTTGGTTTCCATGACACTTTCCAGAGAACTCGTTCGGGCGCACGTTCTACAGATAAACACTAATACATTCCTTAGAGAGCATTTACATTACTTTTGATTAACCAGTCACTTGTTTAGCCACTTATCTTCGAGAATGACTCAATGACACAAGCTGTTCATTTCTGAACGTATTCGATCCACTGGCCAGCGCTACTGTCTGATGTCGTGAAGTTCTGTCTTCTCTTGTGATTCACTCAAATGATTCTGTGTTCCCAGCGTCAAGTTCTGCATTGTATTTTTACAAGATCTATTCTGGTTTCAATGTGCAAGGAGGAAGTTGCTGCAATGAACTTGCAGAGAAATTAACCACAGGGGAGAGAGAGAGACAAAGAGAGAGAGAGAGAGAGAAAGAGAGAGAGAGAGAGAGAGAGAGAGAGAGAGAAAGGGAGAGAGAGAGAGAGAGAAAGAGTAAGAGAGAGAAAGAGAGAGTGAGATAGAGAGAAAGAGAGTGAGAGAGAGTGAGAGATAGAAAAAGAGAGAAAGAAAACCACAGAGTGAGAGAGAGTGAGAGAGAGAGAGAGAGAGAGAGAAAGAGAAGAGAGAGAGAGAGAGGAAAGAGAGAGAGTGAGATAGAGAGAGTGTGAGAGATAGAGAAAGAGAGAGGGAGTGAGAGAGAGTGAGAGGAGGAAGAAGAGAGAGAGAGAGAGACAGAGAGAGTGTGAGAGAGAGATAGAGAAAGAGAGAGAGAGAGAGAGAGAAAAGAGAGTGAGAGAGTGAGAGAGACAGAGAGAGAGGAGGAGAGAGTGAGAGAGAGAGGAAGAGAGAAAGAGAAAGAGAGAGAGAAAACAGAGAGTGAGAGAGATAGAGAGAGGTGAGAGATAGAGAAAGAGAGAGAGAGTGAGAGAGAGAGTGAGAGGAAGAGAGAGAGTGAGAGAGAGAGAGACAGAGAGAGTGTGAGAGATAGAGAAAGAGAGAGAGAGAGAGAGAGAGAGAGAGAGAGAGAGAGAAAGAGAGAGTGAGAGAGAGACAGAGAGAGTGTGACAGAGTGAGAGAGAGAGTGAGAGAGAGAGAGTTCATTCAACCACATAATCTCAGACACACGCAGCTGTTCAACAGACAAACTGTCAGATTTACTTTACTCTTGTATGAGGATCTATAGGACAGTGTTGGTCCTATAGAGCCAAAAGATGTGGAACCTGGAGCACAAGGTGGGGTACATCGTGGACAGGGTTCCAGTCCATCGCAGGGAACACTCACACACACACTCACACACCCATTCATACACTACAGACACGCCAATCAGTCTACCATGCATGTCTTTGGACTGGGGGAGGAAACCGGAGTACCCGGAGGAAACCCCCAGAGAACTCCGAACACACACGGCCACGGTGTGAATAGAACCCCGGACCCTGGAGGTGTGAGGTGAACGTGCTCACCCCTAATCCACCGTGCGTCCGTTTTCCAAATGTTATTTTTTGAAATAATATTCATCTGTCCGGTTTGATGACGTTGTGTCCACTGTAGGGTCAGAAACTGGATCACGTGAATCACAGCACATCCGGTGGTTTTATTCGGATTTAGATCGACATATTTGATTTCATTCGTTGGAACAGTTCTGCGCGTGGGTCCTCTTCAGAGCAGGCGAAATCCCCGCTTTGCGATGACGTCACGGATCCCGACCAGAACATAGCTTGTAGTTCGGCCCACCCCTCGCGCTGATAGGGGCGGCGCGTCCTAGGCAGATTGGCTATCCTCTCAAACGCCATTGGCTGGAGGAGCATCAATCATCGGATGCCCGGTGTGGGGGTAGGTTGGAGCAGCAATTGGGGAAAATCGAGGCGTTTAAAACGCGCAGAGGATTCACCATCTCCTCCTCCGACCCCTCCTCCCCTCCTCCTCCTCTTCTCCTCCTCCTCTTCTCCTCCTCCCTGTTGTCATGAGAAAGGCGCGCAGGTTTACCTCAAATCCTCCTGACGGCCTTGTTCAGTTTCAGGACAGACAGACAGACAGAGAGACAGAGAGAGATAGAGAGAGAGAGAGAGAGAGAGAGAGACGCACGCGCATTATACGGAAGTAGAATATTTCGGGATGCGGCTTTGGTGGTTGTTGTTATCTAGAAGCGGCATGTTGCAGCGCGCGCTGTGTTGTTAAAAGAACAATCACCGCGCCGAGAATGTAAAGATAATTAAGTAACAAACGCGTTTCTGGTTATTTTCTCTCTCTCTCTCTCTCTCTCTCTCTCTCTCTCTCTCTCTCTTCGACATTCATTATTAACATTTCCTGTGGATTCCTCACAGTCCGATCTGAGCGCCTGGGCAGAAGAATGGGATTACCCGCGCTGGAGTTCAGTGACTGCTACTTGGACAGTCCTCAGTTCCGAGAGAGGTTAAAGTCCCACGAACTGGAGCTGGACAACACCAACAAGTTCATCAAGGAGCTCCTGAAGGACGGGAAAGCGCTGATCCAGGCCCTGAAGAGTAAGCCCTCTGAGCTCAGGTTTTCAGTGTGTTGTCCTAGCTGCTGTGAGAATGCTGTTTGGGTGGAGATCACTGATCCATATCGTTCTGAAACCGTTACGTGTGTGTGCTGTGTGCTAGAGTAAAAGCTCGGCTCAGTGCTCTTCTTAGGAGACATCGCAGTTGTTGCAGAGCAAAACAAACAAACAAAGAAACAAACCCCCAAGAAAGTTCCATGTTGACTCATTTCTGTCGCATCTCCAGCACCAGCGGTGTTCCTCTACACGCCTCCAGCTCATGGTCTTGAGCAGAACCGTACTCTCGGCACAGGTGCAAGCTGGGTGCTGATTATTCTTAAAACTTTCGGTTTTCTTCTTAATAGAAGCATTAAGGACTCACACGCGACTGTCGATCTTTTTTCAGTTGTCGCACACATCAAAGGGTTTTATCCTTTGGCAACTGTGCCATCGATTACAGGAACGACACGTTGTACGCCTTATCCGTTTATAGTTATGTTTAACGTTGATGTTGTTACTTACAAACCGAAAAGCGTGAAGTCCTCCGTCATGAAGATGTCGGAGAGCGTAAAGGTTTTGTCTCTGACTGCTACAGAGACCTAACACTGGAGACTCCTTCCGTAAATGATAAATAAACATCTCGTTATAGAAAACGTCACTAGACCAAACTAAATCTGTTTATACAAGTCCCACACACACGCAGAGATGTTTGTGAAATTTCTGCTTGGTTTATGCGAGTGTTGGTGCGAGTGTTGGTATGAGTGGTGCGAGTGTTGGTATGAGTGTTGGTGCGAGTGTTGATGCGAGTGTTGGTATGAGTGGTGCGAGTGTTGGTATGAGTGTTGGTGCGAATGTTGGTGCGAGTGTTGGTGCGAGTGTTGGTATTAGTGTTGGTGCGAGTGTTGGTATTAGTGTTGGTATTAGTGTTGGTGCGAGTGTTGGTATGAGTGTTGGTGCGAGTGTTGGTATGAGTGTTGGTATGAGTGTTGGTATTAGTGTTGGTGCGAGTGTTGGTATGAGTGTTGGTATTAGTGTTGGTGCGAGTGTTGGTATTAGTGCTGGTGCGAGTGTTGGTATGATTGTTGGTGCGAGTGTTGGTATTAGTGTTGGTATTAGTGTTGGTGCGAGTGTTGGAGCGAGTGTTGGTATGAGTGTTGGTGTGAGTGTTGGTATGAGTGTTGGTTTGAGTGGTGCGAGTGTTGGAGCGAGTGTTGGTATGAGTGTTGGTGCGAGTGTTGGTTTGAGTGTTGGTATGAGTGTTGGTTTGAGTGGTGCGAGTGTTGGTATGAGTGTTGGTGCGAGTGCTGTTGCCCAGGAAAGTATGGAGTAAATGACCTGTCGATGTCACAGGACGTTCTGAGTCAGACAGGGCCTACACACACAGGCACGAGCACAGGGCTCACTGTTAGATGAATAGTGTTTACTATCGACTTTAATGTAGAGCTCCTGACTCTAAACATTAGCGGGAATTACCTCCTTGCTTATAAACACACAACGAACCTTCTATTTAAGCACCAGCACAATGAAAGGCTCCTGTTTAGAACCTCAGCCCTGAACCATATTCATTATGCTTCCAGATTGAAGCCATGGCCCTGTCATTTCAAACACGTGTCTGTAATGGACCTTTCTGATCATTTAATTGACATTAAAGTCCAAGGAATACCCAGTAACAACACAAAGACAGTATCGGGGGTCAGTAATGCAGCCCAGAGCAAGCTGGAAAATATTCCTCTGAGACGTGTAGGCAAGTCACCGTTACGAAACGGTCGCTGCAGATTATCCGTAAACTTCGATCAGGAATGAATTGCCTCTTCTCTCGATTCTGCAGCAGTTATGAAATGAAACGAAGGATTAAAATACGCCTGGTGCGGGTTTTATCGGAAAATAACAAGGTCCTCGTATACCAACACCCGACGATTTATTCAAAAACAACAACGTCTACATTCGATCCATTCACAGCTGTGTTTAACATCTGCAAATCCAGTTCGTTCCTGTTCCTTAGCTATAAACAACCATTCTCTCCCCAGCTTCGGCATTTTACTGAGAAACCGCTGACACTGGAGACTCCTTCCATATGGCGTATGAATATCACTAATCAGATCAGATCAGATCAGAGACTTTATCAGTGTTGTGCTATGACACTGTAATAAAGCAACGGGACGTATCATCGAATTAAATGGATGATCGGAAACTGTAGACGTTTAACGCGCTAAGGAAAAAGCGTGGCCACAATCTTCACGGTATAACTGCAGCGACCATGGCGGTGTTCTGATGAAACAGCGTTTAGAAGTACAGACAGTCGACTCTGATGGTTTTGTTTAGTCTTTTAATCCTCTCAGACGTTAATGTTACGGATTGTTTTACGTTCATTTCGACCTTGCGTTCAAGGGCCAGAACTTATTCAGCAGCTCTGATCCCATTTCCTTGTCTTGTTGTATTATTTATCTTCGTGTGACTTCTTCTCCCGGAGTCATATAACGAACGCGTTGATTACAGTAGCACGCAGAATCCTTATCTTTATAAACGCTTTATAAGCTGAGTGCTCAAGTAAATGTAATGATTACAGTCTACAGCTGAACTGCACACCGGAAGTGCGCATGATTTAAGACGATAATGTACGAGGTTTTTCTAAGCGGCTCGCACTTTATTTGGAGGACCGACTCGTGAGGGACGACTGTAGAGAGCTTCATTTTTCCACTGGTTTTTGTTCCAATAGTTTATCCCAAATGGTTGGAAAGCGACGCCGTGAACCTCAGAAGTATGCAGTGCGAACGTGGAGTTCTGTCAGCTCGGCTACAGAGAGGGACGGAACATGGACGCGCTCTTTAAAACGGCTAGCTAGCATTAGCTATTCGTTAGCGGGTGGTGCGTTTACTTTCTCAAAACGGTGAACTGTACAGTCGGCGTTCATCGATTTAAACCACTCTCGTGTCACGTGAAACTTATTGAAAATAGTGAGGCGATGTTTTATGTACCGTTGACGGTGTGACAGCACGTCACGTCTGAACTCGGGCGTGAGGAACCACTCTCCCAATAGGAATTCCAAGTAGACGGACATGTTCTTTGGTTTTTTCCTAGTTGGAGGTTGGAAATTTCCAAGTGTTGGATTGGTGGAACCTTCATAGCGATCATGTCTAGACCTTTAATCACAGGATCTAAGCTTCTTAAAATAGGGTAAAAAAAACCCCCAACAATCTGCCTATCTGTAGTCCGATCTGTAGTCCGATCTGTTGTCCGATCAGCGTTTTGATTCTGTGAAGTGTTTTTTTTTTTTTTTTACAATTTGAGTTTCATTTCATTTTTTGATCTTCCCGGTGATAAAGTGATATCGGAGGTTTCAGGGGGAAGTATCACCGCATCTGTACCTCTACATTTAGAAATCCGGCCTGCAAAGAGGAAGCACGCCGAGGATAAAACGTTTTATAAAACATTGTTCTTTGAATATTTAATTCCCTGCGTTTCCATGAGGACGTTTAATAAGTATACCGTGCGTGGGTTTGTAGCCTCTTGTAGTCGGATCAGGGCGACGATGGTTGAGACCGTGAGTAAACGAATGCGCACCTTTGACCTGTGTTTGTGTTGGCGTCCAGGTTGGCGTCTTGTCTGTTGACAAGACGGAGCTGCTGACATCATTTTCTATTCCCTTTGAGACGTGTATTTTCACGTAGAAAACAATCTGCATTAAAATCACGATCTCGAGTCGTTTCTCAATGCAACTCGTATATAAAATGACGTGCCGTTCTTCCTGATTATTCACCGTACGCAGTGATCATAGGGCCTGCATCACGCACGCGACTTCGCGCACGTATCTGAAGCGTAGTACGGAAGAAAAACGGAGAAAATAACCATGAGCAGTGACGCCGCGGTACGGCGGATAGCGCTGTCCGCTCACTGCTCCGGAGTTCTCGGCTCGTTCCTGAGCTCGGGTCACCGTCCGCGTCCGCGCTCATTAATTCCTGACGTTTTACCGGCGCCGTTCTCTGTCGCACGCCGTTTGTCCTTTTGTTCCGGATTCATTAATATGTTCATCACGTCCCCCTTCTCTCAGTTGTCCGCTAAGTATGTTCGTTGACATTCAGAAGCCATTAACCTCAGCGATCCAAGCCTGAGATGACTCCGCATCATTTCTGCACAGTGGACATTTTCCCACACGGGATCTTCCACATGGTATTAATATAACCTATTAAACTTCAGGCGCTTTGATCGAACCGTCCAGCCGTAGGTATGTTCCCGACGTGAATAAGACCACGGCGAAGGCGCGAGAGAGAGAGTCCGAGACGGTGACAGCAAGGGAGACGGGGAGAGAAAACTATTACGGTCCCGTTTGCTGCTTTGCGGTGTACTGTATATGTAGTCGTCTCCATCTGGGAAAAGTCCATGGTTTTCAAAACCTCTGCTGCCTAACCAGGAAAAAGGAAGTGAGGTTCACTTGCTCAGCCCGATGCAGTATTTTTAGGGGCTGACGTTTGGACCTGGCAAAAAACGTCGGAAGGGCAAAAAGATTCCGAAGCCGGACTTTTTCTGCCAGCCAAGAAAAAGAAAAACGCCCGAAGACGTATTTTCTGTGCTTCTAGATGTTGTTCCGTGGTGCGAATGTGTGGAGTTACGTGAGACGTGCACTCGCGTGCTTCCGAACGATGTCATGCTCACACATTTGTTCAGCGTGATACGAGTAGCGATGATGGGGAAGAGGTGTTAAAAATCATTCTCACAACATCCACACACACACACACACACACACACAACATCATTTGACCTGGTCAGAACTTCCTGTTTTTATTTCACCACACTCTAATCGATTGGCCTTTCTTACAAAAACAGTCTCTCGGTGTTCACACAGCACTCCTGACTCGTCACACAGTTGTGCAGCCAGGTTTGACGTGTTGATGAGCACGCGCTCGGACTTAGTGAGTCCATGCACAAGTGGAAGAATACAACTTCAATATCTAATCTAAGATCTAAAAACGATCCGACAGTAAGATTAGGCGAAGCTGCAGGTGCTGTTCTCCGATCCGGGCTACACCGAGGCGATGTTTAGGTCGGGATTTTTTGCATTGACGGCTCATTACACTGGCTTTTCGAATGACACCGGTGTCACAGTTAATGTTTTTAATGTGTGTGTGTGTGTGCGCGTGTACACGCTATAGTCCGATGCTTTAAAGAAAGCCGCTGTGTGTCGTTTTTGCAGATTTGAGACAGAGCTCAGAGTAGGGCAGGATTAGAAAATAAATAAACGACGTGTCACACTGTCTGAGATCGCAATAAATCCCAAAGGGTTCTCTTGAGATCCGCGAACAATAGACCTGCGATTAAGGAGAACGACTACATTCCGCAGATGTCAGTTGCGGAACATGGACGTACACACGAACAGGCCGTGGGTGTAATAGCAGTAACGCTACAGCGAAGGAGAACCTGTTTTAAAACAGGTGAAGAAGAGACACTCCGGTGTCATGCGTTCAACACGCCGCTCTTCTTCTCGTCTGAGCTCTGAGCGTGAATCCTTCTCCGAGACGAGGAAGTCCGCGTAAACGTCACTTCTTATGCTATTGGA
The DNA here is from genome assembly GCA_012411365.1 of Ameiurus melas. Classification (NCBI taxonomy): domain Eukaryota; kingdom Metazoa; phylum Chordata; class Actinopteri; order Siluriformes; family Ictaluridae; genus Ameiurus; species Ameiurus melas. The sequence continues at coordinate 25,189,333 of CM022769.1, read as the reverse complement.
CGGATATCTTTCTACACGTCGTATGATTTGATGTATACAGTATCAAAGTAACTCCGATATCCGATTTATCTGACCTTATCGTACTTGGAAACGATCAGTCTGGTTTCATTGTTTTGATGAAATGTCCGTGATTTGTAGATCGGACGGCCCTGAAGTGCAGCTTTCAGATGATCAGGGTTTGTTAATGATGATTATACGAGATATATAGATATATATACTGTATCTATCACGAGCCATAAGATAGAGATGGAACAGAGAAGGCGTGTGTGTGTGTAAGCAGCTGTTGATGAGTATGCAGTGTTGCCATGAGCAGATGTTCCCGACTGAACGTTTCGGCTGTAACCCTGCTCCGTAAAGACAACTGGGTTTAATATTTACTCGTTTCTAGCCTCATACAGAAAGTATGCAATCCGATCCAGGCACAAATATTCATTTCGTTTGATGGAGAGCAAACACTGCCCCGGTCGGCGCGGTTCTCACGTCAGTCTGAACCGCTCCTTTATTCTCCTTTATGTGTTGCGACGAGTGAAAAATGAGAACTACGGGTTCTGTGTCGTCATGGACGTGCTTAGCTCATATATTCAAACTCACGTCTCACGTTATTTCTCACGATTTTGTGTCCACCACGCATTAAAGCTCCTTGCTTGGAGCTCCAGACTCGCAGCTTGTAGTCATTTTTTTTCATGATCATTATACCGGAAATATCCTTGGCCTGGCGCTGTAAGAGAGATAACCGCTCGCTGTGTATTGTTGGACCAATCGAATCGGCGCATTCGGAGGCCCGGATTCATCACTGGTCTACTGGACGCACGTTTCTGACAGGAAGTGGAGAGCGCATGTGCTACTAGAAAGCGATCTTCAGCGTGACTGATAGAACCACCACGGTATTTCACTCCGATGTTCCCACACGCTGGATCAGGGTTCGAACGCATGATCGTTTCTATAGTAACGGCTCATTCACCCGGGACGAGGTTCGCGGACACTCCGCGGGATCTAAACCTAATAATAAACGGGTCGGACAGATAAACAAATGCATGTAAGGAGATGTTAACGTTCACGGAAGGAGTCTCCAGCGTCAGCGGCGTGTAAGGGTACGTTTTTCAGACGCCAGGGCCGTCGGTTCTGCAGATCAGAACCCGACGCCCACAGTTCTGTCCCTGGAGCGTCGGATATCTGTTGTACACTTTTACTGTCCACAGCCTTCAGAATCGTGGAGGTGCAGTCCAGCCTGATTGGCTCTCGTAACACGGCGAGCGTCTCTGAAGGAGATCCGGTCAGCGGACGAGTTCGAGGAATCTCGACAGTTTACCGACGAAACGATCCGAACTCTCTCGAGTCAGCTAGACCTCGGATTTTCAGAGCGATAGTCGTGTTGGTCGCTGAAATGTCATCTCGTGAAGTCCCCTAGCGTTGCGAAAGAATTTGAACGTCCACTATGACGGTGATGGGAATTGCCCCCAAGGGGAAGTGGAGGCGGTCGAGTTATAAAAAAAAAAAGAAAAAAACACACTACTGTTTTCTTTTCATACATTACAGCTGTGGACGGGGGTTTTTTTTTTGTTTTGTTTTTTTCGTGAGTCATCTGCATTTCGATCTTTTTACGCCTTTCGTTCATCGCGACTGTCGTCATCATCAGGAGCAGCGTTAGCGCTGGCTCTTTCTTCTCTCTAGCTGAATACGTGTCATTGTGCCGTCGGACTGCTCTTTGCCCTAAAGAAGCAGCGAGTCTCCACGACGAGCGGTGAAACGGGCCGGACAATAGTGCAGTGTTCGCCGACGAGGAGCGTCTGTGACGCTACAGCGTGCACGTCTACAACGTGCTTCCTTTACGTTCCGCCGAGTCTTCGTACGCCCGGCGAGCACAGAGAGGTGAAGTGATTGCAGAGAGTAAAAAGAGTAGACCGCAGTATAGACTATTCAACTTCAAACCGAGTCGTAGATGATTCCGAAAGTGAGGAAAATCGTGGAATAACGACGAGGAATGTTTTTGTGGGAAACGATTCGAATTAAAAGATGTCGTTACTGGACGTGAGTAAAGCGTCACAGTCACGCACGTCTGGCACTTCGTGTCCTGACGCGACCCTGCTTTCATTATGAATGTTAATCAGAGACGGCGCTCGGTCGTGTGTTGTTCGGGTACAGTGTGAGGTGTGGAAGTGAAGTGGGAAATGATTAACCAGGGTCACTGACAGACCCGTGGAGGACTCGTGGCCTTTCAGCGTTTTATCAGACGGACCTGTGTGTGTGTCACATGCTGCAGCTGCTCCACACCTGACCACGACACACCTGTACTGTCAGTGTGACTGTACTACAGATGTGCTGTAGGTACTGAAAATCAGTACGTGAACGCAGTGATGTTGTAGCTCTAGGTGTTTTACAGCGTGCGTGACGTACACTATATAATACGTACAGCGATGACGAACGCGCTTTAAATCCAGCCGCCAAAATACCTCAGATGGAAAAAACGTCCAGAAACGACGTCAGACCTTATTGTAAGTCTCACAGATATTAGTGGACGTGGAACGTTCAGAATGGCGTTCTGTCCTGGAACACGGCGTGTGTGTGTGTGTGTGTGTGTGTGTGTTGCCCGTAGTGAAAAGGACACAGGAACGGGATTAGCGGAACTGAAAGAGTTAACGAGTGATCATCCGCTTGTTTTGTTTTTTTTTTGTTCACACTTCCATAGTTTGTGGTGTACCTTCTTAAAAAGCACATTCACCACAGAATTCACAGCAGCGCGCGTCAGATCTGGTCAGATGTTCTTTCACGGTCAGGATCAATACGGTTTTGTTCTTCTCCTCTAAAGACTTGAGTGAGAAGACCGGAAATAACAGCTGTGCCACCAACGCCTGTTTTGATGAATCGGGTCTGTTCTCTCCCTCTTATCCGCGATGAGGTCCAGATTAGCGCCGTGTGAAGCAGGCGAGGTTAACCGACACGCTCAGTTCACCACTGCGCGTGTGTGTGTGCTCGCTTGTCACGTCTGAAGAAGTGGCCAAGTCAAATAAACTGCAGCGCGCTGATTTAGAGCGAGTGAGGCTAACGCCAGCGAGATCTTAGGCCAGCACTCCTCCGGAAATATCTCACGTTTTATTTTCTGATTGATCTTCTAGCATTGCCTCCAGGTATCAGACGGAGATGTGGTCAGATTCAAGCCTGATGCTTAATCTGAGGTCAAATATGAAGTGGGGGTGATTACTTCTGGCACACTGGAGTGAAACCCAAGAGCATGATGAAGCAGAGCCGCATCCTGATCATCTTCATGCTCTGTGTTTACTCCATGACGCTTTCGATGCTCTAGTTTTGTCAGTTTATTTAAGTGAAGCACAAAGTTCCTGTCAGTGCTGCAGAGGAACCCACTCACGGCTGGTCTGTGATTCTCTTCATGAGTGCAGAAGGTGCAGATTCTCGAGCGGTCGTTTGTTCTCAGCGTGGCTCTCCATGCCGCTGTGCACTGCGGCGCACTTTCAGAACGTAACGCATACGTTCGTGTACTTTCACGTATGCGGCGTTTATTCCGTTCGACTCGAAGCCTGGTGTGTTTCCCTTCTTTAGTACGGTTCCTTACACAGGTCCGGACACGGCAAGCACGCGGGTGTGAACAAAATAACCGCTCTGAGAACTTCTCTGAGAGAGGTGTTCACCTCACCTTTTCGACCGCAGTCAGAAAAGAATTCGACTCCGAATCGAAACTCGGAATATGACTCCGAATCGACTCGCTTCAGATAGTGAATCAAACATGGCGTGTGTTCTGGGTTCCGACGTTTTTTTTTTCGACGTTTTTTTTTGTTTTTTCCCCCCGGCACCGTGTCCTCTGTGCTCAGGTGATTTCTGTGATTTATATTATTGCTCCTCTCCAAGGAAAGCACCATCTACACCGAGAGTCACCAAATCGTTCAGAGTCGTTCGATCCGACGCTGCGGTCGGTTTGCGCAGGGTTAAGTGCGGCAAGAGGGAGTTAATGATATCAATTGGAGGCCGGATTTTATACCACACGCTAGACGTTTCCCAAAGCGTCCCGATTCAGACAGGCCTGCGTTTGCTGATAAGACACGCTGACCGACGGCGTTCAGGCTTCAGTTCAAGGTTGTCCTTCGGAAACGACACACGCAGGGACATGTGTTAGGAAACTCATCACTCGGTTCCTGCCAGCATTTCACGTTCTAAGAAGCGGAAAGAGGAACTGACAGTAATCTGAAACCATCAGTGTTACACACTGAAGTCACTTCCTCAGACAGAGTATAGACATTTTAGATATATGTATATATAGATGTCGCCTCGGGGTTGGGCTCGTCATGGCCAGTGCAGCTGCAGGCCGATACGCCCCACTAATCCGTCTGCAGCGTGCGGATAACAGTGAGATCCACCTTCTACAAAAAAACGCTTTCGTTTTCATGATGAAGAACTTTAGGACACGAGTGTGATCCTAACTCACAATATGAGTTGTCAAAACGTGGTCAAAACCCCCCCCCCCCCAACAAAAAAAATAAAAACCCGGGACGAGCATGTGTTCACTTGGATCTCAAACAAGGTGTTAATTCGAGCGTGCAGTTATTGGGCTGATGTACAGAGGATAATTGATGGTGCTTTTCAGATCGGTGTGTAATTGTGTGGAGAGAATAACAGCGAGTAAAGGAGCCCATGTATATGTATATGTATATAGATGTAGTTTTGTGGTAGTGCACCCTACACACGAGTACATTAGATCCCTAAATTCCACTTTCCACAGGAATGAGCGGTTTATTTTCGTTTTTCGGGTTCGACACGCCAAGGAATCTTTTGTACGAGCGTTATTATTGCGATTACGTTCCGTCCCCTCACTCTCCCACACTAATAGAGGGATTGTCGACCGGATTCAGGGATCTGCTGCGCGGGACGTTGGATGAATTTGGTTTACTGTTGGACTCTCATGGGCTGTTTCAGTTACAGACGGATTGACGCTGCGCGATTCATCGAATATCTATAACCCGGGACAGGCAAATCGGGGCTGAAATCCGGTAGAGTGCACTAGCTGTAGGAAGGTGTGAACGTGTGGCAAATATTTCGAATGTGAAACCGGATCAGTCGTATTACGTCAAAGTTCTTGGGAAACGCTCTCCATGTTTAGAGCAACCGAGTCTAAAGGGGAACGTTTTGCCAGGACGTTTTGACACGTGGACGCCGTATCTGTAACCATCCACATGCCTTTTGGTTTATCCAGTCTTTCTGTATCGTCTTCACCATCTTCGTCTGTCTCTTCCTCATGTCCCCGGAAACTCGCGGTAATCTTTAGTCAGATTTAGTATTCAGGAAACACGACCGCTTCACCTAGAGAGATTTAAGCAGGGCCGCCTCCCCAGCCCGCGTCCTGCCGCGTCGCATTCCAAGCCTCCCCCGTGCTCAGAGACGGGGCAGGTGTATGCATGCCCAGACCACATCGGCGCTCAAAATGGATCAGATTTTTATGCACAGAGTCACAGATCACGTGCTAACACATGTAAAAATCACGAGCTGCTGAATCCAGCTGCACAAAAAGCTAACACATCTGTATTTACCGGAGCACAGAAAATGAATTGCTTTACTCCATCTTGCACGACAGCGTCATCTGTACGATAATGGGCAGAAGATTTCATTTCCGGACTATTTTTGTATTATTATTATTATTATTATTATTATTATTATTATTATTATTATATATGTAGAACAAGGAGCAAAGAACCTCTTTATTCCTCCTGCTGTTTGTTTGAATGTCTGTCACGGCTCTCGCGGAGTAACAGTGCGAGCTGAGCGCTGGCGCACACGCGCGGACTTCTTCCGGGGTGACGTTATGTTTTCGCCCCCTCGCGTCATGTGTGACAGCGATTGCGGGCTAATGACTGTGTGGATATATACCGTGAGCCGTGCTTCACGCGGCGCGGTTGAATACCTTCAACTGATGTATGCGTTAAATATATATATATATATATATGTATGTATGTATGCCATATATAGCGCGAGTGCGACTTTAGAGAGCAATTGTTTCATGTCCTGTTTATGCCATAGCCTTAGCCTTAGCCTTAACCTTAGCATTAGCGTTAGCTATAGCCACAGCCATAGCCATAGTTAGCCTAGCTTAGTTTATTGAGAGTTACGTTTCTTGTTTCTGTTTCTGTTCAACATCACTTTGTAAATAAAACTCACCGTTCGTCTGCAACCTACCTACTAGTCTGCGGTCACGCTACGTGACGATGTCATTATCATCATCAGGGTTGAGTGGTATTATCTGAGCGCTCTCCGTCCTCGTCATCACCAGCTCTGGACGCGTGTGTGTTGAATAAATCACTGCAGATCTCCCTGAGGTGGGACCTCATCATCTTCTCTGTCGGTGATTAGTGAAGCCTCTCTCTGCATGTGTGATTGATGGAAGAAAAACAGATCCATCGCGTTCTTTGCTGGTCGATGAAGACGTGTTCGTTTCTGTAACTGTTGAAAAACATCCACTAATCATTTTCTTTAAAATAAATACATGGACACATTTTCTCATTTATAGAAAATTCTTCTTTTTCTTCTTCTTCTTATTATTATGAGAAACATTGGATTAGATTTGTGTGAACCCATCCCCCTGTTTCTGCTCCTGTGTGTACCCTTTATTCGCTCTCCATCACAGCGACTGAGGTAAGAATCCGAGCTGAGAGAACGAGGTCACCACCGCGCTCTGGCAGGTCCTGTACCCGTGCTCGTTTCTGGTCAGGTGTCATCGCGAGGGCCGAGGCAGCGAGCCGAAATCATGTACAGACCCAAACCGCTGTTTTCTATCTGAATCATCACCATGGTTTAATTTAATACATTCATTTCATAATCAATTTAATACAGGGTTTTCCCCGTTACATGTCATCAGTTATAACCTGAACAGGAAATGGAAAGGAGAATCTTAAATGTTAGAGTTCATTACATGAAATTCAGAATTTTGTTTAGTATTCGGTTCGTCCCCCTGGTGTCTTTAAAGACAGCGTGCACTCCAGGAGCAGTGTACGACTGATTGTTGTCCTATGGACAGACTCTCCCACCTCAGCTGCAGTTCTCTGCAGTTCATCCAGAGTGATCATGGGCCTCTTGGCTGCATCTCTGATCAGTCTTCTCCTTGTCTGAGCTGAAAGTTTAGAGTGACGGCCAGGTCTCGGTAGATTTGCAGTGGTCTGATACTCCTTCCATTTCAAAATGATCGCTTGCACAGTGCTCCTTGGGATGTTTAAAGCTTGGGAAATCTTTTTGTATCCAAATCCGGCTTTAAACTTCTCCACAACAGTATTACGGACCTGCCTGGTGTGTCCCTTGGTCTTCATGATGCTCTCTGTGCTTTCAACAGAACCCTGAGACTATCACAGAGCAGGTGCATTTATACAGAGACTTGATTACACACAGGTGGATTCTATTTATCACCATCAGTCATTTAGGACAACATTGGATCATTCAGAGATCCTCGCTGAACTTCTGGAGTGAGTTTGCTGCACTGAAAGTAAAGGGGGCCGAATAATTTCGCACGCACCACTTTTCAGTTTTTTATTTGCTAAAAAAGTTTCAAATATCCAATAGAGTTCGTTCCACTTCACAATTGTGTCCCACTTGTTGGTGATTCTTCACAAAAAATTAACATTTTATATCTTTATGTTTGAAGCCTGAAATGTGGCAAAAGGTTGAAAAGTTCAAGGGGGCCGAATACTTTCGCAAGGCACTGTATCTGCATCGCACCCGTTTATGCATACGCGTGCCGTTCAACCTCGTGTCGTTCGAACAGCAGAAGAAAAGCAGCAGTTTTATGTTTTCCTGGGGCTTATAACTGTATAAAACTGCGATAAACATAAAGAACTGGTCTTCTTGCTGGTGCTGGTGGAGGACGAGTCGGTCTGCATGTGAAGCGTTTCTCAGATTTTGTCAGTAAACTGACGGAAGCAGACGGACTCTGTTCCTCCCACACAGCTTCTCTTTATCATCCCAATATTCCCCTGGCCTCGGTTAACTCTCAGTGTTCCATATTGGTTTCCTCCGCTGTGGGGGGTGCATTTCTGTGGCTTATGCAACCAAACAACAACAACAAAAAAACCATTTAACACCACACACAAGTCTTCCGATCTGTGGAGTAATTATGAAGCTTTTTCTTTTTCTGAAGAAGAAGTTGTCGTGCCGAATTCGGTTTCGCTCTGGCTGCTGTGTGAGCGTCAGGCGAGGCCAAGCTCAGATCAGAGGAAGAATTCCATCAGCTCAGAGAGAGAGACAGAGAGAGAGAGAGACCAAGAGAGAAAGAGAGAGTTGTTCTTCTCAGTAATCCTTTTGTCCTGGTTTCCAGGAGACGGCGGCTGTGTGGCCAAGCACCGTGGCCATTTTGGGTTTTTGAAAGTGGAGAATAGACGCGGGGGAACGCAGTGAAAGGAAGCTCTGAATCGAGGGTGTGGTTGGAAGATGAGAAGCCAGGATGGACTCGTATTTTATTTGTGTGTTGTTACTTCAGACCGTCAGGCTCTTCGGATAAACTGGGCTGCCGATTGGCCACGCACATCGCCAGCACCTGTGAAACACGGCCGTGATTTCCTCCCGTGGCTCGTGACACCTCTGTGACATTCTGGGGCGTGGCTCCTACAGAGGACTTAATGTTACCTGATGTGTATGTGAGCTGATGAATTTGGAATATATATCGGCATTATATACAAGTTATTCCATGTGATCTTGAGTTTACGGGATAGGGATTTAAACCTAAAAAATTCAGAAATACAAAATTTCAGCTTTTACGTCCTACTCAACAGAGGACGTTAAACACTCGACACCTAGCATAGCTGTCTAGCTAACGCTACGCATAAAGGCCGCACTAATGCTAGTTTGCCGGCAGCCATTAGCAACAGACCGCTAAAGTTAGCTTCTTAATAGTTCTTAATAGTAATTATTATATATTATTTTATTAACCATAACCTGTGTTTTTTTTGTTTTTTTTTAAAGGCAAATCTTACCCGTATAAAATTCAAAACACATACAAAAAAACAAAAAACGAAGACCGTGACATCACAGAAAAACAAGTGTTTTATTTCATTTGATGCGTCGTTCATTTAAATATCCACAATTCATATCTCGATGCCTTTATCTGCTTCCAAACGCCATACGTGTATGTCAATGAGAAAGAATATGATGCTTTCTATACGTCTGGTTTGACCCCTACACACACACACACACACACGCACACACACACACACACACACACACACACACAAACACACACTGTCCTCCTGCTGACACAAGCTGATGCAATGAAAGCCAGCTGCTGGCAGGGACAAAGGCTGTGTTTCCAGCACACGGAGCCTTGTTCTCTTTTGTGCAGCAGCAGCGAGCCACATTCACTCTTCCTCTCTTCTGTTGTCGTCCACTGCAATTCCTTTCTTTCCTTCTCTGCATATCGGTCACACCGCAGGGACATACCAGGGCATATTCACACGCGTAAAATAATGAACATGGGAACAGTGGGGTCACCGACACAACTCCTAACCTGAGCATTCTTTTACACGCGCTGAAATCGGGAATGTGACACTCGTATGATGTTAGACGAGGCTCGCCACACTGCGAAGCTCATTTATTAACATTAAAGGGAAAGATCGGCATGTTTGCCGTTAAACCAGGGGACACGATACAGTGGCGATATGGCGAATGTAGCGTGTTGCCCGTAATCATGAAATATATCCTGGATGCAAAGATGTACTTGTTCTCCCTGCATTTCCCTACAAACCCTGTACAGGATGATCATCAGTGGGAGGTCATATGGAGATCAGTGGGAGGTCATATGGAGATCAGTGGGAGGTCATATGGAGATAAGTGGGAGGTCATATGGAGATCAGTGGGAGGTCATATGGAGATAAGTGGGAGGTCATATGGAGATAAGTGGGAGGTCATATGGAGATCAGTGGGAGTTCATATGGAGAGCAGTGGGAGGTCATATGGAGATCAGTGGGAGGTCATATGGAGATCAGTGGGAGGTCATATGGAGAGCAGTGGGAGGTCATATGGAGATCAGTGGGAGGTCATATGGAGATCAGTGGGAGGTCATATGGAGAGCAGTGGGAGGTCATATGGAGATCAGTGGGAGGTCATATGGAATCAGTGGGAGATCAGTGGGAGGTCATATGGAGATAAGTGGGAGGTCATATGGAGGGCAGTGGGAGGTCATATGGAGATCAGTGGGAGGTCAGATGGAGATCAGTGGGAGATCAGTGGGAGGTCATATGGAGATCAGTGGGAGGTCATATTGGAGCAGTGGGAGGTCATATGGAGATCAGTGGGAGGTCATATGGAGATAAGTGGCAGGTCATATGGAGATCAGTGGGAGGTCATATGGAGAGCAGTGGGAGGTCATATGGAGAGCAGTGGGAGGTCATATGGAGATCAGTGGAGATCAGTGGGAGGTCATATGGAGATCAGTGGGAGGTCATATGGAGAGCAGTGGGAGGTCATATGGAGATAAGTGGGAGGTCATATGGAGATCAGTGGGAGGTCATATGGAGAGCAGTGGGAGGTCATATGGAGATCAGTGGGAGATCAGTGGGAGGTCATATGGAGATAAGTGGGAGGTCATATGGAGATCAGTGGGAGGTCATATGGAGATAAGTGGGAGGTCATATGGAGATCAGTGGGAGGTCATATGGAGAGCAGTGGGAGGTCATATGGAGATCAGTGGGAGGTCATATGGAGATAAGTGGGAGGTCATATGGAGAGCAGTGGGAGGTCATATGGAGAGCAGTGGGAGGTCATATGGAGAGCAGTGGGAGGTCATATGGAGATCAGTGGGAGGTCATATGGAGATCAGTGGGAGGTCATATGGAGAGCAGTGGGAGGTCATATGGAGATCAGTGGGAGGTCATATGGAGATCAGTGGGAGGTCATATGGAGAGCAGTGGCATGGATATGGTACCATATGGAACAACATCTGTCAGTGAAGCAGTTCAAGCTCTTTATTCATGGTGTGAGAGAGAGATCTCTAATATCTCATGATGATGAGGCTTCTGTGATCATCTCTGCACGGTATTACACGGAACATCCAATAACATTCACTCCAATGACGTTATATGATATATTATATCCTATATGATATCATATCGCCGGACCCGCCAGACCCTCGGCGAACACTACACACGGAATACGGTTCACTAAAGGACAAGAATCTGGAGCTAAAAAGAAACCGGGTTGTATTTTGATCAGGGTTGTATTGCTTGGGGCACAGGGTGGATGTCTGGAGGAAGTTCAGGAAACAAACCCATTACATACGGCACCAACAAGCGTCACCGTGTCACTGCGAGTCGGAAATTCAGGGGAAAGCAGAACGGTCATATCCTGCTCTAGCAGCTCGCCATGCCATCGGGTCAGATAGTCAGTAGCTCTGAACTGTTTCCCCAGCGTTTGGAGATGCTGAACACGCAGAGAGGAAGTGTGCCCTTCTATTACACACTTCCTTTCGGCAAATAGAAAAAAAAAACTAGGCAGTATACGGGTATCACCTGACTCACTTTGTTTATTATTTAAAAAAAGCGTATAAAATGATGTCTACAGAACTCGCGTATTTCGCATCTTCCCATCCCAGCACCTTGAGCGCAAAAAAAAAAAAAAAAAAAAAATTCACCCCCCCTTCTCTTCTTTTTTTTTTCTTCCCACCCCCCTTTTTAAAAAAAAAGGGAAAAACGAGGGGAGAAATTTTTTTCTTTTTTTTTTTTTTTTTTTTTTTTTTCCACATTGAGGAGTATTGATAACAACTGTGGTATTTGGCCTAACCTCGTTATGACCATAAACCCGTGACGACATGTGTACCTGTATCGAACTAATGATTAGTTGTGGCAATTAAAAGTGCGATCTGTGACACACGCTGCACACTGCAGTGTTTTCCATTACCGGCTCTTTGTGTTTAACGAGCAGGGGTGGTCCAGGCGAGCCTGGCAGCGCTGTTTCCGATTGTCGGCTGTTGATGTGGTTGTAGCGGCAGCGGTTGTGTTTGGATGGTAAAGCTGCTGACTGAGCGTTGGCTCCTCACGCGGTCTCTTTATGGCCCTGGACTCCTGCGCTGCTGCTGCGGCGGCGGCTCACGGGCTTTACAAAGATCTCGTTCTAAAATCGATCTACAAAAGTGCTGGAGGGTTCTGTTCGGCTTCGGTCGGGTTTGAGACGGTGATGCTTTCTGTTTGCTGTTAAACGCAGATGAGGATCTAAAGCTGAACTAAAAATTGTGACCGCTAGCGATGAGCGTATTCCTGTATTCTTGTGGTTTGTGAACAGCAAGAATTCTGATTTTACATGTACAGTACACACACACACACTCTCTCTCTCTCTCTCTCTGTCTCTCCATTGCTCTCTCTCTCACTCTCACACTCTCTCTCTCTATCGCTCTCTCTCTCAATCTCTCTCTCGCGCTCTCTCTCTATTGCTCTCTCTCACTCACTCTCTCACTGTCTCACTCTCTCTCTCTCTCTCTCTCACTCTATCACTCTCTCTCTCTCTCTCAATCTCTCTCTCGCTCTCTCTCTATTGCTCTCTCTCACTCACTCTCTCTCTCTCTTTCTCTCTCTCTGCCTCTCATATCTCTCTCACTCACTCTCTCACTCTCTCCTCTCTCTCTATTGCTCTCTCTCTCTCTCTCTCTCTCTCTCTGTTCTCTCACTCTCTCTCTATTGCTTCTCTCTCTCTCTGTCTCTCTCTCTTTGCTCTCTCTCTCTCTCTCTCTCTATGTGCTCTCTCTCTCTCTCTCTCTATTGTCTCTCTCTCTCTCTGTCTCTCTCTCTATTGCTTCTCTCTCTCTCTCTATTGCTCTCTCTCTCTATTGCTCTCTCACTCCTCTCTCACTCTATCACTATCTCTCTCTCTCTCTCTCTTTCTCTATTCCTCTCTCTCTCTCTCTCTCTCTCTCTCTCTCTCTCTTTCCCTCAGCTGATGTTGAATTATGTGAGGCTTTCAGTCATGTTCCAAGAATCTGTTCTGCACATATTCCACTAAGTTGTTCACTGGCCAGAGCACGTTTGGAGAAATGTTCATGTTTTTGCACGACCAGTGTATCGGATTTAGAGTTAGTCCTTATCCAAACACACCGTGAGGTGCATCTTGAGGTTGATTATCATCACCTGTTGCACCTGTTACCTGAAAATGCTCTACAGGTCATCGTGAAAACATTCAGCAGTGCTGATGTTGCACCAGATCTGTGGATGGAAGATGGGACCGTGTGGAACAGGATAAAGACTGGTCCTCGTTTTCTCTGAGATCCTTGAAGCCAGCCAACAGCTGCTCTGTTCCACATGTGTGATCTCACAAACTCTCACGATTGTCTAGTGTTGCCGTGATGGAGAGGACAGAGTAATGATTTTCTGTTCTACCACTTGGGATCCAGAGGCTCAGGGACAGAAAAAGTGTTGATCTTACTGCTTGTAAGCTCCAATCTAAACGACGCCGAGGGTCCGAGAGAGTGTTATGGACTGGTGTGCTGTGCATCGATGACATGTTCCTACACGGGCTTCCACCTGGACATGATCTTAAAACTAACGAAGCTAGTGGAGCCAGCAATGAATAGAGTCTAATGTTGGTGATGAGCACCAGGTCATGACAAGTAGTAGCTTTGGTTCTCCAAAGTGTCGAACAAAATCATTCTTATCGTCGAGTTATTGGTGTACTGGGAATGGTGTTAGACTGTCAGTTGCAAAGTTCTAGCAGTCAATGTGTGTGTGTGTGTGTGTGTGTGTGAGAGAGAGTGTGTGCAGATCGAGATCAGGAAGCAGAGGACAGTAAAGGAGAAGAATGTTATGGAAATAACGCTGGGACTGTCCCGAGCCCAGCTAACAGTTACTGCTTATTCTTAGCGCCCTACCGCTTTTCTCTGTCTTTCCACTCGTCACTGCGGTCGTGCGTCTGTGAATACGCTTCTAATGTTATAACACGTGCTTTAAAAACAGACTCGATTTCTTTAGTTTTGTCGATGGCTACCCATGAAGTTCTCGAGATGGTCTCTGATTGGTGACTGAAAGTAAATATGGAGAAGGTGTCTGTGTTGTTTTGGGAACAGAGCTGTGTATGATATTAACGGAGGTGTATGTAGCACTGTATGACCGTCCTGTGCCCCGTTACTGACCGTACAACCCATCCATCTGTTCTGGTACTCCTAGGTTTGGATTCTACACGACCATAGAACTGTACTGGAGTGATGAAGAATCGTTCTAAAGACATTCTCTCGGTTTGTGTTTTGATGATGATGAGGACGATGATGATGATGATGTCGAACCCATCGATCTGGTGACTGTGAAGGCCATCTCCCGTGTTGGATCACATCCTGCACTGACGTTAACCCTAACCCGTTCTTCTGTTGCTCCTCATGCATCACACTGAAATCCGAGCATCTCGGTCACTGTCTGCGTTCTTGATTATTATTTCCCCCAGACCTAAAAGCAGTGAAACGGGATTAACCAATCAGACTCATGCCTTTTCTGAGTTTAGGAATGTCCAGGTGATGGTCTGGGCTGTGAGCGAGGTCAGGCTAATAACAGGCTGAGACGTGCACATGTGGGTTTATGAGATAGAACGTCACTTCCATCTATTACTAAGATCTTTTTTGAAGTGTAATAAAGGTATTTTGGGCGCACGGTGGCTTAGTGGTTCGCCTCACACCTCCAGGGTCCGGGGTTCGATTCCCGCCGGGGCCGTGTGTGTGCGGAGTTTGCATGTTCTCCCCGTGCTGTGGGGGTTTCCTCCGGGTACTCCGGTTTCCTCCCCCAGTCCAAAGACATGCACGGTAGGTTGATTGGCGTGTCTAAAGTGTCCAGGGTGTACCCCGCCTTGTGCCCGATGCCCCCTGGGATAGGCTCCAGGTTCCCCGCGACCCTGAAGAAGGAATAAGCGGTTGAAGATGGATGGATGGATGGATGGATGGATGGAATAAAGGTATTTAATTAATCGGGTGAGATCGATAGGAGATTAAAATGAGAAAGTCGTATCGTCACTGCTCCGACATCCAGCAGAAACTCATCACACCGATCTGTTTAAGCGTACAGAACATGCGGGGATTTTATGTGGTAGATTTCCTCATCGCAGTCTGAGATGAACTCCATGGCTGCTCCGCCGGTTAGAGTCCGCGCAGTTCGGGAATCATTTATAGTAGTTACTGAATAATAAGCTTTATGAGTAATCATCTCAGTGCTCTTGTTTTTTGGCAGCGTGTGTAGCATGTGACCGCAGTGTCTTTCGTGTCGTCCAGCTTACTGCCGAGCCGAGTCATATTTATACTCTTTCTATCGGAAAGAATTCACACACGGCAAATTGTCTGCGCCCCAAAAATGTGTTCGATTCTCCTGCGACTGTGAGTCACGCGTTGCTTTTGGCTCGCGCTGCCGTAAACGATTTCTCTGGTGACTAGACGAGCATCGGTGTCGGAACCCGTACTGCATGGAAAGTCTTTCGGAAAGGACGTGTATGTGTTCTGTTCTGTGTTTTTTATTGGCCTTCTCTAGCTAAAGAATTCCTTTATCTTTCCCGAGGTCCTGAGATGGAAAGTAACAGAACCAGACGAAACAAGCCCAGGTTGCCAGATTGGGTTAAAACTCTCAGCCTGAATATTAGTAGCTGGATGTTTTGGTTGGATATAGAAGTTAAGGGCTGAGATATAGGAGAATGCACACAGTTTGATGCGTTTATAAAAGCAACGACGTCGCCTATAATAAAACACGAGCAGTTTCTAAAAGCAGTAAAGCTAAGCGGGTAAGACGCGTATTCAGACCCACAAGTCAGCAATTTACTTCCCGTTTTAGTGTCGCATCTAAGCGGTTTTTAAGAGGTTGCTCACATTTGTTGCTGTGCACAGATTTCCCACTAGTATTTCCCGCACCAGTGATATTTATTGTCTATTCCATGGCAACTGACTTGTTTTTGCTGAAATCCGTTAAAGCCCCAGAGCTCAAGATGGGCTCGTCGTTTGTCTGGAAAGCCGCTGCTGTGAGAGAAATAAACTCGACTTTGAGTTCATGTCAGCTTCAGCATCTATGCCAAATCTGAAACCTGGCTAGAGATCGGGTGTAGAGGGGCTCGATTACGGGAACGTGGAGCGTACTCTCAGGATTCGGGTCGGTGTCGCTGATCGTAACGGACCTCTGACAGGCCCGGGCTTGAACATTGGGTTTTTCTCAAGCTGTGTGTGTGTGTGTGTGTGTGTGTGTGTGTGTGTGTGCAGGGTGTGTGATGAACGCAGCATCTGGTTGCTCTCAGCTTGTGCTTGATCTGCTCTCATTGGCCAGCCAGTGAGATGACCAGTGTGAGGTTGTGCGTGATGCGGCGTTGCAAAAAAAATAAATCATTATTACCATGTAGAAAATTTCAAAGTTTTATTTTTAAAATTCTGTTACTGATATGAAAATACATTGACTATCATTATCATCATTATCATCATCATCCTTATTATTCTGACGAAAAGCATGAGCAGTGTGCATAAATGATGAGTGATGATGATGGTACAGGAAGTCAGCAGTCACTTTCTGCCGATGTCCGTGAGAGAACCAGATGTCCCCGTGTTCACTGATCCAAGTTGAGATGAACTCAAGCTGGTCTTGGACCGGGGTCAGAGGTCATACAGTCCCACTCACTATGATGACATGCTTCCATCTGGCATGCAGTACGGTGGTGTGTCATGTCCTGTAGTTCACCATCTTTAATGTCCTTCTGTTAGAAACATCACTCAGGAAGCCGTCAGGAGCTGCGAAATCACGAGAGGTTTATTCTCACAAGTGATGGGCGATATTATATTATGTATATTATATTATTTATATGTGTGTGTGTGTGTGTATATATATATATATATATATATATATATATATATATATATATATATATATATATATATAAATATATATACACACACACACACATATAAATAATATATATATATATATGTTTGAAACAATAATAATAATACATTTGTTTATTATTAATAAACAGTTATAATAAATGTATTTTTTTTTGCCTTTGTTTATTTGTTCATTTTCATATGATTAATTTACATATGACTCATTTCCACGTGATTCATATTCATGCATGTGATTCATTTACATGTGATTCATTTACATGATTCATTTCCACGTGATTCATATTCATGCATGTGATTCATTTACATGTGATTCATTTACATATGATTCATTTCCATGTGATTCATTTACATATGATTCATATAATAAATGTATTTTTATGTCTAATTTTTGTATATATTTATTTTGGTTATTTTAACATGTATTGTATTTATACAACATGAACACCGATGAAGAGAATAAAAAAACATTTTTTTAAACAATTTTTAAAGATTTAAAAATGACCAAATTTGATCTTCACATCAAACTGCTTCCGCTCAGTCTCTAATCGTTTACACGTTAAAAATCGTTTTAAGAAATTAGCCAAAAGATCTCACTCAAAAAACCGTGTAGCAGCGAGCTGTAATTTGATCACCATGTGGACGTTAGATCGTCTCCTCCAGCCGAAATTCAGACACCATGACGGGATCTTGCATCACATTTTAGAGCTGTAAGTGAATTTTATATCATGCGACATGTTATCGTGCACAAGCGCGGATTTTTCACACGCCACATTTCAAATTTCAACTCAAGAAACGTCTCATTAAGTGTTCGATTACTCCTGTCATCCACTCGTCCTCTCATCCTCTCATCTTCTCAGACTCCGTTAGTTCTGTCCGTTTCTTGGTCGAAATCATGAGACGAAGCAGAGTTTTAGCTTTCGAACTGTTTTCCGGATATTTAAAGCCATGAAAGGATATGAAACTGGCGGTTTTCGCACCGCACTTACATCTGTACATGCTTTTCACATCCTGACATGTTCTCACTGAACACCTCTCCTTCTCTCTTTTGCAGATCTGTCCACAGCACAAAGAAAGTTCGCAGAGTCGCTGAACGAGTTCAAGTTCCAGTGTATAGGGGACGCCGAAACGGACGATGAGATATGCATCGGTGAGGCGGCACGCTGTTATTGTACAGTTCTGTAATTCCGTCATTTCATGCATTTTTATTTATAAACAGCGACTTCATTCCAGCTGAAAGTAGACCCAGACTGAAGCAGCCCATATAACACTCCTGATAATTCACAGATTATGTAGAAAAGGAATAGACATATTGGTGGGTTTGCTAAAAAAAAACAAAAAAAAACAACAACCCCAAAACTTGCCAGTATTTGGTGGAAGGAGAACCCCGAGGAAACCCACACGGACACGGGGAGAACACGTACGGGAACTTCACACAGACGGTGACCCGAACTCAGGCACCCTGGATCTGTGCACTGCAAAATAAATAATAAAATCATAGCAAGGGATGATATCTTGAATAAAGAAAAGGTTACGAAATATTTCTCATTATGAGATTGTTATATAACAAATATATTTATTTATATATATATATAAGAGCATTAAGATGATTTCTAGATGTAATTAAGATAAATGCTTAAAATAAGATCGGCCAATAGAATGAGACTATTTCAGGCTTTAAATGAGTAGGAAATGCCTAAAGATCGGTGTTAATAATCTTATATTTGGATTATTGTAATCTTAGAATAGGAAATCCTAGATACATTTGACCGCATGCACGACATTTTCACTTGCTAACGTTATTATTTGTGCTGTAGTGTCACCGAGTTCTAACTTCAATATAATACGTATGGAGATTACTGAGCTGATGTTGGGATTTTCAGTTGGATTGGATCTATAGGCAGTGGAGCTGCAGGAGGAAAGATCTACGGGCCGACTGGGAGTCTGTGGCGTTGCGTCCGTGCCGTGTGATTTGGCGTAAGCAGCGACGCGTCGGCCAGAGACCGAGTGCCTTAGTGTGCTCTGTGCATGCAGATAAAGGTTTAACTTGTGGCTCATACTGAGATACCCCAGTAAGATAGTTGGGTTTCCTGCTGCGTGAGCAACAGTACACCGTAGTTTCGTTTTTTTGATCTTAGCATAAAATCAGCAAGCGTACATAATGCTTTAGTGTTGTAAAGTGTGAGCTGTTTGTGCCGTTAAACATGCGTGGTGTAATGATGTTCGAACACCTTTCTGATGAAGCTGATTCCGATGGTGAAAATTCGATTTAGAGTCTTTCAAATGAAAGTAAAACGTTTACTATACATTAAAGACAATGTCAGCAGATTTAGCATTTTCACCATTCTGGCGGCGGTTTATTAGCAAACCTTTATATCGTGATGTACGGTCGGTGGCCAAAAGTATCTGGACACCCCTTCTAATTGAGTCGGTCTCCAGAGACTGGCAGTAGTACGAGTTGAACCGAAGAGCGCAGTGACACCTAACACGCTACCTTCACCACACCTCGGTTCATCAACGTTCTGCTGGATCTGCCCTGGTCTTTAATGCTAGCTCACAGAGCAGGGCTGCCAAGTGCTGGAGCGTGTAGTGTGTTAAAAGCTCCTGTCCTCTGTCGCATCACTCACTACCGAGTCGGAAACTGCGTCCGGGAAGCAAAATCAGGACATGAACTGTACATCGGGAGCTTCATGAAATGGGTTTCATGGCCGAGCAGCTGCAAAATCACTATACGCAATGCCAAGTGATGGCTGGAGCGGTGTAAAGCACTGCCGCTGGACTCCGTGGAAACGTGTTCTCTGGAGTGACGGATCACGCTTCCAATGTCTGATTCACAAATCTGGGTTTGGCAGATGTCAGGAGTCCACGTTGCTGTTCCAGCATGACTGTACTCCCGTGCACAAAGCGAGCTCCATGAAGACACGGTGTGTGAGGGTTGGAAGAAGGTTGGAGAACTCAAATGTCCTGCACAGAACCCTGACCTCAATCCTCAAGCCTGACCCCACTTTTGGGATGAACTGGATGAACAAAAATCCCCACAGCCACGCCCCACAATCTAATGCAAAGCCTTCCCAGTGAAGTGGAGGCTGTTATCGCCGCAAAGGGCCAGCAACTCCATATGAATGCCCTGCATTTGCAATGGAATGACCAACGAGCTCACATAGGTGTGAAGGTCAGGTGTCTACATACTTTTGACCATACAGTGTATATTATGTATTGTAGAAATGAATTCAATATGTCGAGAATATCAAATGGAATAGAGGTCATCCTCTTTAAGATATTCTTGAGAGAGAGAGCGAGAGAGAGAGAGAGAGAGAAAAGAGAGAGAGAGAGAGCGAGAGAAAGAGCAAGAGAGAGAGAGAAAGAGCAAGAGAGAGAGAGAGAGAAAAGAGAGAGAGAGAGAGAAAAGAGAGAGAGAGATCGAGAGAGAGAGCGGGAGAGAAAGAGCAAGAGAGAGAAAGAGAGTGAGAGAGAGAGAAAAGAGAGAGAGCGAGAGAGAGAAAGAGAGCGAGAGAGAGAGAGCGAGAGAGAGAAAGAGAGCGAGAGAGTGAGAGAAAGAGCAAGAGAGAGACAGAGAGAAAAAGAGAGAGAAAGAGCAAGAGAGAGAGAGAAAGAGAAAGCGAGAGAGAGAAAGAGAGCGAGAGAGAGAAAGAGCGAGAGAGAGAGAAAGAGAGAGAGAGAGAGAGAGAGAGAGAAAGACTTTTGACTTTTACAATCCTATATTTAACAAAACATCACATTGTACACATAAAAGCGAAATGTGAGTCAATAAATAAATAAATATTCAAAGCGCATTAAAAAAAGACCATAAATAAATTAGGTAAATAATAGAATTCAGTGCAACACAGGGCAAGTCATCAAGAATACGTTCAGCTTAAAGCAGGTGCAAAACAAAGTTCTCCCTCTACCACAGAGAGAAAGAGAGAGAGAGAAAGAGAGCGAGAGAGTGAGAAAGAGAGAGATAGAGAGAAAGAGAGCGAGAGAGAGAAAGAGAGAGAGAGATAGAGAGAGAGAGAGAAAGAGAGAGAGAGAGAGAGGTCAGATGATTCTCAGTCACTTTAAGGAAGTTTCAACACTGCACTACGTGATAGTAAACAGGTCCTGACGTGTTATTTGGTGCTCAGCGGACACTTGGCTGTGATTTGGTGTGAATTTTGTGTTGACTTTAGATGGTACTCTCTCAGCGAATAAGATCACAGGTACATTCGGGCGGCACGATTCACCTCAGTGACCGACGCCAACAACGAGCCTCGTTTATCAACCTTTTGACACTAGTCTGTAAATGTTCGCCCGAGCAAAACCAGACGAAAGATTTCCACTAGATTTAGAAAAACGCCGGTTTTCCTTGTACTTCCCCCGTACAGGACGCAGCTCATTTGCACAGGCACAGCTGGATGTAATGGTCAGGGGTACACAAACATTTGGCCATATAGTGTGTGTAGCAGACACGTGAAAGGTTCAGAGGGAGCAGGTTTTGGGGTTGAAGACGATGAGACTCGGCTAAACCTTCACCTGTGGAGGACAGGGTACCTGTAGGTCCAGGTAGACTGCTCCACATTGTAGTCTGGCGTGTCCGCCAGAAGAAGAAAACCAAACGTCTTAGCATTCTGTGTCTTTGTTTGTTTCCTGTAGCCAAATCACTCCAGGAGTTCGCTGGTGTTCTTCAGAACCTGGAGGACGAGAGGACACGGATGGTGGGTGAACCCAGAGCCTTAATTGTTCTCAGTCCTTCACATCATCGCTGGCAGGTTTTGTGGAAACTAACGGCATCTTGTTTGTTTCTTCTTCAGATCGACAATGCGAACGATGTTCTGATCACACCACTGGAACGGTTCCGGAAAGAACAGATCGGAGCTGCCAAGGTGAGAAAGCGTCTCGGGTTCGAACATTTCGGCTTGATGTCTGAATAAAAATGTGTATCGTCTAAAAATGAGACGTCTGTACCTACAAGAACCCACAGACGTCTGTGAGATACCAGAACAAATCTCGGATCCCGAGCCGAATTAAATCTTCAACCCGATCAACAGTATCCGCGGCAGTGTGCGACTAAAAGAACGAGCGATTCATCACCACGGCGTTATTTCTGAAAATTTGTGCTAAGATATATATATTTTTAAAGTCAACTTCAACATTGATTTTGGAGTTTAAAAAAAAAGAAAAAAAAGGGAGGAGCAATACAGAGTTTACATGCAAGAGCAAAGTGTAGTTCATTCTAATTTCCTCATCTAGTCATTCGCTCATTGCGCTACACTGCCACCTGGTGGTGTTATGTACACCACAGTTTCATTCATTCATCTTCAGTGAGATATTTTCGGCTTTGGCTTTGGCTCGCTGTATTAACTCGATCCTAGGATTCTTCCCGGTGGTCTAAATAAAATCCACCGTTTAATCCCGTTATGTGAAGGGACTTCCTGTTTACTCCGTTTGTCCCCTAGAGAAGACGACGCGTATAGAGACGTTTGAGGTTGAGCCACAGGACACGTCGTACGGCTGCTGCGTTATCACGGGATTCATTTCAGGCTAATTTTTTGATTGTCTGTTTCTACGTTGTTCAAGGAGGCAAAGAAGAAGTACGACAAGGAGACGGAGAAATACTGCGCCGTACTGGAGAAGCACCTCAGCTTATCCGCCAAGAAGAAGGAGTCCCACCTTCATGAAGTATGCGTCTATCACGTTGTTGTGTATTTGAAATCGGTAACACTCGGTAAGAAAATCAGCACGGTCGACGCAGGTGGAGGTCACGACCTCGGTCCACGAAGCCCCGCCCCCTAAATGCTTTCAAACGGTGCAGCTCAACAGCGGCGTTTTCCCGAATCATCCTCGGCGCTCTGAAGAATACACGTTATTAAAGTAGAACATCACATCACCCAACGTGCTGAAAAATCGCTTTACGTTCTCGTGTCGGAATACTCGTGTCTCGCTAGGATTTGCATAACATAAAGGTTTATTTTAACCTGATATAAACAAGCGGTTACCACGGTAACTTACTTAACCATCACCGGACACAGCCTTAAGCCTCAGCACGCTTATGCGATTGTTTAGGTCCTCTTAAGTGTTATCATAAGGAATAGCACACCCAGACATGCTAACATGGCTGTAGCTAACAGTTAGCATGCTTATTGTTATAATTAGCATAATAGTCATTGTCACCTGTTTGTTTTTCTTCGCTGTTGCCCAGGCAGACAATCAGGTGGATCACGTACGCCAGCATTTCTACGAGGTGTCACTGGAGTACGTGTTTAAAGTGCAGGAGGTCCAGGAGCGGAAGATGTTCGAGTTTGTGGAGCCGGTAAATACAGACACGTTCTCACATGAGTAAAATAAGTTCGGTTTCATTCGTACGCGCGTTTCATAGTTGATGGCATCTAAACGCGTCGAAAAAGCTTTGTGGCGTGTTGGTCATGGGAAAACGTTTCCCTGCAGTGTGCGTTGATGTTTCTCCTTCTGATTTTCGTTGCTAGCTGCTGGCCTTTCTACAGGGGCTGTTCACGTATTATCACCACGGCTACGAGCTGGCCAAAGACTTCAACCACTTCAAGACAGATCTCACGATCAGCATCCAAAACGTAAGCGAACGAACGATCTGAATCCTCCACAACTGATCCAAAATAGATGAGTGGTCATTTCCATGTCGGGTGTAAGGAGAGCAGGGAGGAGTGATGATATCTCCAGCCGTGCGGTCGGGAATTGCTGGGTGGCGGATATTTAGGTGATTCCTCGGGAATGTCAGGATGACTGTCGGGATAATGGATTTGTTGGGGTCTGTGTTCATGTTATCAGACTCGGAACCGTTTCGAGAGCACGCGGTCGGAGGTGGAGAGTCTGATGAAGAAGATGAAGGAGAACCCACACGAGCACAAGAACATCAGTCCTCACACTATGGAGGGTTACCTGTTTGTCTTGGAGAAACGTAAGCGTAGATCCACCGCCTGTGCACACGACGAGGAATGAAACACTTCAGGAACTTGTTTTAGGAAAATAATCCTGTCACATGATGCGATGTGCAGAATGTCCGCGAGTGTTTTATTCCTCAACAGTTCGCCATGGATTACGATTTTATCACTCGTTAAAAAAAAATGCCAAATTGGCCTTTTTTTTTTTTATCCGTTTAAAGTTACATGCAACGTTGTGAAATGTCCACAAGACAAGATTTGCTTGCGCTTTAGCAGCTATAAGCGTCTGCGACTTTACCCGTCTCTTTCATATCATTCGAAGATTATGTGAAGAGTCCAAAAACCGGCCGTCGCTATAGTAACGGTAACGCCTTAGAACGAGTGCATTCATTTAAAGCTGTCTAGAAAATGAGCCTACACCTTCTGACCAATCAGATTTGAGAATTTCACCGCGCTGTGGTATAAAAAGAGGTCTCTGTTTCTGGATGTCTCTCGTTCAGGTTCCTTTGTCTCCACGTGGGTGAAGTACTACTGCACGTACCAGCGCGAGTCCAAACGACTCACCCTTGTGCTCTTCGACCAGAAATCTGGAGGTAAAACTGTAAGTATCCTGTGTAACCTGTTCACGTGTGTAAAGCTGAGCGCACGCTACACGACTGTAGCCCTGATTTTCCCCGTGGCAGAGTAATGCTGGGGTTGGTGACCCCTCGCCGTGCGCTTTACGTGAGGGCGATGTCCGCAGTATTTTCCAGGGGATTAATCGTGTACTCCGTCCGAACCAACGCCGTGCCACACAGCAAGAACAGCTCTGACAAACCAGATCAGTCTGAGAGAGAATCTAATCTCCTGTCATCTATTATCTCACTGTCAGATGAGTCTGGTTCCTCTCAAGGTTCCTCTCAAGGTTCCTCATATCTCTCAGGGAGTTTTTCCTCACCACCGTCGCCTCTGGCTGATCGTTAGGGATAAATTCATACATTTAACATCTATTTCCTGAACGTACAGTGGGGGGAAAAAAAGTATTTGATCCCCTGCTGATTTTGTACGTTTGCCCACTGATAAAGAAATGATCAGTCTATAATTTTAATGGTAGGTTTATTTGAACAGTGAGAGACAGAATAACAACAAAAACATCCAGAAGAACGCAGGTCAAAAATGTTATAAATTGATTTGCATTTTAATGAGGGAAATAAGTATTTGACCCCTCTGCAAAACATGACTTGGTAATGACTTAGTAATGACTTTTCATTTTCAATGCCCTGGCTGAGGGAAGGAGGTTCTCACCCAAGATTTGACGGTACATGGCCCCGTCCATCGTCCCTTTGATGCGGTGAAGTTGTCCTGTCCCCTTAGCAGAAAAACACCCCCAAAGCATAATGTTTCCACCTCCATGTTTGACGGTGTTGATGGTGTTCTTGGGGTCATAGGCAGCATTCCTCCTCCTCCAAACACGGCGAGTTGAGTCGATGCCAAAGAGCTCCATTTTGGTCTCATCTGACCACCAGAGGACAACTGGGTGAAAGTGTTGTGGTCAGATGAGACCAAAATGGAGCTCTTTGGCATCAACTCAAGCAGGGGGACCTTGCGGGCGCTGCAGGATTTCAGTCCTTCACGGCGTAGTGTGTTCCCAATTGTTCTCTTGGTGACTATGGTCCCAGCTGCCTTGAGATGATTGACAAGATCCTCCCGTGTAGTTCTGGGCTGATTCCTCACTGTTCTCATGATCAGTGCAGCTCCACGAGGTGAGATCTTGCATGGAGCCCCAGGCCGAGGGAGATCGACAGTTCTTTTGTGTTTCTTCCATTTGCGAATAATCGCACCAACTGTTGTCACCTTCTCATCAAGCTGCTTGGCGATGGTCTTGTAGCCCATTCCAGACTTGTGTAGGTCTACAATCTTGTCCCTGACATCCTTGGAGAGCTCTTTGGTCTTGGCCATGGTGGAGAGTTTGGAATCTGATTGATTGATTGTTTCTGTGGACAGGTGTCTTTTATACAGGTAACAAGCTGAGATTAGGAGTTCTCCCTTTAAGAGTGTGCTCCTAATCTCAGCTCCTTACCTGTATAAAAGACACCTGGGAGCCAGAAATCTTTCTGATTGAGAGGGGGTCAAATACTTATTTCCATCAGTAAAATGCAAATCAATTTATAACATTTTTGACATGCGTTTTTCTGGATGTTTTTGTTGTTATTCTGTCTCTCACCCCACCCCACCCCACCCTGACACACTCTTTCTCCTGCCACCTTTCCTCTTCGCCAGGATCCCGAGAGAACATGTTGGCACAGAGTGTTTATTGTGTGTGTATTCATGTGCCAGCGAGACAGGCAGGACGGGTCGGTGCGGGAATAGCAGGC
This sequence comes from Ameiurus melas, assembly GCA_012411365.1. Taxonomy (NCBI): domain Eukaryota; kingdom Metazoa; phylum Chordata; class Actinopteri; order Siluriformes; family Ictaluridae; genus Ameiurus; species Ameiurus melas. Next base: position 25,163,279 of record CM022769.1, on the reverse strand, counting down.
TGGCAGCAGAGCCTGGCACCGTGTTCCCGCTCCTGAGCCAAGAGTGGGTCATTAACACTTTAGAAAGACAGAGATTGTGCCTGGCTGCGTTCCCGTACCAGCGGAAACAACGAAACATTCCCTACACTCTCCAATCAGCTCGTACACATGATAACACATTAGACATGGTTAAAGAATTAAACATATAACATTTACTCTTATTAAATACTTAATAACTAAGCAGAAGAGGAAGTGACCGTGCATAGCTTATAAGGGATTCAAAACAACGAATCAGTTTTAGAGGCGTGTCTTGCAGGATATAAACAGGAAGTGCCTTGTCTTATCCTGATGGTGCATGGCGCACACAACAAAAACTTGGAGCATGCTACCGATGCAGTATTCACTAGAATATTTACGTAGAACGCTAGCATTTTGAGGGATAATCTGTCTTTGTCCATTTCCTGTATATGCGCATGAAATCATTTGCTAAATAGAATAAAGTGTATTAACAATAATAATATCATATTTTGCATTATTACACGTTATCAGCAACGTTCTTAATCATAGGTCCAGCATGTAAAACATACAGTCCATATTTGTCAGCAGTGAGCATGTAGGTCGTGCCGGCCCTTTGAGTCAGAGTTCACCGTCAGAGTTCTTATCAGCTTTGGAGTAGTCTTATCAGGTATTTAAAACATTTTTTTTTTCTCGTGATCTGTTTGTAGTCTATTTACCTACTGCTAAGTAGTGCACTTAGTGGATTATGGGCATATACGGAGCTGAAGTGCGAGGATTAGATGGCTTTTCCATTCTGCCTCCTAGTGTTCTGTGAGAGAATGACTAGAAGATCTCATGGTCTGCTAGTGGTCTTCTGTGTGTGTGTGTGTGTGTGTGTGTGTGAGCGAGCTAAGGGAATGACTAAGCGTATGTCATTGCTCTCATTCAAGTGAACACCGGTTACTTATGAACTGTGTACGTTAATGTGTAGCGGAATGAAGGTCTTCATCATTAGTAAGTCTCACTGAGACACTTCGTAAACATCTTTTAAAATATCTATTTTAGGGAGAGGAGGACAGCCTCGTCCTGAAGTCCTGCATCCGAAGGAAAACCGACTCCATCGAGAAGAGATTCTGCTTCGACGTGGAGGCCGTGGATCGGTAAGTTGCGTTTCCTCCTAAGCACCACTAGATGGTGCTGCAGTCCACAGAAGAGCACACACACACACACACACACACACACACACTGGATTTAGTGCAGCAGGCTTGGCAGAGATGTTAAACATACAGATTGACACACACAGTGCCAATACGCAGCTCATCGCTTTGGCTCGTCATGCGACTGTAAACGGGAGCAGAGAGGAAGTCTGAGTCTGAACTCACCATTGTGTGGGCTGTAGTGGGTGGAGGAGCTGAGGATTGAGGACGTAGCTGCACATTTAGCCGAAGTGTGTGTTATGTAATGGATATGTGTTTGATATATATTTTTTTAAAAATGGTTTGATGTTATGGGCGCACGGTTAGCACGTTCGCCTCACACCTCCAGGGTCCGCGGTTCGATTCCCGCCGGGGCCGTGTGTGTGTGTGCGGGGTTTGCATGTTCTCCCCGTGCTGCGGGGGTTTCCTCCGGGTACTCCGGTTTCCTCCCCCAGTCCAAAGACATGCACGGTAGGTTGATTGGTAAATTGTCAATAGTGTATGAATGGGCGTGTGATTGTGCGATGGACTGGCAACCCTGTCCAGGGTGTACCCCACCTTGTGCCCGATGCCTCCTGGGATAGGCTCCAGGTTCCCCGCGACCCTGAAGACGGAATAAGCGGTTGAAGATGGATGGATGGATGGTTTGATGTTATCTTCTGTAGAAATATTTTGACACTTTCACTGGCCTGGAAATAAACGTACTCAATTCAGTTCATTGAATGAACCCGGACATGAGCGCTCTCTGGGACATAAGGCGGCCAGATATTCCACCATCAACACATCTGGGTGAAGTTGTGAAAGTAGGGGGGGGACAGCATCCAAACATCCCAGTTCACCTCAACACTCTATACCTGTGATCCTCTAGATCTGCTCCTTTACCTAAACAAATATGTCTTCAGCCTGGACTTAAACACTGAGACTGTGTCTGAGTCCCGAACACTAACTGGAAGACTGTTCCATAACGGTGGGGCTTTGTAAGACAAAGCTCTTCCTCCTGCTGTAGCCTTCACTAATCCAGGTACCAACAAATATCCTGCACCTTTTGATAGAAGTATGCGTGATGGATCCGAAAAGACCAAACGTTCTTTCAGGTACTGTGGTGCCTGTACCGTTCAGTGCTTTATAAGTTAATAATAGTGTTTTATAATCAGTGTGAGATTTCACTGGGATCGGGGTGATGTGGTCGTATCTTCTGGTTCTAGTTAGGACTCTAGCAGCTGCATTCTGGACTAACTGGAGTATATTTATGATTCTACTGGAACATCCAGACAGTAAGGCATTACAGTAATCTAATCTAGAGGTGACGAATGCATGAACCAGTATTTCCGCATCATGTAGTGACAATATGTTTCTTATCTTAGAAATATTTCTGAGATGAAAGAACGCTATCCTAGTAATATTATCTACATGAGCATCAGATGAAAGACTGGAGTCAGTAATCACTCCGAGGTCTTTAACTGCTGTACATGATGAAACAGAAAGTCCATCCAGAGTTACCGTGAGATCAGAAAGATTAGTTCTAGCTACACGTGGGCTTAATAAAAGTATTTCTGTTTTATCAGAGCTAAGTAAGAGGATATAATATACTCTCTGATATCGATGTCAATGTGGAGACAAGTGATCGATTTAGATTGGTTTTAAATCACAATTCAGAGAAAGATAGGATGGACGAGAGAGAGAGAGAGAGAGAGAGAGAGAGATTTGGGGCGGGGCTGTTGGGCGATGTAGAAATGTTCAGCAGAAAGGTAGCTCTGTTCGGTTGATTGCAGCTGAACGTTAGTGATTGTGCCATTGCAGCCATGTAGAAAAAGACTTATGGCAGCATTGCTGTGGAACTTTACTGAAGGTGGAGAAATGAATACAAGGAGGGATAAATGTGTGTGTGTGTGTGTGTGTGTGTGTGTGTTTCAGGCCTGGAGTGATGATAACCATGCAGGCTCTGTCAGAAGAGGACAGAAGGTTGTGGATGGAGGCTATGGATGGAAGAGAGCCGGTTCGTTCATTTATCTTTCCACCTCCCACGTCCGCGTTCCTCTTCCTCAGCATCATGTGAAGGGATAAACAACATCGTTTGTTTGTTTGATAAATAAACGTACGCCCCTGCATGGCGTAATACTAATTAACACTAATTAACACGCTCGTCCTAATCCGTTCTCGTGTCTACTGTTAGCGCTCATTCACGGCGACGTGTACCACGAACGCTCCCGCCGGCTAGTGAACAACACTCGGATTTTAAAGCGTAGATGTAAAGTTAATTTCATTAATAAATGAAAAATTGTACTGATTTAGGAAAAATCTAAGTGGTATGAAAAGAATTAGACACTTTGGATTGGATCGTGTTATTCGGAAATAATCCATTTCGGGTCGGGCTGCGTCTCTCCATCCTGCCGTCGTTCCTGACGTATTCGCAGAATCTAATCAATAACGTTGGCCTAAGCAGTTTGCGTAGTATAGTGTTAGTTAACACTATTTCAAGCATGTAAAATTAATAGTGTGAACATTTACAACAGATATTTTTTACGTGATCACAGTCCTCACGATTAATATTAAGTGAATCTTCCCCTGGAGAATATAACGACACTGAGTCTCTTCCTGTATCTAATAATGGTCCAATATTAATAAATAATACTCTAAAATTAATCAGTAATACTACAATATCAATAAATAACACTCTAAAATTAATCAATAATACTCTAAAATTAATCAATAATACTACAATATCAATAAATAACACTCTAAAATTAATCAATAATACTACAATATCAATAAATAACACTCTAAAATTAATCAATAATACTCTAAAATTAATCAATAATACTACAATATCAATAAATAACACTCTAAAATTAATCAATAATACTCTAAAATTAATCAATAATACTACAATATCAATAAATAACACTCTAAAATTAATCAATAATACTACAATATCAATAAATAACACTAAAATTAATCAATAATACTCTAAAATTAATCAATAATACTCTAAAATGTATCAATAATACTACAATATCAATAAATAACACTCTAAAATTAATCAATAATACTACAATATCAATAAATAACACTCTAAAATTAATCAATAATACTCTAAAATTAATCAATAATACTACAATATCAATAAATAATACTCTAAAATTAATCAATAATACTACAATATCAATAAATAACACTCTAAAATTAATCAATAATACTACAATATCAATAAATAACACTCTAAAATTAATCAATAATACTACAATATCAATAAATAACACTAAAATTAATCAATAATACTACAATATCAATAAATAACACTCTAAAATTAATCAATAATACTACAATATCAATAAATAACACTCTAAAATTAATCAATAATACTACAATATCAATAAATAACACTCTAAAATTAATCAATAATACTCTAAAATTAATCAATAATACTCTAAAATTAATCAATAATACTACAATATCAATAAATAACACTAAAATTAATCAATAATACTCTAAAATTAATCAATAATACTCTAAAATGTATCAATAATACTACAATATCAATAAATAACACTCTAAAATTAATCAATAATACTACAATATCAATAAATAACACTCTAAAATTAATCAATAATACTACAATATCAATAAATAACACTCTAAAATTAATCAATAATACTACAAAATTAATCAATAATACTCTAAAATTAATCAATAATACTACAATATCAATAAATAACACTCTAAAATTAATCAATAATACTACAATATCAATAAATAACACTCTAAAATTAATCAATAATACTCTAAAATTAATCAATAATACTACAATATCAATAAATAACACTCTAAAATTAATCAATAATACTCTAAAATTAATCAATAATACTACAATATCAATAAATAACACTCTAAAATTAATCAATAATACTACAATATCAATAAATAACACTAAAATTAATCAATAATACTCTAAAATTAATCAATAATACTCTAAAATGTATCAATAATACTACAATATCAATAAATAACACTCTAAAATTAATCAATAATACTACAATATCAATAAATAACACTCTAAAATTAATCAATAATACTACAATATCAATAAATAACACTCTAAAATTAATCAACAATACTACAATATCAATAAATAACACTCTAAAATTAATCAATAATACTCTAAAATTAATCAATAATACTCTAAAATTAATCAATAATACTACAATATCAATAAATAACACTAAAATTAATCAATAATACTCTAAAATTAATCAATAATACTACAATATCAATAAATAACACTCTAAAATTAATCAATAATACTCTAAAATTAATCAATAATACTCTAAAATGTATCAATAATACTACAATATCAATAAATAACACTCTAAAATTAATCAATAATACTACAATATCAATAAATAACACTCTAAAATTAATCAATAATACTCTAAAATTAATCAATAATACTCTAAAATGTATCAATAATACTACAATATCAATAAATAATACTCTAAAATTAATCAATAATACTCTAAAATTAATCAATAATACTCTAAAATGTATCAATAATACTACAATATCAATAAATAACACTCTAAAATTAATCAATAATACTACAATATCAATAAATAACACTCTAAAATTAATCAATAATACTACAATATCAATAAATAACACTCTAAAATTAATCAACAATACTACAATATCAATAAATAACACTCTAAAATTAATCAATAATACTCTAAAATTAATCAATAATACTCTAAAATTAATCAATAATACTACAATATCAATAAATAACACTAAAATTAATCAATAATACTCTAAAATTAATCAATAATACTACAATATCAATAAATAACACTCTAAAATTAATCAATAATACTCTAAAATTAATCAATAATACTCTAAAATGTATCAATAATACTACAATATCAATAACACTCTAAAATTAATCAATAATACTACAATATCAATAAATAACACTCTAAAATTAATCAATAATACTCTAAAATTAATCAATAATACTCTAAAATGTATCAATAATACTACAATATCAATAAATAACACTCTAAAATTAATCAATAATACTCTAAAATTAATCAATAATACTACAATATCAATAAATAACACTCTAAAATTAATCAATAATACTCTAAAATTAATCAATAATACTACAATATCAATAAATAATGTCCTAGTATTAATAAACAATACTATTAATATATAATATTCTAATATTAATGAATAATATTCTAATATTAATGAATAATATTCTAATATTAATGAATAATATTCTATTATTAATAAATAATACTCTATACGTTTCTTTAACTGATTACAAATCTGTAACTGTAACCATTTCTGTGTTGATTTGGGGGTCGTTATATTGTTTAAAGATCTACTGAAGGCTCCAGTCTTCACCTCCTGGTAGAGGCAACCTGTCTTGGGTTTTCCTGGAAGTGCTCGTAGGGCTCCTGTATGAATTCAAACAGGAAGTTCATCAGTCCTGCTTCCTCCAGTCTTCCATGTTTCCCACAATCCTGTCTGCACTTTACATCGGAAAAGTATTCTAGATCTAACGGCAGACCTAAAACCCCCGTGAAAGACCCATAAAAGATCTGAGAGGTGCACGTATCTGCTTCCAAGCCGCTAAACCTCCAGGCTATTTAGTGTGCCCGTGTGTTTGAAAAGGCATTTGTTTAGAGGCTGCACATTTACAAACGGAAAGGTAATGTAATCCAGCGCTACAGCTTATTTGTGGTGGGTGTGGTCTGTTAAGACGGCCTGTACTCGGTTGCAGGTTTTGTTTGCCGTTGCGTGGTGATGTCATTGTTTTTTTTAATAGTATGTTTCTCGGTGAATGTAAATGCCTCTTGTGTCGCAGGTGTACAACTTGAATCGAGACAGCCAGAACGAAGGCAGTAAGTTTTTAGAGAAATAAAATTCCTAATTCACCTTCAGCCCCAGTTCTTAATTGATGTACTTTTTTGTGCAAACACATACACTAATAAGCAATAAAACCACATCTTCTCTGTCTGCTGTCCTGATCTTTCCCGCCTCGCCTCGCCTCAGTGGCCCAGCTAGATGTGATCGGCTTCAACGTCATGAAGAAGTTCATCTACGCCATAGAGACGAGAGGTACGACTTCTTCGTGGCCTCGCCCGCGTGTCCCGCTCCACATTAACGAGACGGTGCTTCCCACGCGTACAGTAGAGGATGTCTGGACCCGGGACGGATCATCGCATTCCGCTCCCTTCGTCTCGTTGCCTTCAGGAAATGGATGAATCTTTACGTGACGCTATCCCAGTTTTATGAAAACGACTCATCACGACATCGCTCAGCTCTATTTGATATCCGTTATACTTATAATAGCGGTGAAAATGTACAAAGCCCAAGTGCATCGTGTCGTCAGAGTATATTTGAGACGAGTGGGAAACACTGTGTTCGTAAACGTGTGTGTTTGTATCTGATGCTTCTTGTAATGTACTCTATCTTGATCTTATCAGGTATCGACGAGCAGGGCTTGTACAGGATCGTCGGCGTCAGCTCAAGAGTGCAGAAGCTTCTGAGCCTCGCCATGGGTAAGACGCCACCGGCCAGTGCTCAGCTGTTAGCGTATTAGCCGCTATAGCTAAAGAGTCTCGAACCATCTGCGTGATCCCTTATTCGCATGTCCTCATCAAGCGGGTTACAGTCAGGTTTTTCAATTCTGCTTCTTCTGTTAGGATTCACGCCGCTATAATAATCTCCGTTTAAAATGAAGTTCTACTACAACACGGGAGGCAAACACGAATAAAACGTGCGCTCCGGAACAAACCCAAATCTCGCCGTCCAATACACCGTGCTCGGTGCCGGGTATACCGGGTTACCGGGTCAGATCATGTTAATAATAAACACGCTAGAAATAATCGTTTCTAAACGAGCATGTCTCATCGGGATTAAAACGTCACGTAACTATCTACTTATTTATTTATTTATTTATTTAAATACGAGTGCAATTTCTTATATATCTGGTGCTTGTTTTTGAATGAAAAGACCCCCGAATTAGGAAAACAACAGGGGAAGGTCTAGTAATGTCACGCAGGAGCATCCGGAGCAAGACTTCGCTACGAACAGCCGAGAGTCCTGTAACGCTGTGTCATGGGGTCCTGCTGAGGATCATGGGTATTGTAGTCTGTTTGGGGTTTTGTGTGTTAAGCAGAAATCCGAAAGCTTCCACTAGAAAGAAAGAAAAAAAAAAACGAATATTATGGCGTCGTTGAGGAAGGAACTGGACCAGGAAGCGACGTAAAAAACACATTTCGATCTTCATTTGGAAAATGCGCGGTTAGCTG
>CM022769.1:25122288-25147288 GCA_012411365.1 Ameiurus melas | reverse complement strand
GGGGTGTGGGTGGCAAGTTGGGGGTGTGGGTGGCGACTTGGGGTGTGGGTGGTTGTTGTGGGTGTGGGTGGTTGTTGTGGGTGTGGGGGCGAGTTGGGGGTGTGGGTAGCGAGTTGGGGTGTGGGGGATTGTTGGGGGTGTGGGTGGCGAGTTGGGGTTGTGGGTGGTTGTTGGGGGTGTGGGTGAGCGATTGGGGTGTGGGTGATTGTTGGGGTGTGGGTGGCGAGTTGAGGTTGTGGGTGGTTGTTGGGTTGTGGGTGGCCGAGTGGGGGTGTGGGTGGTTGTTGGGGGTGTGGGTGGTGAGTTGGGGTGTGGGTGGTTGTTGGGGGTGTGGGTGGCGAGTTGGGGTGTGGGTGGTTGTTGGGGGTGTGGGTGGTTGTTGTGGGTGTGGGGCGAAGTTGGGGGTGTGGGTAGCGAGTTGGGGTGTGGGTGGTTGTTGGGGGTGTGGGTGGCGAGTTGGGGTTGTGGGTGGTTGTTGGGGGTGTGGGTAGCGAGTTGGGGTGTGGGTGATTGTTGGGGGTGTGGGTGGCGAGTTGAGGTTGTGGGTGGTTGTTGGGTTGTGGGTGGCGAGGTGGGGGTGTGGGTGGTTGTTGGGGGTGTGGGTGGCGAGTTGGGGTGTGGGTGGTTGTTGGGGGGGTTTTGGTGGCGAGTTGGTGTGTGGGTGGTTGTTGGGGGTGTGGGTGGCGAGTTTTGGGGTGTGGGTGGCGAGTTGGGGTGTGGGTGGCGAGTTGGGGTGTGGGTGGCAGTTGGTGTATGTGGAGCTGGATCTGATCCAATTCCTAAAATAAATTCATAAAAATCTGCGCTCGTCTCGAACCTGGTACTCACCGTTATCAGTGACATTATTATTTCATCTCAGTTTTACAAAACGTATCTTGCAGTAATTCTTGTTAGTTAGGCTAAGCTAACATTAGCTTGCTGGCAAATGTTAGCAGCTAACAGCCGAAGTTAGCTTCTCAATGGTTCATATCTTCCGTTTTGACTCCTCTTAACTCCACACCTCCACATCTCCACTTCATGGACGTGAGTTCCACCGCTCTAAAAACCTTTTTTTTTTTCCTGGGAATTCTAGACGCTTCACCTTTGGTGATGAAATATTTCCAATAATCAAACTTTTAAGAAAAATGTTAATAGCAGCGAACATCCTGCTACCTGTAGTTAGCTGTTCTTGTACTTATTCACAATATACACATTTGATGTGGGAGGGATTTCTATATCCACTGCATGTGCAAAGTAAAGCGAAGGTCATTCAAGGCTTTATTCGTTTTATTTGTACATTTTATTTGTACATTGAGATGCACAAAATGTTTATTTCTGCCTCCATCTGATCTTCACCTGCAGAGGAAGCGAAGACCAAATTAGGCATTCTGTCTGTCTCTCTTTTTTCTTCTTCTCTCGGAGTCTGTCTCTCTGTCTCTTTCTGTCTTTCTCTCAATCTCCTTCTCTGTCTGTCTCTCTGTGTTTCTCTGTCTGTCTGTCTGTCTGTCTGTCTCTCAATCCAATTCAAAGTATTGTATTGGTCTGATTGTTTACATCAAATATTGCCGAAAGCATCAATATAGATAAGAAAGGAGAATTTAAAAAAGATAATAAAAGATTTGTCACAGCTCAGCCAGATCAGAACGCCAACTCAAAAGATACAACACTCACTCTTGTCGTTTGTTTGCCTAGTTACCTCGACCCTCGTTTACTTCTTTGACCCTCTCTCTCCCTCTCTCTAGCTCTCCCTCTCTCCCTCTCTCTCTCTCTTTCTCCCCCTCTCTGTATTTCTCCCTCTCTCCCTCTCTTTCCCTCTTTCTCCCTCTCTCTCTCTCTCTCTCGCTCTATCTCTCTCTCTCTCTCTCTCTCCCCCTCTCTGTATTTCTCTCTCTCTCTCTCTCGCTCTAGCTCTCTCTCTAGATCTCTCTCTTCTTCTCTCTCTCTCTCTCTCTCGCTCTCTCTCTGTCTCCCCCCTCTCTCTCTCTCTCTCTCTCTCTATCTCTCTCTCTTTCTACCCCCCTTCTAGCTCTCTCTGTCCCCCCACTCTCTCTCTCTCTCTCTCTCTCTCTCTAGCTCTTCTCTCTGCCCCCCCCCTCTCTCTAGCGCTCTCTCTGTCCCCCCTCTCTCTCTCTCTCTCTGTGAGGTAAGTATTGAGGTTTTGTGGAGCGTGGTTGTGAGCGTTCTTCATTTTCAGTCATTAATGACGGAGAAGGACACGGCACTGAGATGTAGCTTGATGTTTTTGTACTTTATGGCTGTTACGGCGAGCAGTAAACAGCCGAAAGGTTACTTTCGTGCTTGCTGCACTCATTAGAATAGCATCTGGTGCATTAAAATCACTAATTGGTGAATTTTGACAGAGTGAAGGGATGTTTTTTTGTTTTTCACTGTCCAGGAGAAACACACTGAGTGCTGTTGCCTAGAGACAGCGTTCAGATCAGTTCAGTGAACGTGAACGGATTACTCGGGTGAAAATAAGCCAAATTAGTTGAATGCATACCTGTTTACATTATCCGTGTTCGTGTCATCCGTGATAAGGGCGGGGTTTGCCAGGCGGTGAGTGTTTCCAGCAGCTGGGTGTTTTGAGGTTTTGTTACTGGAGCAGAAATTGCGGCATCCAACAAACAATTTCCTGTGAGCAATTTATTATTATTATTTTTTTTTTTACTTCAGTCCTGGTCTTGTTCATTTTTACTTTTCCCATCACTCAAGTCTTCTCGGAAAACCGTCTGAAATTTCTGCCCCTCCCCTCGTCATATACAGCGTTATCAACCCGCGTCGAGATTCTTAAAAGTTAGGTATAATGTCAAAAAGGATAGAAATTCGATGAATATAACGCAATCGGTCGGATTACCGGAGTGTCCGACGAGAGACGAGTGAGAGCCCGTTGCTGAGTAATGTGCGAGAGTGTCAATATGAGCGATATAAACACGATCAACATCACAGGTGTATACAAGGGTGAAGGTTATATGAGTAAACAGTGATGAATAACTACAGTATCAGGCGGAATAAAACACACATTGTGCACCTCTAGTGGTGATTATGTCTGTTAAGCGTCCTGTAAAAACGTCCGATAATCACCGAAATGACGTTTATGAAGCTTTGCATTATGGGGTAATGTGATCGCCGTGGCAACCTCGTTATCAGTTCGCATAAAGATCTGTGGACAAAAACGGAGCAGGATGAAACATCGCGTCCTTGGAGTGGACCTTCACTATCACTGCGTGAAGAAGCAAACCTGGCGTGAACTTCTTCTGGGATAAAAATGACACGCACAGCGTGTGCATGCATATCTGCAACCTTCTCATTACTGATAATACACGACATGGCCAAAAGTATGTGGACACCGGTATGAGCTTATTGGACATCCCATTCCAAATCCAGTGGACTTATTCACCCTGTTATAAAGCGCTCCACTCTTCTGGGAAGGCTTTCCACTGGATTTTGGGGATTTGTGTACATTACATGACATCATGTCATGTAATGTAGATACAGGAGAACTTATATAACTTATATGAGTATATCTATGTGCCTATATTCAGTTTACTTCTTTTTTCTTTTATGGCAAATATGAGCAGTAAAGTAAACAAACTCTTCTTTTTATTTATTTATTTTTTTTAATTCTAGTCAAATTCCAAGAACTCGAGGTAGCAGTATATCAACAAGGTAAGAACGCATTGTGTCGTGTTTGATTAGACGAACTGTGGCTACAGCGTTCCGTGTGTACGATTAGACTTCTGTGAACAGGACAACACTGAGCAGTGCTTCGGTACTAGCGTTTCATTTCTATAAAACGCAAATAGAAACCCGAATGTCAACGGCTTCAGTTGCAGGTCAGAGTTGATGCGTGTCAGAGTCGATTCAGACCTGGTGACTGAAGAGGACACTCTGAACTCTTTGAGACGCCTCGTATTGTTGTGTTTTGATGCCTTATTGTGTTAGCAGTAGCCGCATACTCAGATTAGCCTCAGATTCCCTGTTCTTGGCTGAAAGGAGTAGAACCTGTTGTGTCCTGCACAATGCTTTTCTGCTCATTCGGATAAAAAACTAAACAAAAACAGTGCTTATCTGAGTGAGCGTAGTCTTCCTGTCTCTGTCTCATTCTCCTCTCTCAACAACATGACATCTCAGCCCACCGAACTTGAGCTTTTTGCACCATTCTCTGTAAACTTTAAAGACTGCTGTGTGTGAAAATCCCAGGAGATCGGCAGTCTCTGAAATACTCAGACCAACATCTATGCCACGGTCAAAGTCACTGAGATCTTTTCCCAGTTCCGATGTTTGATGTGAACATTAACTGAAGCTCTAGACCTGGATCTGCACGGGCGTTTATGCATTAAGATGCTGTTACATGATTGGCTGATTGTATAATTGCATGAGTGAGCAGGTGTTCCTAAGTTCCTAAGTGGCTTGGTGAGTGGATAAATGCTCCACTTGAGTAGTTGGCACATTTTCTGCTTGTGCATGTGCTGTATATCAGTTGTGTGTATATATATATGTATATATGTTGTGTGTGTGTGGTGTGTGTGTGTATATATATATCCACAAAACAAAGCCTGGCTTCTATTGACTTGTTCATGTACCACAAGTACAAGAACAAGTTCATGTACCACTCACTCAGTGGTGTGTGTGTGTGTGTGTGTGTGTGTGTGACTCACAGCCCAGCTTCACCCAGTTCCACCTCACCACGTTCTCCTTCCTGGCCGATGTTCTCTGCTCCCTCTAGTCCTCAGTCAGCCTCCTGCACTTCCAGCGAATCTTCGCCACTCAGGTGCGTCCTGAGTTTTTTTTCCGCCAGTGTTTCGTGGTCGATTAACCCCCTCTCACACTTTCAGCTCCTTTTCTTCATGGAGGTTTATAAGATTCGCACTGACGCAAGACTCGAGTTATTTCGGAAATGGTCATCGTGGTTACTGAGAAGCACGAACAGCGTGCTGCTAGGAAGTCATCGAAATCTTTTTTTTTTTTCTCCCCTCTCTCTGCCACAGTCCTCCTCTGCAAAAGGCTCGTGCGTTGTACGCCTGCAAAGCCGAGCATGCCTCTGAGCTCTCCTTCATCGCAGGGACGATCTTTGAGAACGGTGAGTTCCCACAAGAGACTCTCAGTCCACGTTACTACAAACCCCAGCTCATTAGAGTTTATGTACTTACAGCTTATTGATCTAATAAACACCTTGCCCTTCATTCATCCTGTCAGTATAGCAAATACGTGCTTCCTCTCTATGGGTAATTATATAGAGGGCTGCTCATGAGCATGTTTTATTCATTATAGAGTCACCCTGGACCCTTCTATTACATTATAGAGTCACCCTGGACCCTTCTATTACATTATAGAGTCACCCTGGACCCTTCCATTACATTACAGGGTCACCCTGGACCCTTCTATTACATTACAGGGTCACCCTGGACCCTTCTATTACATTATAGAGTCACCCTGGACCCTTCTATTACATTATAGAGTCACCCTGGACCCTTCCATTACATTACAGGGTCACCCTGGACCCTTCTATTACATTATAGAGTCACCCTGGACCCTTCCATTACATTACAGGGTCACCCTGGACCCTTCCATTACATTACAGGGTCACCCTGGACCCTTCTATTACATTATAGAGTCACCCTGGACCATTACATTATAAGTCACCCTGGACCTTCTATTACATTATAGAGTCACCCTGGACCCTTCTATTACATTATAGAGTCACCCTGGACCCTTCTATTACATTATAGAGTCACCCTGGACCCTTCCATTACATTACAGGGTCACCCTGGACCCTTCTATTACATTATAGAGTCACCCTGGACCCTTCCATTACATTACAGGGTCACCCTGGACCCTTCCATTACATTACAGGGTCACCCTGGACCCTTCTATTACATTACAGGGTCACCCTGGACCCTTCTATTACATTATAGAGTCACCCTGGACCCTTCTATTACATTATAGAGTCACCCTGGACCCTTCTATTACATTATAGAGTCACCCTGGACCCTTCCATTACATTACAGGGTCACCCTGGACCCTTCCATTACATTACAGGGTCACCCTGGACCCTTCTATTACATTACAGGGCACCCGGACCCTCTATTACATTATAGAGACCCTGGACCCTCTATTACATTATAGAGCACCCTGGCCTCCATTACATACAGGACCCTGGACCCTCTATACATATAGAGTACCCTGGACCCTCATAATTAAGTCACCCTGAACCTTCCATTACATTACAGGGTCACCCTGGACCCTTCTATTACATTACAGGGTCACCCTGGACCCTTCTATTACATTATAGAGTCACCCTGGACCCTTCTATTACATTATAGAGTCACCCTGGACCCTTCTATTACATTATAGAGTCACCCTGGACCCTTCTATTACATTATAGAGTCACCCTGGACCCTTCCATTACATTACAGGGTCACCCTGGACCCTTCCATTACATTACAGGGTCACCCTGGACCCTTCTATTACATTACAGGGTCACCCTGGACCCTTCTATTACATTATAGAGTCACCCTGGACCCTTCCATTACATTACAGGGTCACCCTGGACCCTTCCATTACATTACAGGGTCACCCTGGACCCTTCTATTACATTACAGGGTCACCCTGGACCCTTCTATTACATTATAGAGTCACCCTGGACCCTTCTATTACATTATAGAGTCACCCTGGACCCTTCCATTACATTACAGGGTCACCCTGGACCCTTCTATTACATTATAGAGTCACCCTGGACCCTTCCATTACATTACAGGGTCACCCTGGACCCTTCTATTACATTATAGAGTCACCCTGGACCCTCCTATTACATTATAGAGTCACCCTGGACCCTTCTATTACATTATAGAGTCACCCTGGACCCTTCCATTACATTACAGGGTCACCCTGGACCCTTCTATTACATTATAGAGTCACACTACATTCACGATTCACGCGTGGTTATTGATCCGAATACACCTACGATACGATTGCGTAATATTATTATTGATCACAATTAAGAAAAAAAAAACAATGCTATTGTGTGGGTTATACTGTCTTGCAAATATCTCATTTAGTTTTATAATATCTATATTTTTAATGTCTAGTTTGATTTACGGTGAACGTTGCATGTAAAGGTTGTTCGGTTTAAAGCTTTAAGGTTAGAACCTAGTCGTCTGTTTTTCAGTAGTTTCTAAACGCAAACGGACCGACGGTTTTGATTTCGTCCGGACCGATGATAAAACACGTAAACGTGAAGGACCTCATCGAACGTGTTTTAGACGAGAGATTAAAACTGCACGACTAAATGAACTAGTACAGTCATCGGATGAGATTTCAAAGAGAGCCGATGTTTGAAATGAGATGCGCCGTGTTTACGGTTGTCTTTCACCCTCTTCTAGTTCATCCGTCGCGGGAGCCTGGCTGGTTAGAGGGCTCGTTGGACGGGCGGACGGGGCTAATTCCTGAGAACTATGTGGAATTCATGTAACTGTGGACCAGAACGTGATGAGCTCCTGCAGCTGACGTGAGGATAATCCCAAATCCAGAGAACAGATAGCTTATTGTGTGTGTGTGTGTGTGTGTGTGTGTCCCGTCTTCCGTCTTCAGATATTCCTCTGCGACATGTTTAGAACTACTGAGAGAAACCGGTGAATCTTGGAGAGAAAAACAAATGATTGAGGTTTTCTCACTCTTGCACTCTTTTTTTTGTATTGAAGGGAACAATTTAATGAAATGCTCGAGCTGTCTTCCTCTTCCTCTTCCTCTTCCTCTCTTTTCTCAGCAGGTATGTTAAAGAATAAAATGTACAATAATGTGAATTCAGCGCTAGCGAGATATAAAGCCACTCTTTATTTATGGCGCCGCCTCTCAGCCGAGAGATGCGTGTTCTCCTGGCGTGGATTAACATTGTAAATACGGGACAATTGATAAGGTATAACGTACGTTCATGTACATAATTCTATTTTGTACCCTAGCTTACTAACTTAATTTCGGTACCACTATTGTTCTTTTTACTTTAAAAAATAAAAATCTAATTTAATTTTTGGAAGTCTTAATATTCTTAAAATGTTATAACAGACCAGTAATTGAGATCATGATGTTCAGGTTTTCCTTATTATTAAAAATCAATACTGAGAGACGACTGCATTCTTCTTCTTCTTTTTAACCATGTTTCTTGCAGAAATGAAATCAAATCCAAATTCATTTTACCAAGGAGTTATATAATATAAAAAAAATATGAGTATGGAGAAGAACATCTGATGTTCTCCTGTAGTAATGAAGAGCGAGTTATATTGAGAAAAGACTAGATTTCGATGGAATCTGCTGTTGATTACGACGCCATTTCCGCCCAGATCTCTTTTTCTGTCATTAATAATATAAAACACTGAACTACCGTGAAGGTTAATAGTGTAGTTGTGATCGGATTGAACCTGCAGGATGCTCGTATGTACGATGTATGATTCAGGTTCCAATCTAAAAAAAAAAATTACTTGGAAAAAAAAGTCACACTTACTGTATTTCAAAATTCTTTAAAAACAAAAACAAAAAACTCCATTTATCTCAAAATACTGAAAATCACAAACAGGAAGTGTGTACGCTGATGGTACATCGTTTGAAAAGCACGACTGTTCGCTATTAAATTGGTGCGCTAGTTACGTACCTACAACGCTAGCTGATTATTAACCCTATCCGAAATGTAAAAAAAAAAAAACCTGAGCTAATACGTGAATATTTGACGTCAGGATCCGTGAGATAACGCGTCTGAAATCCGAGACGTCAAATGTAGGCGTACCGCTGCCGTCAGAAATAAAGATAGAAGTACGTTAGGATTAGCGAACGCGCTAATCGCGTCGCGTGTCTCAGTCATTAAAACCCGAACATCGATCTTTTATCACAGATTCACAGAAATCACTCAAACGCGCAGCACTTCACTCCTTCAGTCAGTCTGCTGGGCAAACGTCCACGTTTTCTGATCAATCGTTCATTAAACTTCATCCATACGGATGTGAAAACGTCGATCAGACAAACAAACAAACAAACAAACAAACAAACAAACAAACATTCCGCTTCCTTACTCGACACGGTCGTGTTCAACATTTAATCAAATGTGTAAAGATGGACATTGGCTACTGAAGTGTAATACAAAACTATTTTAAACAGACATTATTCTTTACTTTGGACTAAAATACAAACAGAACTTGAATATATTTATTTTGATACAAGCCATATATATTATATATATATATATATATATATATATATATATATATATATATACACACACCAGTGAAATATCTTTGCCTTTAACTCTCATGAGAATATCTGCATTAATGTTTTACAGAAAGGACTTTCTCAGACCAGTATTACGGTAGTGCAAATCCTCAGGTTCTGGTCCGTCACGTTCACGCGCAGTCTTTTTTTTTCTTTTTTTTTTCAAGAGACTTGTTCATTTTCACATCAATAAGCATGAGACCAAAGCCAGGAAAGGAAATAAAACATGAAGTAAAACAACACGTTCGAAACATGAAACCAAGTGCTACTGAAACATTTAAACACTTTCATCATCATCATCATCATCATCATCATCATCATCACTCTAGCGTGCGTTTAGTGGCTATAAAATCTACATTCCCCAATCTGATGTCTTTAAAACACACAGTGATCGTGTCTTTTCCATTCATTTAGAGAATTACTTACAAGGCAAACATAACACTTTGTTTTACATAAAAGTGCAAATACATTTTTTTTTTTAAAAATAAACAAAATACAATCATGACAAAGGCATCTAATGCAAAAAAAAAAAAAAAAAAAAAAGGAAACGCATTCCGATACGAAGGCACATCAGATTTTCCACAACTGCTGCAGGATAAGAACTCGTGAGGACTGTCGTGGATCATTAATTGGGGGTCTGGGAAGATAAAGTGAGAGAGCAATACCAATTCCTGACCCCTCCCCCCCCCCCAAAAAAAGTTCAGTGTTCTAAAGATCTGTTTCGGGTATCTGCAGATCAGTGACAAATCATTTTGTGCTTCGATCCCATTAAAACTCCGATCTACTGTCCGATCTATCATTCCTGAGCGGATCAGTGACGTCAGTACCGACAGAACGCCGGTTCTGTCCAATCAAATCACTTCTTTAGTATTAAGCAAAAAATGTCAAATACAGCGACTTAACAAACATGAGTGAGATATAATATTCACCAACGGGCTTTAAATGGAGTAAGAGCTTGATCTAGAGACGGGAAAAACGAAGTCCCGTACACGACGACGGACGTAGAACGCGTATAAAAATCGCTGCCCGTCACGGAGAACCACGCGAAAGCTAAAGCACTAGGTTTTTCATTTACAAACGGCGCTTTAAGACGTTTTTAAAAGGCGTTTGGAGTCGCCGGTCACACCGTCAAGAGCTAAACGTTAACGTACATTTAATAGGGCATGAAAAGGCATGTAACAGAATTGGCTGATATCTGCGAACCGAAACGACCGCGGTTAAATAAAGACCCTTGCTGTGTTTGAGGACAACAGGAAAAAAAAAAAGAACACCACCACGTTCTTTCTTTTTAAACACAGTCATGTTCCGGCCACAGTCAGAAATAAAAGTACTCCTAAAACACCGTAAATAAATGACGACGCTGGCTTGGGGACCTCGGGTCCTCGTAGAAAGCTCTGCTGGTGCAGTTTGATAAAAAAAAAAAAAAAGACAACACATCGCTCTCACATTAAAAACCCTTGAGCAGACACAAGGACAAGTAGACTCGGGCCTGAGCGTGTAGGAGGCGGGGTGCAGGGTTTGGCACCGCGAGAGCATGCACAGGAAATCAAACAATTCTCCAATGAAACAAATCCTACAGAAGGACCGAAAACAAATAGGAAAAATGGACGTGCCGAATAAAAAAGACACGAGCAATCACAGTAAAGCTGTCTGCAAACCTGCACACACACACACACACACATTCCTATACCAACAGTAAGCCAGGGTAAAGATAAAGTACTGCTGATATGATGAGCATGTTCTTCTCAGATAAAAGACACTGTACTGTACTTTCTGTTTTGTGACCAAACGTCCACCGACAACGTTCTCCGCTTCAACACTGATCTGAATGCGATGTTTTAGGGAGATTAAAAGCATTCGGATTTTGTTCCAACAGTTCAATTTAAAATAGTATTCTTTTTTTTTTTCCCCCAGGAGAGGCACGGTGGTGCAGTGGGGAACGGCACGGACTCGGCTCGAGATCCCTAGTGCGATCCACTAATCCGTTACAGTTCGAAACCCGTCGATCTGCTGCTGCGCTAATCCGACCGCGCGATCGCGACGAGCGAACGAGCGAAAATCAAGTTCTAGGTCGTTCCATCATTTAAAAAAAAAAAATTTTTTATTTATGAAGTACTCCCGAGTTGACTCGGTTTAACTCGTCCAGCAGAGACTGACGCCCCGCTGACGCCCCGTAGTACGCAGAGCTGTATGTCTCGACCTACAGGGAGCGTACACTTCAATTCCAACTCCGAATACGCGGATACGGTTAACGAGGTAATCCGATGCCTGCGCAAGAGCACGGACAACGGGTAGCCAGTCACGAAAGAGCTCAAAGAGCCGTGGAAAGCATTGTATGATATTTTCAAGCGCAGCACAGGAGTTTGATTTTCCCCATGGGCGTGGCTTCGGGGATTACGTCCCGACTTTCAGCGCTCCTGAGGATTACCGAGCGGCCGACCTGACAAAACCAAACAGTGTTGTTCTAAAGCAGAGCGGAAAACACTATTTAACACGTTTAAGGTGCGAGACGCAAACGCGAGAAGCAAGTGAGCCGTTTACGTGAGCGAATATTGTTTTTAAAAAGGCACGTTTTCCTGTTTCTGATGTTCCTACGTAAACGTCGCATTAGTGTACAAGCGAAAAGTCTTCTCATCTAAAACGAGCCAGATCCCGAACGAATACATCTGCAGAAATGATTATACTGGTGATTTATGAGAATAAAGGGTTGAAGGAGGCTTATATATATATATATATATACACACACACACACACACACACACACACACACACAGACACATAAATATATATATATATATATATCCAGCCCTCGTCTGTGCCATGGACACTCTTTAACGTCCTCTCTCTCACACTCCCTCTCAAGCAACGTTTACACACGCTCACTTAAAAATAAGAATCATGCAGTCTCACTCGGTTAAGCCGTGATAGCCGAAGGTCACCTCAGGGCTGTTAGGCTACCGGTGGAGTTAAGGCATCGTCATCATTCGTCTTTATAATGGATTTATTCGTTTTCATATGATTCATTTACATGTGATTCATTTTCATTGAAGGCAGTCATTTTTGATGAAAGAGAAGTGGCTTGATGCTCCGGTCTTTGAATTTCGGAAGCTGGTTGGTGATGATTTCAGCCAGCATCTCAGGGAACTCTACACTCAGGGACTTGTTCACAAACATGTAGAAGCAGAAGTTAAGAAGTCCCTCCACCATCTGCGAACACAAGCAGCCATTCAGTAGTTAGCGAGCGTTACGTCATGAGACTGCACTAGCGCTGAATACAAGCCTGAGTGTCTTAATAATGTGAGGGGTTCATCACAGAAACACCACGTTAGAGTCTGTCGATGGTTTCTATTCGCAATACAAAAACGAGTTCATGTTAAAATACTTGTTCTGTACTTGACATTACCATCTCTGTCACGTTAAGATGTGTGCTTACGGCCATAACTAGCTACAAGGACACAGACGTCTGTATCGTGGTAGTTTGTTTGTTTGTTTGTTTATTTATTTGCACGTATACGAGGTTTAACGGTAAGCATCAGGCGTTCGGGGATAAATATATACATATCGATATATATTAAAAGATACACATCGAAAATTGAACCAAAACGTAACGCTCCAAAATAGTAAATAAAAATCCAAAATGAATTTATAAACACTCCAAATAACACGACAAAATTAGTCAGTGACGGTTT
Source organism: Ameiurus melas (assembly GCA_012411365.1). Taxonomy (NCBI): domain Eukaryota; kingdom Metazoa; phylum Chordata; class Actinopteri; order Siluriformes; family Ictaluridae; genus Ameiurus; species Ameiurus melas. The sequence continues at coordinate 25,134,365 of CM022769.1, read as the reverse complement.
TTATTTCGCCTCTAGAGGCCGCTCTCGTGCTGTATAACGACGGCGGACTCTCCTCAGCATCTCCGAACCGCACGCAGCCGGGAAACACTATCGCTGTGGGGTTCTTCGGTCGAACTCTACTAGAAACGTGCACGCCTTTCTTATTCATTCCTCTACTGTACGTCTTTTTCCTAGAATACGAGGTGGCTCAACTAAAAGCGGTGTAGAAAAACTTCAATATATTTTTATATTCAATTATATTTAAAAAATATATATAAATACAGAGTATAGTATACGAAATAATCAACATCTCAGTTCTAAATCAGTTAAGGGTAACAATTCTGAAAATATGCAAAGGAATCATAAAGAAATTTCTCTGTCAGTAATAGTGATAGTACTGATATTTTTTTTAGAGGCTGAAATCAGCAGGTAACTGAAGCTGTTTTTTAAACCTGGATATTTAACTCGATAACAACGGAACTGGATTTAGAGTTTAGAGAAAAATACACGAATTACATAACGTAGATGAAAAAACACGGGCAGTATCGTAATTACGGCGCTGGTCCTGCTGCATTTCTTTCATGATCTCACCTCCTGCATGGAGTCCAAAAGCTTAGTGAGCTGATAGAACCTCTGCCAGTTCTGGCTGGAGTTCTCGTCCCGTTTGACGATGGCTTTGCCCAGTTCTTTAATGTAGGACAAGCGGATTTCATCAAACACAGCCTGGCTCTTCAGCCCATCCTTTGGTACTGCAGGGACCAAATCAGAGATACAGAACACAATGATGTCACATTACATCACATCCAAACATTTCCTCCCTTCATCTATAAGGCCCCGTGAGTCTTTTGCGTGCAATCAGAGAAAACAGAACAATCACTGACTACGTTTACATGGACAGCAATAATCTAATTATTGACCTTAATCTAAGTAAGGTAATAATGTGATTAAGGTGTTTACATGGGTCGCTTTTAGAATACTCCGGTCATGTTCCCGTTTTACATGTTATAGATCATAATTAGATTAAGAGCACACGTCATTACGTCACCGCGTCACCGCGCCACGCCGTTCGACGTCACTCCAGAATTTCACGTATCAACATACATTTCGGTCGTTATGGGAACGTATACAGTTTTGGGTGTTTTTTGTTGAATTTTTTTTACGAACGCTTTAAGTGCAGTTAATTATTAGTCATGATGTACGTGCTAATAGACGACTGATTGAAGCCGTGGGGTGCGTCTCAAACCGCATACTTACCTACTGTATAGTAGCCGAGATACATGTCTTTTTCCCCACTACAGGACTATAGTAGGCAAGTATGCGGTTTGGGACGCAGCCGAACTCTCTCGTTCGCCGTCAAACGTAAAACTGCCGTGTGTGGTCGTGTCCTGTCGCAAAACGCGGTGAAAACTCCCACACGACGTTCATAATGTGATTACGGTGTTTACATGTCTGTAATGCACGTCCATAATACGATTCAAACAGGAGTACTCCACCTGTCTTCATTCGATTAGAGCTTACTTAGATTATGACCTTAATTCGATTAGGGTTGGTGTTTACATGGTAGTTTCTTAATCAAAGTACGGTCTTAATTAGATTAAGAGTGGATTATTGTCGTCCATGTAAAACGCAGTCACTGTAATCTTAGATTGGATATGATCTGATCACAGACGAGATACCAGATGAACTCATTCCGACCGCCGATTCGCGTGTTTTATCAGAACACACTCCTCAGTGGGCACATATAAAAGAATCTAGACTCGACAAAGTCCACATTAAATTCGCGGAACAGACATCGGCGAGGAATGCGGGAGAGCGCCTTTTCTTTCCGTCAAAGCAGACATGATTTTGTGAAACAAGCAAAAAAAAAAAAACAGCATTTTTCTTTTAACGGACGAGCACTTTTCCCTTCTTCGAGAAGTAATCACACACCTGAGCACATCCTTTTTACTTTATAGAGCAATTTACAGAGAATTTACAAAAGGCATCAAACGAACTCTTTTAATGCGTGTTAGAGTGAATTATTTCACAACAACGGCTATCTCTCGCTCACAGACTGCAGCAAGTGACTTCTTCTTCTTCTTCTTCTTCTTCTTTAGGAAGCAATTTTTTCAAATTCGGAACTAACTGGAAAAAAACAACAACAACAACTGAAGTTTCAGTCTAAAGTTCCTCATACACACAATTCTGTTTCTACTTTCACTTAAAACGACAAAAATACGTTGATAATAAATGTAAATCAAAGAATAAACATAAGACACTTGTTATCACTGTGGTGTACACACGGTGGCGTATTTCACCTTAACGAACTCGAGACATTGTCCGTGTATAATGTAACAGAAAGCGGGAGCGCGGTCCGAGTCCGGCCGAGATCTGGTGAGATGGCGGAAGGGGGCGGGGCTTCCGGGTGGCATCGGTTAATATCAGAGTTCAAAACACCCACTCAACTGTCAATCATCCCAGATTCACGTGTCGATTGGTTCATCTCCAGGGAGAAAAGACTGATCCTCTGGAGGATTTTTGAGTGAGACGTTTGCGTATCTCGCTCCTACGCGGAAAACGTAGACGTCATCGTTGTATAGCAAAACGCCTGGTCGCTTACCTGTCGTCCTGTATTCACCTGCTTTAGTAAATACGAAGTGCGTTATTATAAAAGTGACCAAACAAGTGGAGATCTGTAACTGAAATGCGGCTAATAAGTGTCATTTTTCATCGCTCAGAGATTCGCGCACCTCTTTTACGCTTCGGACAGGAACAGCGCCACAGCAGGCCAGAAAATAAAGGAACAGGAGACACTCTACCATGCAGTCGAATGCAGACGCAAAAGGTGCCGCAAATCCTACCTCAAAGCTAAAAGGAAGACACACACAGGTCTAAACACAGTGAGGGGAGTGTGTGTGCAGTGAGAGGAGTGTAAGTGCACACTCCTCTCCTCTCACTCCTCTCACTGCACTCACACGCCTCTCACTCCTCACACTGCACTCACACTCCTCTCACTGCACTCACGCTCCTCTCACTGCACTCACGCTCCTCTCACTGCACTCACACGCCTCTCACTGCACTCACACGCCTCTCACTACACTCACACGCCTCTCACTCCTCTCACTGCACTCACACACTCACTGCACTCACGTCCTCTCACTGCACTCACGCTCCTCTCACTGCACTCACACGCCTCTCACTGCACTCCACGCCTCTCACTACACTCTACGCCTCTACTCCTCTCACTGCACTCACGCTCCTCTCACTGCACTCACGCTCCTCTCACTACACTCACACGCCTCTCACTCCTCTCACTGCACTCACACTCCTCTCACTGCACTCACACTCCTCTCACTGCACTCACGCCTCTCACTGACTCACACGCCTCTCACTACACACGCCTCTCACTGCACTCCACCGCCCTCTCACTGCACTCACACGCCTCTCACTGCACTCACACGCCTCTCACTGCACTCCACGCCTCTCACTGCACTCACACGCCTCACTGCACTCATAGCCTCTCACTGCACTCAACGCCTCTCACTGCACTCACACCTCTCACTGCACTCACGCCTCACCTGCACTCACACGCCTCTCTGCACTCACGCCTCACTGCACTCACACGCCTCTCACTGCACTCACACTCCTCTCACTGCACTCACACTCCTCTCACTGCACTCACACTCCTCTCACTGCACTCACACGCCTCTCACTGCACTCACGCCTCTCACTGCACTCACACGCCTCTCACTGCACTCACGCCTCTCACTGCACTCACACTCCTCTCACTGCACTCACACTCCTCTCACTGCACTCACACTCCTCTCACTGCACTCACACTCCTCTCACTGCACTCACACGCCTCTCACTCCTCTCACTGCACTCACACTCCTCTCACTGCACTCACACTCCTCTCACTGCACTCACACGCCTCTCACTCCTCTCACACGCCTCTCTCACTCCTCTCACTGCACTCACACTCCTCTCACTGCACTCACACGCCTCTCACTGCACTCACACGCCTCTCACTGCACTCACGCCTCTCACTGCACTCACACGCCTCTCACTGCACTCACGCCTCTCACTGCACTCACACGCCTCTCACTGCACTCACACTCCTCTCACTGCACTCACACGCCCTCACTCCTCTCACTGCACTCCACGCCTCTCACTGCACTCACCTCCTCTCACTGCACTCACACTCCTCTCACTGCACTCACACCGCCCTCACTCCTCACCTGCACTCACACCTCCTCTCACTGCACTCACACCTCCTCACACTGCACTCACCTCCTCTACTGCACTCAACTCCTCACTGCACTCACTACGCCTCTCTCACTGCACTCACGCCTCAACTGCACTCACACGCCTCTCACTGCACTCACGCCTCTCCCTGCACTCACACGCCTCTCACTGCACTCACACTCCTCACACTGCACTCACACGCCTCACCTGCACTCACGCCTCTCACTGCACTCACGCCTCACACTGCACTCACACGCCTATCACTGCACTCCACGCCTCACTGCACTCACACGCCTCTCACTGCACTCTCACTCCTCTCACTGCACTCACACTCCTCTCACTGCACTCACACTCCTCTCACTGCACTCACACTCCTCTCACTGCACTCACACTGCACTCACACCTCCTCACACTGCACTCACACCTCTCACTGACACACACTCCTCTCACTGCGCTCACACTCCTCTCTGCACTCACACTCACACCTCAACTGCACTCACGCTCTCCTGCACTCACACTCCTCTCACTGCACTCACACCTCTCACTGCACTCACCGCCTCTCACTGCACTCACACTCCTCTCACAACTTACACTCCTCTCACTGCACTCACACTCCTCTCACTGCACTCATACGCCTCTCACTCCTCTCACTGCGCTCACACTCCTCTCACTGCGCTCACACTCCTCTCACTGCGCTCACACTCCTCTCACTGCGCTCACACTCACACTCCTCTCACTGCACTCACACTCCTCTCACTGCACTCACACTCCTCTCACTGCACTCACACTCCTCTCACTGCGCTCACACTCACACTCCTCTCACTGCACTCACACTCCTCTCACTGCGCCTAAACACACTCACAACGCCTCTCACTGCACTCGCACTCACACTCCTCTCACTGCGCTCACACTCACACTCCTCTCACTGCGCTCACACTCACACTCCTCTCACTGCACTCACACTCCTCTCACTGCACTCACACTCCCTCTCACTGCACTCACGCCTCTCACTGCACTCACACTCCTCTCACTGCACTCACACGCCTCTCACTGCACTCACACGCCTCTCACTGCACTCACGCCTCTCACTGCACTCACGCCTCTCACTGCACTCACACTCCTCTCACTGCACTCACACGCCTCTCACTGCACTCACACCCCTCTCACTGCACTCACGCCTCTCACTGCACTCACACTCCTCTCACTGCACTCACACTCCTCTCACTGCTCTCACTGCACTCACACCCTCTGCACTCACACTCCCTCACTGCACTCACACTCAACTCCTCACTGCACTCTACGCCTCTCACTGCACTCACGCCTCTCACTGCACTCACACTCCTCTCACTGCACTCTCACTGCACTCACACTCCTCTCACTGCACTCACACTCCTCTCACTGCACTCTCACTGCACTCACACTCCTCTCACTGCGCAACGTGATTTCGAAAGCAGAGTTGACGAGAAGCAGAAGGACGACTGCACCAACCTGTACTTAGCAACAGCAGCACTTTCATACAGAGATACTCGTCGTAGGAGACCTGGAGACGCACCAACTCGTTTGTGATCTTCAGCATCTGCTCACACTGTTCACTCATGTAGGGCAGCTTCATCCTTTCCCTACAGCACACACACACAACACTTAGATATTTTTTATTTAGATACACGCATAATAATCTTGTGGAACTGCTGCTCATGCTGCGTCACAGGGCAGCGTAACATCCTCAGAGGACATCGCTATCTACCCTCTTCTACATACATGAGTTCAGAGAAGCCCATGATAGGCCAGTGTCTTTTGATTGACAGGAATGTGCCCATCCCACCCAGAGTCTCAGGGACACAGACGCTCTCTGAACAACAGGGGGAACACTTTAGTGTTGTATGACGTTTTTATTCAGACTAAAAGTCTTACTCATTGATGACAAGGTCAGGGGCGAAGCAGAGCATGCCTCCGTTGCACTGCTGGTAAGATCTCCAACCGAGGCTGAAGGACATGAGGAAGAGCCAGGAGCACTGCAGCAGAGTCATCTGGTCATCCAGGTGCAGATTCCGGAAACCTGGAACAGGAAAGCAATGAAGAAATACACACACCTGGATCCAGCTTCCCAAAATCACAGGTAAAGATTATCTTCAGGTGGTGGAGTGACGCTCACTCGTCCCTCCACAACGCTATAGAGCCTCATTTTCTGGGAAGACTATTACTACTGTATTTAATACAATGATTGCACTGTATAAATAAACCATACACACAGTTTAGTGCGTGTTGAGCACTCACACCTCACCGGAACACAAGCTGTGTTCTTAACATCAAGAAAGAGACAAGTTTATAGCTGCTATACTGTAAGTGAGGACAGGAATTCAATTCAGTACAATTCAGTGTTATATGTATAGAGCTTTTGACAACGTCCATTGTCCCAAAGCAGCTTTACAGAAATATATCAATCCATGTGTGTGTGTGCGGAGTCTGCACGTTCTCCCCGTGCTGCGGGGGTTTCCTCCGGGTACTCCGGTTTCCTCCCCCTAGTCCAAACACATCCATGGTAGGTTGATTGGCGTATCTAAAGTGTCCATAGTGTATGAATGGGTGTGTGAGTGTGTGTATGTGATTGTGCGCGATGGACTGGCAACCCTGTCCAGGGTGTACCCCGCCTTGTGCCCGATGCTTCCTGGGATAGGCTCCAGGTTCCCCCGTGACCCTGAAGAAGGAGTAAGCGGTAGAAGATGGATGGATGGATGGAATTTGATCCTACTGAGCAGCGAGAGGCGACGGTGGTATCAGAGGACACTCTTCAGGCCATGACGTTATAGAATAACAGTCGTGTTTTCGGTAAAAATGCACTGGCCTTCACTGTAGGTCACCGACATGTTTATTGCTCGTGAAGAATATGAGATCGCAGCCAGTTATTTATTTATTTGGTGCTCCAGAGCTTCAGTACATCACGGTGAATGGATCTGCATTTGAAATCAATTCACAGAAAAATCCCTGCTGTAAACAAATATCAGAACAGTTTTGCAAGGACGCGGATAATTGCGATACTCGTTCTGTGTATTTAGCACTAAAACGATGAAACCGCAACAGATTTATGTTTATATGTTAAGAAATTGCCAGACACAGAGAGTAAGCGCAGTGAGTCATTCTGGATAAAATGTTTTTTCGCGCAACAATTTATTCAGCCCCGAGGATCTGAGCGGGGACGTTGTTTACAGCACGCCATAAGTGCTTCCTATTTATTTATTTATTTGTGCGTGTGTGTGTGCGTTTCTGCGACATTAGCACGAGGAAGTCTCCAGAATGTTCGGCATCATGTGACGAATGTACGATAAAAGGCCGAAGCCCGATAAATCGAACGCGCGATATAATAATTCACAAAATAACGCGTTCGCGTTTCCTTTCCACTGAAATGCGGCGTTGAAAAAAAAACGCTGTTACGGTTCTGCGGAGCCGTGGTCTGTGTCTCGTCCAAGAACGGCCGGAGGAAAGGGACTTCGTAAATACTTACAGTGATTAACACACGTGGCCTTTCGCATGCCATCGCTAGCGGGCGAACTCCGCTGATCTCGGACCTGCGTTATACAGTCTGCGTTCGTAATGGTTAAAGAGGGAATTTAGCCCGGAGCGACTGACACTACTGCCGGCTTTTGTGTACAGGAAGGAAACAAATCCGACATGAATGGCGATGGAAGACAGAGTTATTATTAGAATCTAGTCTAATACTTGCACACAGAAGAATTAATATGAGACACTGGTGAACACCATGGGGAAAACAAATGGTCACTGGCACCGGTGTGGTTTCTACGGTAAACTGCGGAGGCTCCGTCATCAGGTCACACTGTTCTGGACTTTATGACCTGCGGTGGTTTATTTCTCCCTGTTGTTCACTCGTAAGGTTTACTCTCGGAGGACATTTAGAAACAGAAAAGGAATGATAAGTGTAACTATGGAGATCTTATGGAGCCAATAAACATGGATTTGGTTCCCAGTGCTCAGACTTGGTGGTGGAATTCTCCTCAATATTAGTGTGTGTTATGTAAGAAGTGTTGAACTGCAGGTATGTGGAAGTGGAACTCGGTTCACTTTATCACTTGTCATTTAGATAAGTAAGGAAGAACTGACTTTGGGCCGTGGCGCTGTCGTGGGAAAATATCCCACTTTGTGTTTGAACAGTTATCACACCCCACCGGCGTGGATTATTGACCTATAACAGCACAGGATGAAGTGTGTTTACTCCTCTAATACCACCGCCATTGTTATTTACCTACGAAGGAGACCTACTTTATCATCCGCTCATACATTTCATGTTGTGGAACGTCCACGAGACGAGTTCGTTCCTGTTCTCACGTACGATATAGCAGCTATAAACAGTCATTCCCTCACCAGCCCTCTCTCTCTATCTATCTCTCTCTCTGTCTCTCTTTCTTTCTCTCTTACTCTCTCTCTCTCTCACTCTGTCTCTCTTTCTTTCTCTCTTACTCTCTATCTCTCTCTCTCTCTCTCACTGTCTCTCTTTCTCTCTTACTCTCTCTCTCTTTCTCACTCTGTCTGTCTTCTTTCTCTCTTACTCTCTATCTCTCTCTCACTCTCTCTCTTTCTCTCTTACTCTCTCTCTCTCACTCTGTCTCTCTTTCTTTCTCTCTTACTCTCTCTCTCTCTCTCTCTCTCTCTCTCTCTCACTGTCTCTCTTTCTCTCTTTCTCTCTCTCTCTCTCTCTTTACTCTGTCTCTCTTTTCTTTCTCTCTTACTCTCTATCTCTCTCTCTCTCTCTCTCTCTCTTCACTGTCTCTCTTTCTCTCTTACTCTCTCTCTCTCTCTCACTCTGTCTCTCTTTCTTTCTCTCTTACTCTCTCTCTCTCTCTCACTCTCTCTCTTTCTCTCTCTCTCTCTCACTCTGTCTCTCTTTCTTTCTCTCTTACTCTCTATCTCTCTCTCTCTCTCTCTCTCTCTCACTCTCACTGTCTCTCTTTCTCTCTTACTCTCTATCTCTCTCACTCTCTCTCTTTCTCTCTTACTCTCTATCTCTCTCACTCTGTCTCTCTTTCTCTCTATCTCTCTCTCTCTCTCTCACACTGTCTCTTTTCTCTCTTACCCTCTATCTCTCTCTCACTCTCTCTCTTTCTCTCTTACTCTCTATCTCTCTCTCTCACTCTGTCTCTCTTTCTTTCTCTCTTACTCTCTATCTCTCTCTCTCTCTCTCTCTCTCTCTCTCTCTCTCTCTCTCTCTCTCTCTCTCTCTTTCTCTCTTACCCTCTATCTCTCTCTCACTTTCTCTCTCTCTGTCTCTCTTTCTTTCTCTCTTACTCTCTATCTCTCTCTCACTCTCTCTCTTTCTCTCTATCTCTCTCACTCTGTCTCTCTTTCTCTCTCTCTCTCACTGTCTCTCTTTCTCTCTTACTCTCTATCTCTCTCTCTCTCTCACTCTGTCTCTCTTTCTTTCTCTCTTACTCTCTCTCTATCTCTCTCTCTCTTTCTTTCTCTCTTACTCTCTCTTACTCTCTCTCACTCTCTCTCACTCTGTCTCTCTTTCTTTCTCGCTTACTCTCTCTCTATCTCTCTCTCTCTATCTCTCTCTCATACTCTCTCTCTCTCTCTCTCTCTCTGTTAATAAAATAAAAAATGCAGTTTGCCATGAAAACACAGAACGTAAACTCCTCTGTCCTGAAGAATCAGAAAACTTACTGACTGTTACAAAGCGCTGACACTGGAGACTCCTTCCCTAAATGGCACACAAACATCTCCTAACTGAAGCTTCACCATATTAAGGACGATACATTTTTCTTCGCTAAGCATTTTTTATCGAAAATCTGTTGACATGGCGCCGCGTCTGCTGCACAAGTCACTGCGAAAGAGCTGTTGCTATAGAAACGATAACATTAGAACGAGCGCGTTAATATAAACCCGTGACCGATGTTAAAGCCGGAACCGACTGTCAGAGGCGCCGTCATAGAACATTCATCAACTCCTTCTGATCCGAGAACTCAGCAGCACTCTCAATAGAGGTTAATAACACTTTAAATAATAAATATATTCATATTAAACGGGCAGAACAAATGTCGAACTGTAACCGAACCGCAGCTAATAAGAGTCATTTTTCATCAGAGAAAAATCTCTCTCTCTAAAACACCTAGTTGATGACTTAATGATCACGTAAATAATAAACACTTTGAAAATATTTGAAATAAAATACACTAATACATTTTTCTGAACATTGACTGAAGACATCATCGTTTTCAGCGCTTCGCCGTTTGTTGCCAGTTTCTTACTAAACCTTTATATCGTCGTACATATCGTGTATCGCAGAAATGTCTTCAAGTATCGTATCATGACGTGATAGTTTGCCGTATCGACCCGTAGCTAGAACAATCAATTATTTTGTTCTTGGAATATCCTGTTTATTGAATATACCAGCTCAAATACTGTCACCTAGTACAAACGAAGTATTTGTTGTGCATTTTCAGACTAGGATGCCAGAGTTACGCTCTCGAGGAACCTGCTTAAGTGTAATGACAACAGCTGTTGACTGTCTGTCTTCTAAAACCTAATGTCTAATAGATTTCTTTCCTGATTCGATTAAAGTTTAAATCGTATTTTTTTTTCAATTATTTTGGTGTTGCACTTTACTTTAAGAGAATTCGCTCTTACCTGGCAGGGCTTTGGCCCACTTGACGGCGGAGATGACCTGGCGTCCCCCGAGTCGGTTCAGGGTGGTCATGAGGCGCGTGGAGGTGTCGGGGATGCTGCTGTCATAGCCGGCGTACACAATTTCAGGCTCGATGGCCTTTAGCAGTGACAGCATGGTGGGTACGAGCTGAGGCATGGACTTGAGCACCAGAGAGGACTGACGCTCAGTGGCCATGTAGGGCGGGGGCGAGGCCGTCGCCTGCTGCACTTTCAGTCGGATCAGTTTTTTGTTTTTGCGTGCTGAAACAGAGAGGATCGGAGAAGAGTTATGACGTTTCTGTGTTACGAAACACCAGTGAAAACGTTACCCACGTTAGGAAATATTAATAGAACATGGTGTAATATCGAAAATGATCACCAACAATTCCCTCCACTTTTTTACATTTTCTTCTATAGCCTCTAAGAGCCTTTAAAGGTGCAATAGTCGATATTTATTATTTCTTACTTGTACATATAACCGGTAAAACATGTAGAACGTGATAAATCAAATAATGCTTTAAACCATAGTTATTTTATAGACACTCCCTAATGTCCAGATCTCGATCGGAACTCCTTAAGCACGCAGCACAGCCGGATAATTTTCCCGTGAGCAAAGAAATAAACCACTCTGTTCTTTAAAAAAACAAAAACTTAATGACAAGAAACACAGAATAAACACTGGCTGCGTTTTCCCACGCCGGAGTCGTTTATTACGGGTGAAGGAGATGATGGTGGATGTAGGATTAGTGAGTGACGTTGCTCCTGGTAAAATGCTTGAATGGTGGTTTCTCATAACGAATCACGTGGATGTTTTTTTTTTTCCCCATTACAAAGAAAATCAGGGCTGTGAAGACCTCGTGATCATTCTCAGACATCAGTTTTATCAGCAGTAAAAAAAGAAAAAGCTCACACACGGTCCTACTGGTCTGTAATATGTCACTAATGCACAGATACAGCATCGCTTACCTTCTAGGTTCATGCCTGCTTGGAGGCATTTGCGAAAGCGGCAGGCCGGACAGTTCTTCCTGCGAATCTTGTCGATGATGCAGTCGTTTCTCCCGGCGCAAAGATAGTTGTGTTGGCCTGAGAGGATAAAGTAGTGTATGATTTATTATTATTATTATTATTATTATTATTATTATTATTATTATTGGCAGGCTGACTTTCAGAGGATTAAAATGAAGTACAGAAACTGCGCCTGCAGGAGTTGACACGTACAT
>CM022769.1:25047288-25119788 GCA_012411365.1 Ameiurus melas | reverse complement strand
TTATAAAGCTGAGTCGAAGTGCATGAGCTCACAGATGTAAACCTGGGAAATATACGCAGAACTAAAATGAAATAAAATGTTCAGCGGCTTAATACTTAATACTCATTTGGTGTATCCGTATCATTACTGCAGTTGACAAAGACTAAGAAAGCGTCTATCGCTACACCGTGTTAAATACTTTATCCAGCAGCTGAACCTGACCAGCTGATCCACAGTAATATAACAAAAACACATTCCTTTCCCAGCTGCAGAACATTACCCAGCCTCCTTGATCCAGTCTTGATTTACTTAACCCCCCCCCCCACCTTTTTTTTTCCTTTTTTCTTTTTTTAACGCTTGACTTGACCTTGCACAGTCGAAAAACCACAAACAGCATTCCGGCAGCAATCCAAAAGCAGCATATGAAAGCAGGTGAACGCGCGTCTCGTTTCCGACAAGCCAGCACATTAGTACTGTTAATAAACCTGTGGCTGTTTACACCTACTCCAACTCCAAATACTAAATCTGATTCGGTGTTGATGATTTGTTTGAAGACAGATTAAAGATGCGGGATGAGAGTAGAGTCAGTCGACATGCATGCTGGAACAGTGCCGCCCGCGCGGGTGTGTCGAGCTGGTATCCGAAGGTCGGCGGGTCTTTCGACAGGGTTAAGCGTTATTAAAGGTAAGTTTATTTACCATGTGTGTTTTGTCGTGCTCTCCATCCTTCACCGTTGCCAGAGCAACCATAGAAATAAGAGAGAAAAACAAAAATAACAGATATACAGCATACGCCTCAAGGTAATGCACATATTCAAATAACAAGTCGCCTGCAGGATTTAGAAGAGTACATGCGTCGGGTTGTGCGGACTATTTCCCTGTTCAGTTCGGTCTGATCTTTTTGTCATGAACCGTTTTTTTTTTTACGGCGTTGCTAGATGCTTTTGTCATCCGAAAGCGTTTACATTACGGTACCGCTTTAATATACCCAAACGTACGGATATGAAGACGAAAATCGAACCCGGGACGTAAACGAACTCACACATAGCCGGCGCCGATGTGCGTTCTCATTAAGGAAAAACGCTTCTCACTACTGAACAGCTGCGGTTCTGCGTCAGGAGGATGTTTTACTCATACAGACCGCAGATCGCGATACACGTCAGTCGACGCCCTCCTGACCCGACGGAACGCGAGCGATGCTTTTTATCAACCGACACAAAACACAGTTCCCTCCCTCCATGTGCAAATCCTAATCCTGTCGAGATAGAGGAAGAAGTATGACTCATAGCTGAACTTCTCTCTAAAGACAATTTCCTTTTTTTTTATTTTTATTTTAAGAACCTGAGGATTCTCACGAAAGCAGAGAACCCCCCTTCACATTTGTAGGAATCAGATTGTCTTTACATTGTTACGACCGTCTTGTTTTAAGACAAAGGGTTAATTCGGCTTTCGGGAAAGGTGTCATAAACGTGCTTCACCGCGTCCATCTGAACGACGCAACAACCACAGCTGTGTGCGTTTCGTTTTTTCTCAAAGCTGACAAAACGATCGAACGTTTAACGCTTCTCTACGTGCACGGGTGGAGCGCTGGAGACCATCGATGCACTTTTACACCTTCTCAAAAGCTGTTTCGACAAGTCGAACTCGACGCCAATCATGTTATCTAGTCTAGTCCTTCCTGTTACTAATCTGTACGCCTGAAATACACTGAACATTCACTTCAAAGCGGAAGGAAGCTCTGGAAGAAAAACATTTGACATTCGCACTAAGAAGAATCTCAGACAGACGGACGGACAGAATTGTAGAGAATTTTATGGTTGAAAAAAAATAAAAATCAAATAAACACAACAAATTAGTCTCGCGCTCGAGCATGGCGTGCCGTGTGTTTGGGGTGTTCGTTCTTAGATGCTCACCTTCTACAGCTCTTTTGAAGAAAACTTTGCAGCTACCGCAGGTCAGAACGCCGTAGTGGCACCCTGACGCCTCGTCCGAACACACCAGGCAGATCTTGCTGTTCGGGCCTTTGGGTCGAGCGGAACCGGAGGAGTTTAAAGTGCTGGAGTCAGGACTCAGAACGGAACTGCAACGAACCAAGAAGAACACAACATGAGGCTCAGGAACAAACCGAAACAGCAATCGGTGTCACGACAGGGGGCACGCAGCACTTTGATCCCTCTCAGTATAACAGGAGGAGGAAAGGTGACACTCTGTAAGTCATATTCTAAGATAATAAAGAAGGACAGAGAAGACCGGTCAGAGAGATACTGTGGGAAAATCCTGGAATGTGTTCACGGCACTTTAGTCTAAGAATAGTTTGTGTTTGTTAAGGAAAATACCCCCCAAAATAGTTTTGGAGATAATTATATAGTTATCTATAACAGTTATCCTTTATACTGGTGCTAAACAGTCTTTCTGCTGGAGTTTCAGCTGCGTCCTTCTCCTCATCACACAGCATGTTGATGTCCGTATCTTCTCGCCACAAGTACAGCTACAGCAGATGGGTGTAAAACGTGGCCACACATGCGCTGTGAGGCTTTTTAACGAGCTATTGATTAAAGGAAACATGAACCCAACAAGAAGTTTCATTACGAAAGTATGCACTTGTTAACATAAATGACGAAACATGTTGATGCGAGCGCGCATGGCCGGTTTAACGAAGCCGTGATGTGATGTTAAAGACGAACTTTCCCAAAGAAGCACACAATCACAGCCATTTTATGCTTCTATTTCTTACATTAGAGAGAGAACGATAAAGACCTATATCCATGTAGACATCTGTAAAGCTTAACTATCACACCAGAGTGAGATAGAGTGAGAGAGTGAGAGAGAGTGGGTGGGAGAGTGAGAGAGAGAGTGAGAGTGTGAGAGAGAGTGGGTGGGAGAGTGAGAGAGAGAGTGAGAGTGTGAGAGAGAGTGAGAGAGAGAGAGAGAGAGAGTGGGTGGGTGAGAGAGAGTGAGATAGAGTGAGAGAGTGAGAGAGAGTGGGTGGGAGAGAGAGGAGATAGAGTGAGAGAGTGAGAGTGTGAGAGTGAGAGAGAGAGTGAGAGAGAGTGAGAGTGAGAGAGAGTGAGAGTGAGAGAGAGAGAGAGAGAGGGTGGGTGAGAGAGAGAGAGAGAGAGAGAGAGAGAGAGAGAGAGTGGGTGAGGAGAGTGAGAGAGAGAGAGAGAGAGTGGGTGGGAGAGTGAGAGAGAGAGTGAGAGTGAGAGTGGGTGGGAGAGTGAGAGAGAGTGAGAGAGAGAGAGAGAGAGAGAGAGAGAGAGAGAGTGGGGTGGGGGGAGAGAGTGAGATAGAGTAGAGAGTGAGAGTGTGAGAGAGAGTGGGTGGGAGAGAGAGAGAGAGAGAGAGAGAGAGAGAGAGAGAGAGAAGAGTCAAAGAGAGAGAAAGAGAGAAAGAGTCAAAGAGAGAGAAAGAGTGAGAGAGTATGAGAGAGTGAGAGAGAGTGAGATAGAGTGCGAGGGTGAAAGAGAGAGTGGGGGGGAGTGAGAGAGAGAAAGAAAGAGAGAGAGAGAGAGAGAGAGAGAGAGAGAGAGACAGAAAGAGTGAGAGAGAGTGGGAGAGTGAGAGTGAGAGAGAAAGAGTGAGAGAGAGAGTGAGAGAGAAAGAGTGAGTGAGTGAGAGAGATAGAGAGAGAGTGAGAGAGAGTGAGAGAGAGAGATAGAGAGAGATAATGGATTTGTATTAAGGATAAACTCCATGCTGGTCCTAAATCATTAACAAATGTGTACACAGAGGACAAAAAGGAAATCGAGTGGATTTATGATTCGGAATGGATCAGTATTTCCTAGCTCTTCTCGGTTCTTCACTTCACTTTGACTGTTCTTTGGCACACTGATGCTAGGACCTAGGCTCATTAATTGACTAGTTTAAAATCTTTTAAAGAGAGTTAAGGAGGCGTAACAATATTACCCGCTGTCCAGCTGAATGCGGTTGTCTAATGCCCACATGGCCGACATTTTCACAATATTTATACAGGGTTAGATTTGAGACTGTGTGCTAGGACCGTTTGATCTTTTTTTTTTTCTCAGTCTAGAGCATGTGATTCATAGGCTTGGATCATCACATCTCACACTAGCGTACGCCGATAAGTACCTGTGGAGCACGCTAGCATATAATACACATATAATATAGCATCACTGGATATCGTGGCAGTGTGAGATTGTGTAGAGACGATTGCATCGTTATATCGCCCAAACCTAACACTACCTCTTTATTGTTAGTGCTGTTTTTAGCAACAAACCACGAGTAAACAGTTTATAACACAGACTCCTAGCATGACAATATGCCCTAGTCTAGACACTAGATTCGAGTAGCAGACAGTCTTTATCTACGGGGGACCATTAAGGACTTCATTACTTCAAATACCGCAGCAGACACTTCTAGGATCGCTCAAGCACAAGGATTTTCTCAAATCTCAGCTAATGGTTCCGGCTCCCAGCGACACGCAGAGAGCGTTCCTATCTGCTCAACACCGTCATAATTACGTGTGAAGTCTGAACAGTGGTGTTGAGTTAACGTGGACTCTTTTAGTCTGATCAGGGATTCATTTACAGCCTCAAGAAGAAAATGACTCGAGAATGGATCGTGACTCAGGAACAGCTGCGGATCAAATCCCCAGTGCCACGGTTTCCCGTTCCCACTCCCTGTGAACGCACACAACTGTGTGCTTGTGCTATCTCTGCAGCGCGCGACGCAAACACACACCAACTGGACCTGAGCGTTTTTATTTATTTATTTCTTTGATTTGAGTTATTGGTGTCCTTGAGCATTGTAATATCCTCATGCATATCAAATGAAATAATTCATACATTTTACTATATATAACATGCTGAACGCTAACCCTGTCTCTATCTTCTAAACCCACTTCCTGTTTTTCAGCTGGCACAGGAGGACACCACAGGGGAGGAAATATGTCTAAAGGTTACTTGACCCAAGCTGCAATATGAAATCTTTCATTACAAATGATATCATC
Source organism: Ameiurus melas (assembly GCA_012411365.1). Classification (NCBI taxonomy): domain Eukaryota; kingdom Metazoa; phylum Chordata; class Actinopteri; order Siluriformes; family Ictaluridae; genus Ameiurus; species Ameiurus melas. Next base: position 25,114,841 of record CM022769.1, on the reverse strand, counting down.
TGCAATAACGAGAGCAAAGTAGATGTTGACATGCATTTCGAATTTTTTTTCACTGTTTGGCATGTCCCGTTTTTTGTTGTTGTTGTTGTTGTTGTTGTTGTTTTTGCTTTAACAGAAGAGATAAGTCTAAGAACGGATCAATCCAAATAATTGAAAGTTTTTGAAGATTTAAACAGGGGAGGAAGAAGGTGTACACCTGAGCACACGGAGCGTTTTGAGTAAGAGACCCCTTCGACGTCGGTTGCTGGTAAAAGGCACATAAGGCGACGAAACACAGCACATCGGTTTGTAAACATTCGAATGTGTCAGAGATGCATAAGGATAGAATACGGTTTCAAATCAGCAAGGGGTCCTCTTGTAATCCTGCATGCTTTGCACATGAGGAAGCAGTTCAGTGACCGCACGCAGCGTTCATTTACTATATACATCAGTGCAGCCTGACTGCGCAACTGATCACGTGCATGACCCAGCTAAATAAACACTGCTCAGAAGAATTCGAAGAGTTGCGCAATGCCGTGCCTCTAAAACGTGAAGTGAAACTCTCTGAAAGAGAGGACTTCTTCGTCGTGATATTTCTCAAGAATCTCCTTGCTGTTAAACGTTACAGATATTTCCCCCGGAGTCTACAGTCACGTTATGCCGTGCACACTACAAGCCTCAGCCAATGGCATTCCACTACACATCATGGGATTATGGATTCACTGACCCCGACGCGACACGTCTCCCACTCGCAGTGCCGCGGCTCGATCAGAGGGAGTTTTTAGTCATAGGGGGGAAAACTGTCACGCTGTTTTCCGTCTTAATCTAATACACAGATGACATACAACCAAAGATACGTTGCTTAAAGCCAGATTCAAAATTTGGATCGTCTGGTTTTCCCCATCCAAGACAGGGGGTCAAACTCCAATTCTGCAGGGGCCTTATCAGCGTTTGGGTGAGCCCTTAAAGTGCAACTATTATGGTTTTTCAAATATTCCCGTTCATGTACCGTAGCGTGTTATTATATACAGAGCTGTTTGTGAATGTAAAAAGTCCGCAAAGTTTCAAAAACCAAAGCGCCTGCGGGACAAACGGAGTTATCGACTCCCGAAAGGAGGAACCGATTCTGAGCGGCTGAAACGAGTCGTTAATGGTTCCAGACCCACTTCCTGTGCTAACCTACATAGGTTCGTAACAATAAGCTCCGTCTGTCAGCGAGCAGCCGATGGAAGACCAGAGGCTCGTAGTGGCCGTGTCCTTTTGGAAACACGCCAACAGCGGTAGGCCAATCACGACAGACTGTGACATCTGACCAATCAGAGCAGAGTGTGCTCTCTGAAAGGCGGAGTTTAGAACGAATAGTTTAAAACGGATCATTTAACGAGTCCGTCTGTGACACTGGGGGGAAAAATGCTGCAGTTTAAATTACGAGCACATTAAAGTGTCTTGTGACCTCGGATACGTGGAAATCGATCGTACGAGAGCGTTAAAACAAAATTAGGCACGTTTCAGAACCACAATAGGTGCGCTTTAAGCGGCCAGGAATTGAAGCTCTCAACTGAGAAGAGAATGGATGTTGAGGATAAATAAACAGTAGTTCACTTTCTATCTTAAAGACACTTGAGGCGTTGAGCACGTTTCCATAGAAACAACTCATTTCCACGTCTGAGGAGATGAACAGCTCGGATCGGAATCTCCGAGCTGTCTTCTCATCAATGCCATCATTCTGCCATGACGTGAAGGCACTATAAAAGATCCGTTAGATTTAAATTCTCGAACTTTTGTCTTAATGTTTCTGGCAGGTTGCGTTAAATGTGATACAACAATACCACACTGACATTGTTAGGTATTCAGGCCGATACACAGGCCGATTGCCTCCGTGCCGCGGCGTAATTCGTGCAAAAACGACAAGAGTATCGAGCGCAAAAATGAAAAGACCAGTTCAGAACGTCGAAATTTCTGTAATATAAACTCTTCGAGATGCTGGATTTCGGGGGTTTCCTCCGGGTACTCCGGTTTCCTCCCCCAGTCCAAAGACATGCATGGTACGTTGATTGGCAGCTTGGTAAGTTGTCTGTAGTGTATGAATGGGTGTGTGAGTGTGTGTGATTGTGCCCTGCGTGAACTGTAATCATTGAGATTAAAACAAAAAAAAAAAGGCTTGAACTATTTCACTGTGTGTGTAATGAATCTAGAAAATGTGAAAATTCCACTTTTTGAATTCAAATACGGAAAAAAAATGAACTTTTCCACGATATTCTCGTTTTTTTAATTTATTAAATTTTTTATAACGCACGTGTATCTGTACAGGAATGTGTAAAAAAATTTAAACGTGGATCAAAAGGTCACGAGTTCAAATCCCAGCATTGCAGAGTTACCACTGCTGGGTCCTCGGGCAAGGCTCCTAACCCTCAACTGCTCAAGCGTCTGATTAACACCATAAATGTCAAACGTAAAACATTTGACCTGCTTATAGGCAGAATACGTCAGCCTGGTGTTCGAGTATTTAAACGCAGGATCGAATGTTATAGAATCGAAATATCTGCAAGCGGAAAGTCGTGCGAATTTAATTGCTAGCATTATGCCGCGGTATAAGAGGAATAAAACCCTCCCGCCCATGTGGCTATACAAAATAATCCACTTCAGCGTGGCACTGGCACGCCGATTGGCATCAGGCCGTATCACACCACCCCGACGTGGATTATTCTGATATAACAGCACGGCCTCGAGTGTGTACTATTCCTTACATATCTCACAGCTGGAGAGCGAACACACGTCTCAGCAAAAAAAAAAAAACCCATGAGCTTCCTGGGCGTAAGAAGCCTGATAGACACGGCAAACGGTCCAAGAACACAAGCTGAATGTGTCTCGGTCTCACAGTAGTTATTATTATAAACACTGAAGATTTATATAAAGACAAACAGGAGAGGAGTGAAAAGCTAGACATGATCACAGTCCAGTACCGGAGCTGACTCACGCAGACGAACCAGACCGAGAGAAAATGTTTTCCTTCACATTGCTACGGGGCAGCAATAAAAGATTTCGGAGAGAACCCGATTCAATTACAACCGGACACGTTCTCAGTGCTAAAATGGATAAATGACACAGGGACCAGTGAACATTGTGCCATTTTCCCCCCGTCTTTATACGCGATTAGCCTTCATTGAACACATTACAGCCGGAGAAAAGCTGATGAAGACACACTGTCTGTGGAAAACAGTATCAAATCAGCTGAGGACAATATCGAACTCTTCTTCCTTCCGTGTTGTCCGGGTTCTGTGTGTCCACTGGTATGGAAATATATTCGTACTAATTTCATTCACACGAAATTCAACACAAATACACAACAAGAGTATTTTTTAGAAGGCCAGAGAGAGTGATGAGTGTTCATCAGGGGCAGATTGAATAGAACCTGCTTTTAAATCAGTTCTGACAGCCACACCGCGTTACTGCGTTCAGCACGTATACATACACCCGCGCAGTGTTTACCAACAAAAACACACGCACGCCACACACACCCGCGCTGCAAAATGACCGGAGTAGCCTGTGAACTGTTCTATATGCAACTGGTATGATTCATCACGCACACACACACACACACACACACACACACACACACACACACACGGTTCATGTCGAACAGTTCACACAGAGATATATCACATCTTGTATAAGCGACGGCTTGACACCGTGCTACGATGTATTTCATCAAATCGGAGCGTTTTGAGAGGAAGTCTTCACAGGTAAACACAAAGTGCTCTTACACAGTGCCGAGAGGATCTCCATAGCAACCAACGCCATGGAGACGGCCATTAAAAATCAATAATTTGTTCTGTTGTAAAGTGCTGCGTTTCTTCTTTCCAAACCACGGTTTGACGTTGAGCATTTTCACACACACACACACACACACACACACACGGATAATTAGATCCAATTTGTGACATAATTACACGCATATATAATTTATGAGGCTTATTTTAGGCAATAATAGCAATTTTACCACATCACAACACGTCTCTTCACTTTTAAGCCAGCGTTCCTCTTAAAAGCATCTACAATAAAGCAGTTTCACCTTTTCCCTCTTCCTGATTCAAAGAGTACTTTTCCATCGCATAAGCAATTGAGTTCATCATTCTGCTGAAAAACAGAACTAATTTCGTCTGGGGAGAAAACCATTTCACTGCGGAGGGGGGAAAAAAAAAACAGAGAGGAATGTAATTACTAGATGAAAAGCTCTTCCAGCGGGCGGGGGAACGGCCGCACAAATACATTAGAGGAAAAGCTTAAAGAGAGCAATACGGCAGGAGATTTTCTCATAACGCGGTCTGGAGAAAAGCGGAATTACGAAGATCAACAAGTGTCACGCAAAACAATAAGTCAGACGCGTGTGTCCGTTCCGTTACGTCACGCGAGCGCGAACGAGGGAGCGCGAGGTGTCGCAGCGACGCTTGCGTAGCGTGGAAAGTTTCCGCGGTGTTAATGTAGAATCAGAGAGCGCTCCGAGCTCCAGAAGAATCCTGAACGGTTTGACACAACTAGTATAAGCGTGTAACATAACGTGTTGTTTATTGATAGGTCCGACTAGCTTGTTGTCACTACACTCCTTCAGTGAAATTCAGCTAGCTTAGCAAATAGCTTTTTAGCATGACATGGAAGACACTAATAATGCGGTCAACCTGAATAAAATCGTTCTCGATGCTCTTACTTATGAGGAGAGAATGAGAATTAAACAGGAGGCCAAAACAACACCCAAGAATGGAGCAAAAACAGGCTCTTTCAGATCTCTTGGTACTGCTGATAAACAGACAGATGTGCTTTCTTTTAAAAAAAAAAAAAAAAAAAAAAGAACGGTTCCTATGAATCTGCCACGGGTTCCTGAGAGTCTAGGACATGACAGTTTTACACGAGCATGCTGACCAGAGGCCAAAACCGTCCTCACATGGTAGGAGCCATGGATGACATCTGCAGATAAAGTAGGAGCCCATAAGGAGCCAAGAGAAGGTCGAAAGTCATGTGGGGGAGGAGAGACGTCCAAGCGAGTTCATACATCTGACAACTCAAACGAGGAAGACAGGAGACGATAGCAGGAACTCAAGAAGAGAAAAGTCAGCAGTGAGGATCGCAAAGATGCCAGATCAGTCATCTTACACTCCTTTTTTTTTTTTTTTTTACAGCATTATCTTTATTTTCTTCTTTTTCATTGCATTTAATATACTTTTTTTTCCGTTTATAATTGTTTGATATCCATGAGAGCAGAGTATTACTGTGACTAAAGAGCCAAAGGTTAAACAATAAAGACACATTTTCACAGCCTTCTTTACCAAGGGTGCCAATATTAGTGGAGGGCGCTGTAGTTTTTTTTTTTGTAAAATTCTTATCAAATGTGTTCAGGGCCTGTGTTCCTTCTCTTACACAAAAGTCCCAGTAGCTACAAGTTGACAAAATAATGACTGCCATTTGCACTTTTGCAGTCCAGACGTCTAGAAGATTAGGATCGGGTTTATTGAGCGTTTATAGACAGAAATGGCCTCGTGTTCTCCGGTGTTCCTTAGGAACAGGGAAGATGAAACACATCACATCATTCAAACTTCATTTATTTCCCAATATACTGCACGTCTGCTTGTCAGAGCTCATCCAGAGTAACTGATGGAAATGACTAAGCCACGACTTTTACAGCTAATGATTATACAGAATAACACGCTCTTCTGAATGTCAGCTTGCACTCTCACTCTTGCACGCCGTCTCATGAAACAACAGAAGGATGAGGAGACTTTTATGCACTAATAATAAAACGAACATTAAAAACAAAAAAATAATAAAACACAGCACAAGCGCGTGTGCCGACAGCCCGAGTGGGCGGGGCTAAGCAGACGACATCAGCACAACAGCTGCTTTTTCGATTTCGATCGCAAATGTCACATCACTAAAAATAAATCTCAGGGTTTTGAGAACGGAAGTCTCCGATCTCAAACCAAACCCTTTTAAAATTTGTCTCATTTTAATCCATCTTAAACATTTGGAAGCACATTCCAAACCAAAAAAAAAGCGCAATTAAAAACAAACAAAAAAAAATTCAGATCTGATTTAATAACAAACCGTGCGATAGTTCAAGATCAAAGATTGGTTATTGCGTCATTTTTTGTACTAAAAGCTCATTCATCCAATGAGAAACTCAGCTGGAGTCACACACACACACACTCACACAGCACCACAACCAGAACCACAATCCATGATAAATTATGCATGAGCAGGTCTGGGTAAAGAAAGGTGAAATAAAACAGCGGGTCAGAGTAAATAAAACACGACGAAGCCGAGTTTTAACACGGAGGTTACAAAACCTCGTCCTCTGTTTATTCTGGGTTTTTCCTCAAAGCTGAAATGAAACCGTGTTCAAACACGGCTCGATGTGTACAGTTCCCCCCGAATGTGGTCAGATGGTTAAAGTACATCCTAAATGATCATTTTATGAGTAAGGCATTAAACTAGACACACACTCGCACCACGATCACGCTTGTGAACCACGTCGTGATTGAGCTTCTGCTCTGATTAAGCCCCATCCTCTCTACGTAACGTGTGCTGCTCTTCTATTGCAACTGTTCCGAGAGTTTATAGCCTAGAATTAAGTCTCATCGTAAAGACAGGAAGGTAAAAGCTACCGGAAAAAAAAAAAGAAAGAAAGAAAAAGAAACCTGTTAAATTTAACCGTACATGAATCTAGTGTTGTGGTGTTGCTAATTCTGACATTTTTTAAAGGTTTCATTTTAAACCCAACTTTACTGCTTTTGCTGACAGTTGATTAGGAAATCTTTATCTCTCGATGCATGTGGTGTATCGTAGAAATGCCTTGAAATATCAGGATACTGATCATGTGATTTCTGTTCCAAGATATTTCTAATAGATGTTTGTGCAGCAGAGCTGAAACACTCAGACATCCATGTTGTACATGTTATGAAAGCCAAATGACAAAGAAGTCCAGAAACTAATAGGAGGAGTAAAAAATAAATAAATAAATAAATAAATGAATAAATAAACAGAAAAGAAAGAGGCACATTTTTTAAAAAAGCTGACATTTGGGAACACGTTGAGTTTTATGAGGCCATGAGACCTGTTGCTCTGGCAACACGACCAATATTCGTAATCAGACATTTCCACCTGGAGCTACAGCAGCATTAGTGGGGGCGAGGGGAACTGTCGTGGCTAAGCGGAGGATGCCTGAACAGACACCCAAGTCTGATCCGTCTTTCCATCATAATGACGGCTGTCTACAAAAGATAACTAAATCGATCACAACATTTATCACCGGGGATCTGCGCTCTTACTCAGTAGTCGGCAAACGAGCCTTTTGTTTTTGTCCTGTACGCCTCAGAGCTGAGGTACAAGATCCCATCCCGGCGTTTCTTCATAGACACGACTGTACACCGCTGTACAGCGACACAAAACGCTCCAGTAATGGAGTCGATGAGAAACTCATGTCCAGTGACAGCAAGCTGTGAGTCATGGACGTCCAGTGTGAATTACTGAGGGGAAAACTATTAATGTGGCGAAAAGAGATGCCTCGAAAATCTTTTCAGATCAATCTAATCCAGAGCTTCACAACTTTTGTAACTAAAGCCCCCCAAGCCTCCGCTATCATGTGGCACACCCCCAAGCATGCGGCACGCCCCCTCAAGCCTCCTCCTCATGTGGCACGCCCCCCCACCATATTGGAGGAGACCAGGTATATATATATATATATATAACCTAACCTATAATCTGTTTTTGGCAGGCAGACAGACAGACAGACAGACAGACAGACAGACAGACAGACAGACAGACAGACAGGTAGATAGATAGATAGATAGATAGATAGATAGATAGATAGATAGATAGATAGATAGATAGATAGATAGATATAGATAGATAGATAGATAGATAGATAGATAGATTTTTTTGGATTTTGTGTGTTTGTACTTTTTTTATAAAATTACTTTTCAGAACTTTTATGATTTTTTATGACTTTAATAAAACTATATAACGGACAGGTATGGAAGATGAATGATCAAAGATGTTTCCGAACACTATAACTGCTCTATATACAGTTCACTATAACAAGAGAACTGTAATAGCATAAAATGATTAGTCTCATACTACAAAAATGATGAAAATGAAATGTTCAAAACATGAAATCAAATCACTACTGACTTTTATTTATACAGCAATTAATCCTCAGTTAAATGATTGTGACTGTAACCGACCTTCCTTTGATAACGACTGCACCATTTCACCAGTTGATATGAACACTATGAAGTTCACTCCAACATCTTCATAACTTGGAGGAGATGATGTTTCGTGGCAAAGCCGATATCGTACAGGAGCGACGTGCTTAATAAGTCTGAGGTCAGCTGACTCGTGTGTAACTCAGACCGACTCTTCTGTTTTCGCCGTTTTATCCCACGCGATGGTCTGAACACCCACGTGCACAATTTCAGCATGAAATCCTCATCCCATAATTACAATCAAACCATTTGTATTAAAAACAAACCTGTATAATTCATATTAAATAATTCAGTACAAGCTTAAAACAAAGATAGCTAAAATCCTACCTGTACGTGTGCAGGTGATATTCTTTTAAAGTCAGAAATAACACAAACATCTCCTCCTTCAGGGTATAAACATCAGATCAGATCAGATGGGAATAAAGATCAGAATTCTGTGTAAGACCTCCCTCACTCCGAAGCGCTGCACCACTTTAGGTTTGAACAAGAACATCATCTTTTTTTTTTTAAATCTCTAGAACACCATTATTGCTCATATATCACTCTATAGCACATTCCAGTAATCCTACTAAATAATACAAGATTTTTTATAAAACATTCGATTATTCAAATGAGAGAGAAATGTTCAACACTGTTAGACACTCAAGTAGTACACTGTATAAATATTCGAGCTACTGCTATTAAATGTTTAATATAGAGTTACTGATGTGCTTAACATCACCGAGACAGAAATAAATCCACTCGCCTTGCACAGAAATGCGTGGAATTACGCTAACCAATTTAGGTGAGGTATAAATAATGATATTGGAAAGTTTTTCATTTTTGGTGAAGTTTTACGTCGCCATGTCACCTGAGATGGAGTTCTCAGTGCCCCAGTGTGTAGCGAGCCATGTACGGGAAAATATGGATTCACGACCTAGAGAGCTGATCGAGACACACCCTAAGTACTTCCACATTTCATCTCAAAACCTGCTCGTCTCTGCCAGGAGGTTCAGACATGGCTTTCATCAAGATGGCGAATGAAACGTACTTCAAAATCAACACAGGAACGCGTAAAGAAACGCAAAGTGAATATTTTGATATTAACGCTCATCTCAGTCTCTGGATTCGAACCTTCCTGACAGCCTGAAGATCCCTCGACATGCGTCTCCAACCTCGTCAACAAAGACACGCGCGTCTACAACAAACACCGTAGGTGTGACGCGTTGGGTTGCTCAAGTTTAGTATCGGGAAGACTCGCAGTATTTCTAGAGGAGTCTGGAGGGCGTCGTTTCACAAAAAGGAAACTAAATCTTACTAAAAATAAACATCTGCTCTGCACTACATAGTTCAGTTCTTACTCATGTAGCCTGCGAGGAATTTCCTTTACACAGTATTAATTCATTCAGAACTTTTTCTTCACAAAAAGTCAAAAATCAGAAGCGGTCCACAAAGTTTCGACTCCACCGAATACAAACAAATGAAGGAAAATATTGGAAAGTGAGATCCGGGATTTGTAAGAGGTATGTGTACAGTCAAAGGCAAGGCTAGTGTTTCCTACACAGAAAAAAAAAAGAAGTGCCTTCTTTCAAATTTGGCTGCGACACACACACATACACAAACACACACAGAGAGCGAGAGCGAGAGAGAGAACCTAAAAGAGAGCAGAACCTACAGCAAAGGAAAATAGTTGATGCTGACTCAGGTGGTTGTGAGCAGAACCTAATTTCATTTCGGACCTGATGAGGATAGATGGCAACTAAACAGGGAACTATTAAGGCTCAAAATTATTTTTTAAAATGGAGGGACGGTGAAGAGACGAGCCGTGAGGAAACGCCCACTAACGAGACCAACGTGGCTGGATCGGAAGATGTCTATCGGGCGTGTAGCCTCAGATTCCTGTTCTTGGCTGACAAGAGTGGAACCCGAAGTGTTCTTCCAGCTGTTCTATCGTAAATCATCTGCATCAAGCTTTAACACGCCGTGTGTTCTGAGCTGCTTTTCTGCTCACCACAGATGTAAAGAGTGGTTATTCGCGTCAGCATGGCCTTCCTGTCAGCCCCGGATGTTCTCTCTCATCGACACGGCGTTTCCGCCCGCAGACCTGACTGACGTTCACCGGATGTTTTTTTTTTGTATTTCACACCATTCTGATGTCCGTTGTGAACATTACCTGAAGTGCTCGACCTGTATCTGTATGATTTTATGCAGCTGCCACCTGATTGGCTGATTGGATAATTGCATGAATGAACACTTATTACTCATAGTGTTACTCATCTGAAAGCCTCGGATATTACAAACAATAACGCGACAGAAACATATAAGCCTCTGCTTTTACAGCAGCGTTTGAGCCATTAGACGTGTCCATTAGGAACAATCCAGCTTTTCAAGAGGTCAAAACAGGTAACTCCCTCCACAAAATAATGCTGAATTTAGATGCTATTTTCATTTGGTTTTTTGTTTTTCTCAGCACAGCAGATCTCTTCTGTCGGGATTTAACATCCATCAGTTTTCCAAATTCTCAGGAGTCACGGGTCCAAATAAGAAGCACATTCGGTTCACAGGATAGTGCCTTAAAATGTCTTTCAGCCTACCATCACTTTTTTCTTACAATTCCTGCTGACCTCTCTGATCTTGCTGAGGTAAAACCTGAACCCCTCCCTGCATGCACCTCTGTATGTTTGGTTCACGCCCTTAAAATGGCACGTCCCAAATGACACTATGTACTTCAGCCTCTCCCAGTCAAGATTCCTATAAAATGTGTGGCGGGTTGTGTAACATTTCTTTGTCTGGATAACTGTATAACCCTGTACTGTACTGTACTGTAAAGAGGATCTGTCTGTCATTCAGCTCATTAATCACATCCTGACTGTGCAGCTCACCTGCAGTGGATATGGGGAAATGGTTTTTTAAAAAGCTGGGAAAATTGGGAATAACTTCTCTTAAGGATTTATATGAGAACAATAAACTGAAGGAGCGATGCAACTTTTAGACACGTCATAATCAAAACTATTGGCACCCCCTTCACTCCTACGGGCGATGACATCACTTAGGTTTATGCGACTCTAGTCAGAGATATCCTTTTATAATATTTCAACACTTAAGTCTGCCTCATCTTTATCTAAAAAAAACCCCCCAAAACAAAACAACCCACCATTTGGATTTCACAAAACGTCCGAGTTTATCTTGTGATGACAACACGAATAAGTCAAGATGATGACTCGCATCTTAATCTCGTTAAATATTTATCATTAAAACATGTTTTTTCAATAGTGTCTACGATTTATTTCGTAATGAAGTGAACTCTTTCAGTTGAAACTTCTTTCTTCAACAAGTTGGTCTATTTTCACGTTGGTTTATGGTTTTCGTAAATTACCCACAATGCCTAGAAGTATATACCTGTATATACACAGGTACGTTTCGTGTGTACATTTAAAAAAAAGAAAAAATATCTGGTGAGATCAGACGGGGCAGGGTTAAAAATGAAATTAAAGCCAGGGAGATTCGTCATCTCCCAACAATCATGGCAAAACAGGATCACGCCTGTAATTCTCTTGATAGTGTCATATTCTAGTTTTAATCAGGTATCGGAAATAACTGAACCCCAAAATAATGTGTCAATTTGCGCACGTTCACAAACTGTCAGTCCGATCCGTCAGTGAGGAGGCCGGTGTGATGGATGAGGGATAAAGAGCTGAGAGTACAGTAAATGGTGCACTTATATAGCGCTTTTATCCAAAGCTGTGGACACACACACTCACACACCAATGGTAGCAGAGCTGCCATGCAAGGCTAACTTGCCATCGGGACCAACTTTGGGTTTCAGTGTCTTGCCCAAGGACACTTCGGCATGTGGAGTCACCCGTGCCGGGAATGGAACCGATTAGCAGACAACCTGCTCTACCACATGCGCCACAGCCGCCCCAGTACTGTAGTACTCACAGTACTGCGAGTGAGCTGACTGTACTGTACAATCACCACAGTGTATCCGTCATATCTATCTGTGATAAACCTCATATTCAAATTATCGGTGAAAACGAACACACTTGGAAATTCACAAGATCTAATTTGTGTAAACAGAAGGTCCATGCTGGATTTAAAGGCAGTGAATGATATCTGTTATGAATATATTTATACCGCTATATTATATTGCTGAATTCTCAAATCTGATTGGTCAGAAGCCGTGCGTTAGTTTCCTATAGCAGCACGGCTCGGACAGTCGTTTCAGCTGTGACACGAGCGGCAGCTTTATATTATTGTGCTCGTTCTAATACGTTATAGTCTCCTACAGCAACAGCTCGTACTCGCAAATCTTCACGGCAGGCGTGCCACGTAGTCTAAGTTGTTTAATAAAGGAAACGTACAATCGCTGATGTGGTGAAGCTTGTTATTGAGATGTTTATTTAACAATTACGGAAGCAAACTTTGCAACGTTTCCCAGTCTTCGGGACAGAGGAGTTTAGCCTTTTCAATGACAAGCTGCATTTTTTGAGAAAGAGAGAGATAAAGAGAGATACAGAGAGAGAGAGAGAGAGAGAGAGAGAGAAGAAGAGGCTGGTGAGAGAACGCTTGCGAATTATGCAAGTAATAACAGAAACTAACTTGGAACTATCTTGTCTCTCTGTCTCTCAGACAGTTCTACTGTCATTAAATCATAATGTGATACAGAAATGTGGGAAATCCAAGCTAATTTAAATAAAAAGATATTTACTGAATTATATAACTCTATATACTGAACTATATAACTATATAACTCACACATTCCCGCCACAACGTAAAGACAGTGTGTGTCTCGGTGTGTAAAGGGCGAAGCCGAAAACCACTTCTGAACGTACACTTCACCGACATCACCGTCTGTAATGGAGATCCTGACATGGGCTCGGGAATACTTTGGGAAAACCTTTGTCTGTCGACACCATTCGCCGCTGCATCCACAGATGCAGGTTAAGACTTTACTATGCAAAGCAGAAGCCTTACAACAACACTGTTCAGAAGTTTCGCCTACTTCTCTGGGCTCGGTCTCATCCGAGATGGAAAGTAGCACAGTGGAATTGTGTTTTGTGGTCCGACGAGTCGACATTTCAAATAATTTTTGGCCAAAACAGACATCGTGTTCTCCGGGGCGAAGAGGAAAAGGACCGTCCGAGCTGTTATCGGCGTCAGGTCCAAAAGCCAGCGTCTGTCATGGTATGTGTCAGTGCCCATGGTATGGACGTGCACATCTGTGAGGGCAGCATTCATGCAGAAAGATATGTACACATTGTGGAGCAACCTAGTCTGCCATGTATAGCAGTTTTCAATATCGTACAGGGTGAACTGAATTTGCAAATGACTCTTATTGTTAGTTTTTACTGCATTTTCCATACTGTCCCAACTTTTTCGGAATTGGGTTTGTTTAATAAATGATGTCACAGGTGGTACAATATTCCTACCGTAATTAAACTGATCTAAAACTAGAACACTATAGTATAAAACTTTATAGCATGTTATTATTTTTTTGTGATCCGGTCGTTTGCATTAAACCCCGACTCTAAACAAATTTATTCTGTCTGAGATCCCAAGACTCATGTAATGAAGTAATATCTAAAGTAAAGTGCAGACAGATATGGTTGTTTATTGTCCCATTCTCAATGTGTTCATGATATTAACTCATTTAAATCCCATCTGGTTTCACTGAGCACACACACACACACACACACACACACACACACACAGCACCACAACTCATACTTCTGTACACTCTCCAATGACGCTAACACAGAAATTAAAGCAAATCAACGCTTTAGTAAACATCTCTGGTCTAGAAATGACTACAAACCTCTTCATGTGACTGCCGTAATTCTCGGACTATTGAGCGCACCTGAATATAAGCCGCACCCACTAACTTTAAAAAGGAAAACAATTTTGTACATATATAGGCCGCACTTGTCTATAAGCCGCAGGTGTCCACGTTGTAACATGAGATATTAACACAGAAAGATTTTTTAAACTTTTAATTAAATACGTACCGTAAATGCTTTTATTCGAACAGTGCATGTAACACGGCTGGTTAAAAAAAACAAACAAAAAAAAAAACAGTTGCCTACCAGGTAAAGTCATTGATGGCTATCTTCATCTTCCTCCTGCGCAATAAAACCACTAAAGTCGTCGTCTTCAGTGTCGGAATTGAACAGCCTCAGAATTACCGGTACTTCGTCACACACTTCCTCAGTCTCTCTTCTTCTTCTCTTCTGTCGTCTTTTTGCATCGAGTCAGTTCTTCACGCTGCCGTCTCCGACGTCTCCCCATCGATTCGTCGATGCCAAGCTTACGTGCAGCAGCGCGATTTCCTTCTTCGACAGCCAGATCGATCGCGCCTTTAACTTGAAATCTACATCATATGCATTTCTTCGTGTGTTTTCCCTGATGAGGGGGTGTGCATGAAGCGCAAAACGACTGATCTGAAGAATTTAGTGTGAGTGCGTTTGATTTAATTCGAACAGTTTCATTGGTCCACTGTGACCTGTTGGGTAATTCCATTGGTCCGAAGTGACGAGCTTAAATGTTTTGGCGGCATGAAGCTTGTTAGCCCGTAAAAATCCATAAATTAGCCGCATCGTTGTTTAAACCGCAGTGTTCAAAGCGTGTGAAAAAAATAGCGGCTTATAGTCCAGAAATTACGGTATTTATTAGAATATAACTGATATAAACGTGACTCTGATGCACTGAAAAGATTTATTTAAAAAATGCTGACTAATCAACCGACTATTCCCTAATCCTTATTCCCTAATCCTATTCCCTAATCCTTATCCCCTAATCCTTATCCCCTAATCCCTATTCCCTAATCCCTATTCCCTAATCCCTATTCCCTAATCAAAACTTAGTATAAGAACGTTTAATGTAAACACAATTAAACTGCAACCTCGGCTTTTAAAGACCAAACCAATTACACAAATGATGTTTTATTGTTTTCTTTTTCTCTTAAGTGTAAAAATTATGCAGCTGGAAACATATACCTAGCCACGCCCCCCTCTTCTCTCTCTTGGTGAGGTCATATCCTTTATACCGCTCTCTCTTTGAGGTCATTTCCTCACACGGGTTTTCATACCACGGGTTTTCATACCACTGGTATGCTGATGGCACGCAACTCATCCTTTAATTTCCTCCCTCGGACACTCATGCTTCTGCTCAACTCTGCATGTCTGGTGAACATCTCGTCATGGATGGCAGCTCATCGCCACAACCAAGTCGGTACCAACATCCTTAAAACGTGACGGGACTTGTTTTTCTGCAGTTTCATTGGTACCGATTGTAACAAAAGTACCGTGAGTACCGGAGTTGCGATTCTTCCGAAGAAGAACGGGGCAGCAAATGCGCGCAAGTGTTTTAGTCGGTCCACAAGTGGTAAAGAAGAACAACTACGCACATGGGAAAAACTACAAACGTTTTTCCTGTGTGTATCTATGTTTTTCTAAAAGTTTTCCTATGGCGACAAGTTCAGCTCCTCCCCGACTTCTAATCCTTATCCTGAAAGACGGTCCTATATTATATTCATTTGAGGCAGTGGGCATTGTTGCCGTGAAACCAGCTAAGTTTATGCTCCATGTAATGTTGCGATATTCGGTCATTTGTGAACGATGCTAACGCATTGTAATTTTATAACCTACCTCCTAATGGTCCACCGTGCATCGCCATTCAGCCCGAGTCCAGTCAGCTAAATGTAGCCTAATGTCACTAGCTTAAATAATTATTTTAATTTGAATGGTTTTAATAAATCTTTCTTAAATCTTGCATTTATACGCTTGCATTCAGCGTATAAGGTGTGTGTTTAGGAGTGCACCTTAGCACCTGTAGACTCCACTGTTTTAGTCATTGTCACACAGTGATTGATCACTAAAATCTCGCTCTCCCTCTCCCTCTCCAGTATCAGCCAGAGGAGGATATCTACCAGGAGAGTCAGGAGCAAAGTCAGCAAACATGAACACATCCAACCTTAAGAGAAGCTTCTAAAAGGCGACAGAAAATATGACAACAACTCAAAACAAAGAAAGGAAACTGGATAGGGCAGTTGCTGAATTCATATGCATGGATCAAGTTCCTGTCTACACTGTAGAAAAGCATGGATTCCTGCAAATACTTCAGCAGTTCAACCCCAGATACCAGCTACCAAGCAGAAAGTACTTCATGTATACAGAGATGTCCAAACTATACACCGAACCCAGAGACCATTTTATGAATACATATTTATTACATATCTATTCTGTAATTGCTTTTTTTTTTTTAATTATGTGACTGTTGCCACTATTGTTTTTTTATAATGCTCAAATGTTTAAATAAAGGAATTAATGTGTAAGTATTATGTATTTATTTTTTTATTTTTACACACAGTGGTATCGACTTTGGTATCGAGTATCGTGTACTTTTGCTGGTATCGGTAGCGACTACTAGATTTTTGGTATCGTGACATCCTTTATATATATATATAAATATATATAAATGAATTTAGAAGTCATTGTCTTTATTTGTCATGTATACATTACAGCACATTCAAATTCTTTTTCCACATATCCAAGCTTGTCAGGAAGCAGGGGTCAGAGATAATACACCAGGACCAGATATGGTTAAGGACCTTTCTCAGGGGCCCAACAGCGGCAGCTTGAACACCTGACCTTCTGGTCAGTAACTCAGAGATTTAACCATTGAGACACCATTGGCCTGAGGGGTTTCCTATAACACACAACATCGTGCTAAAAGGCACAAAGTATAGTTTCACATAGTTTGTCAGTAAATGGTCTGCACTTATATAGCACCTTTTAACCTTTAAGCAGTTCTCATTCACACACACACACACACGCACACGCACACGCACACGCCAGGAGCAACACAGGGTTCAGTGTCTTGCCCAAGAGCACTTCAGCACGTGGAGGGAGAAGCAGGTATCGAACCACCAACCCTGCAACTCGAGGACAACACAATCTACTACCCGAGCCACAGATAGCGTTCTTTTATCCGAGAACATTTGAAACTTCCTCCTTTGTGATGTTAACGCTAGTTTTACGGCATGAATGAAGTATATCGAAATATTCTGGTCAATTATAAACAGATGTTTTCTTACATCTGTGCTGTTAATTAAACCGTCCTTCGACTTATTTAATAATACGGCTATTTAGCCGACCACTTGTACTTTTTAATTAGGCTGCATATAATCAGTTCACACACACACACACACACACACGCGCACTCACGCACGCGCACACACACACAAACTAGTAATAAACACGAACAGAGTGTAAGTCTAACAGTCCTACCTGTTGTATGTGTAGGCAGAAGCATCCCCAAATCCATTTCCCTGAATCCAGCCATCACTGCCAGTTGGCAAAGGGCCATACAAGCCTAATACGGGCTTCTGGTCTGGGACAGAAGTATTGGCACCATAGTGGTATGACTGGCTGTCCGTGCTCAGATTGACGGACGCTCCATGATGCCCAGCAATCGCTGTCATCTGACAGTAGCCTCTCCTCTCACTTTCATGCTTGATCACACCAGGTGTACACAACTGAATAAAATCTGCATCTTTCTCCGTCTTTATGACAGGAACATTGAGGTTATGTTCCAGAGTCTGCTGTAGATGTGCTTTATCGTTGCCGTTAATGTTTTTTCCCGGCAGAACACGCTTGGTATCTTTCAGCATGCTGCTACCAACGAGCGGTGTGTCCTCCACTGCCAGGGAAGGGAAAAACGCATCGTCATTTGTCACACAGAACTCGTTGAGGTCTGAAAGAGAGCCAGGTAGCTCCAGACTCTGTAGGATATCCAAGGTGTTCTCTTCTAGCAGTCTCTCGTTCCCAGACTCGTCTTTTTCCGTCTGGTCATAGGAGCCAAAGTCATAGTCAGATTTATCCAAAGTGGAAAACTCCTCCATTTTGAACGTGAATGCATCAGAGGTCCGAAAGCACAACTTGTCGGAACATGAGGTGCGGTTTAAATCGGCGATGCTCTCGTCCAAAAGAGCTAGGTTATCCTTCAGGTTAAAACCTTCCTTCAGCTGTTGCTGCATCTTGAAGGCTTTCGCGTCTGGCTCGTGAGCGTTGTGTCCCATCGGTAGCTCCCTGTGAGCGTTAACGCTGCTCCGTCCATTCGAGGCGTCACTGGAAGAGGAGCCGGTGGGTACGGTGCTCCCCGTGCTCTGCAGCAGGTCTCTCATGGGATGATCCCCTAAAGATATATTCTTGGCTGGATTATTCAGCCAACAATCCATCTCTACAGGCTGTGAGACAGAACGATACGGTCATTAGTAACTCAAGAACATTTTATACTTAATATTGCAGATACCACATGTACATTTATTTGTCAATAATAATAATAATAATAATAATAATAATAAATTAATAAATAAATAAATAAATTAATAAAAATACTATAATGCGACTCTCCAACCTGTAAAAGCAAAACGAATCCAACAATACAAGTAAAAAGAACATCTGCATTTGGCTTGTTCAAAAGCTGCACAAACGAACAACTTTATGATCATTTTTAGTGTATGTAACCAGGTGTACGTTTAAAACATTGTGTATCGTATCAACCCCACTTCCTGGTTTCGTTCAAATTATTCAAATAAAAGGGGTTTTTTTTTTTTGTTTTTTTATTAGGGTTTGTTTGCTTTAGATTAAGCCATTCTGTTTCACATTAATCAGACTCGAACATGATAAACAACATAAAACAACACGATAACTAAATAATAAACATGACGCCTACATGTGATTAAGAAATGAAACGGAAATAATAATAATAATAATAATAATAATAATAATAATAATAATAAAGTCAGTAGCCAAATCCTTCTGGTGAGTGTGGGTGGGGTCTGTCTTTTTTATGCATTTCTTATAACTCATTTTTATAACTAATATAATGCATGAAAATATTATTCATATATTGAATTACTAATCATATTATGTTAATATTAATACCATATCAATCTGTTCACACATCAGAGCTTCTCAACACACAACACATATATATATATATATATATATATATATATATATATATATATATATATATATATATATATATATATGTATGTATATATATATATATATATATATATATATATATATATATATATATATATATATATATATATATATATATATATACATACACACAGAGAGAGAGTGAGATAAGCATAAAAAACTGACTCTGTAAAACTAATTTCAGCCGTTTGTCACTTGTCCTCTGTCCTTGTGCAATAGAAGAACTCATTAACATCTATGAATGTCCTTAAACTGGACATAGACCGTCTGTGACTGTCAGTGAAGACTTTATAAAGTGCAGAATGTCAAATAATCTGTAATGATGATCAAATAAAGTGCAGAATTACTGGCACCTGTTGGCTGTGCAGAGCTACTGCAGTCCAAACGCAGCTGAACAAGGAGGGAATGACTACAGACTAAATGAATCTAGTTAAAATATAAAATATAAACTAAAATATAGTTTATAACTCCCTAAACTCCCTGCAGTGTGGACCACGGGCCGGACAGGTCACAGTGTGGGTGCAAAATCGAGATTGAATACAGCAGATTAATCATCTGGCTTACAGCTCAACTCTGACGGGTGTCATGGAGTTGTTGTTGTTGTTGTTGTTGTTGTTTTATCAGAGAAACAGAAAAAAAAAAAAGAATACTGAAATATTGAAAAGGAAAGAAAAGCGTTTTGTTCTTACCTGCAGCAAATATTCACCAAGTGACCGAGTTCATTCCAGTTTATCCTGAGTAGAAAAAAAAACAAAAACAAAACAATTACATTTGATTTCTTGTTTAATCGACTTATTTGTCTTCTTTAATTCTGTTCTTTATTCTTTATTCTTCTTTAATTCTATTCTCGTCACGACGAGTTGCGTCTTTACTTCCCCCGCATGTTAGAGTCGAGTCCACTCTCTCTCACACACACACACACACACACTCACACACGCGCGCGATATCTATCTTTGCGATCAAAACGTTTAACCCGGGTTAAAATCTGACGTTAATCTAATCCGTTAATTGCTCCGAGATTAGACTGTGAATGGGCTCAGCTCTACAGGCGGGTAGGTGTGGTGTTAACGCTGCGGAATGTCCAACATTACATAAATGGGGTGTCAGCTGGATAGATTAGATACAAACCCCCAGAGAGACAGACAGAGAGACAGACAGAGAGACAGACAGACTCACATCTAAAGCCTCCACAAACACTCCGGCTGTCCAAGTATTTAAACTCATGCCCATGTCATCAGATCAGACGTGTCATCTGTTTCTCTCTCTCTCTCTGCTGGATCGGATGTCAGATCAGATCGGACGCAAAATTCCACAAAGCAAGAGTCCGTTCTGTAAAAACCCTGCAGCTGGATACTCAACAACTGGAGTCCGAAAACGATCACTACAGCCTGGCAGGCAGTTTTTTGTTTTTTTTTTTGTGTGTTTTTGTTTGTTTTTTTTAATGTTCGTTTCACCAAACCGCGGGTTGAAATCCTCTCCTCTGGTCGTGTTGTTGTTGTTGTTGTTTGTTAAAGTTTCGGTGTAAATAAATCAATAATAAAAAAGTTGCAGAGGAGAGCCGGGAGGTGAATGGCGCAGTTGTGCCCGGGAGGTGATGAACGGGGCGAAGTGCGCGCGCGCGCGCTGACGGAAGACCAGCAGCGAAGCCAAACCAAAAGCTCTGTCTCCGTTAAACACGGAACCGTGAACTAAAGTAGGGTTAAGGTCATGCTCCCTGACGTCACGAGCAATAAACCATCCGCGTGAACCCTGCGCCCAAAATAATAACAGCATTAAGAATGAATAATGATAATAATAATAATAATAATAATAATAAGGAGAAGAATAAACTGCACGCGCAGCAAAGACTTTGAACGCGCATGCGCAGTAAGGGTTTTTTTTTTTTTTTTGGTTTGTTTGTTTTTTACGGCTGTAATTTTATTTCTTTCTTTCTTTCCGTGACAAGAACGTGGATGAGGTGTGAGATTAGACACCGCTCTAGTGTTGGGTCCTGATGTTCCTGACGGCTGTGATAGAAGTTTGTGAGATCTGAAATGATCTGAATGACTTTTCTGAGTTATTTATAGAACACGTTCCTATCCAGTAGTTCTGGGGAGAACTTCTAACTCCGTGCAGGAGAACCCTGGACCCTGGAGCGCCCAGGCACAGTTGGGTTTAGATTGGACATTCGAGCTTCTCTCTTCTATTTCTCAAGGAATAAACACACAAACAGGACAAAATGTGTGTTTGGGTTTTTTTGTTTGTTTGTTTGTTTGTTTGTTTTTTACTCTGTAGTGTGGAGAGAACCAAGTACAACTGAATATTTGTGTTTAATTTTCTCCCTTTAAAGTCAAGTGTTTTAAAGTCAGGTCAGAGCTTTACAGTAATGGAGTCAGTAAGGGACCGTGTAAAAAGTGCAAGACCGGGAGCAACTGTGTAAGATTCTACTAAGATGATAGACGTCTACGTCACAGGATATCTAACTTAGTTAGGATACAGTATGGATTCCGTATTTTTATTTCTTTATTGCATATATTTTATTAATGATTGTTAATTATATACATTTGCTTCACACATCTATAGACTATTAAACCCAGGTGTAGTCTTAGCAACTACAGCAAAATGCTGTTTTTCTTGCTAAAAAAAAATAAATAAAAAAATTCTGTCAACAAATAGAAATGAAATTCATTTTTTTATGACTCACATTATATTATACGCCGTTCTCCTTATCAAATACGACTCTATTTTGAAACTAAAGTAACACTTTTCCAGCCTTTTATTGCTCCTGTCCCGACGTTTGAGACGTGTTGCGGCCATCGAATTCAAAATGACCTTAAATTCACTCAGTTTATAACATTTGATATGTTTTATATGTTCTACTCTGAATAACATGCCAATCTTTGCATTCTGTTTTTATTTACATTTGACACAGCGTCCCAACATTTTTGGAACTGGGGCTTCCGCTGGCTTTAACGGGAGAAATAAAAAAAAAATATATGTTCAATTGGTCTTGCTTCTCTGCCCACTCCAGAGTAAGAAAATACACATTTTGTCCCTTTTGTGTGTTTATTTCTTGAGAAATAGATGAGAGACGCTCGAACGTGCAGCGAATATCCAATAGAAACCCAACTTTACCCCGGTCCCTGGAGTCCTACTGCTTTTATTATACAAGTTAAAAAAAACTTCCTACTGATTTTCTGTGAGCTCTAATGGTCCAGCGTTAGCTCATTTTGCCACCCTTCAGGAGAATGGACAGAAATGATTGGACGAACTAGACTGCTTAAATCATTCACATTACATTTATTTTGTAGTAATAGTATTTTCCCAGGAAAAGTATGTGGTTTACAAATTCACGTATTTCAGGACATCAGGCAAAGAGCAGAATGAAATTTCTGACCTGTTGAGTGAAAGTAAATGCTCTCATGATTAAGTGCTTAATTCATGTGATATCATATAAGGGGGTGTGGTCAGCATCAAACAGGAAGTTAACCCCAAAAATCTTGAGGTATAGAATTATGATGACTAATATATATATATTCCACATGGACTACTGTAAGAAAATAAAGTTATTGCAAATCATGTACACGTGTTTATAATCGAATCATTTTAACATGTCGCGATTGATCGAACACGGTTCAGGTTCAGAAGCATTGATAGATATCATGCGCATTAAATGGTGTTTTCCCCCCGAAACCAATCATCTTAACAATCTGAGGAATAAGGTGGACTGGGAGATACAGACTGCTACTCAGACTCACCTCTACAGAGATTTTTACTGTGTGTGCTGATTTCATGTCATTTTGGATATATATATATATATATATATATATATATATATATATATATATATATATATATATATATATATATATATATATATATATTTTTAATTTTTTTTTATCCTGTGTTAAGCGAATGTTTCAAGAAATAATTGATAAAATCTTGCTTAGGTTTTAGTGGCGTTTTCACAGTGATTATTACTGAATCTCCTCATACTGTTCAATCTGCCATCATCTTAATATGTAAAAATATATTTCTTACAGAGTCTACTGTATTTATATAATATTATAATATATTTATAATTAATGTGGAGTTTTCTTTGAATGCTGTTAGTGAAATGTGATTTATTGAGGCCATAAATGCTGACTGATCACACTTTCCCTGTAGTTTCAAAATACAAAAGTCTGCATTTGACTTTACATTGCTGGTCATTTTGATTTGTGGGCTATTTCACACCTTTAAAGTATTTTTATACCATGTATCAACATACATTTTTCCTACCCCTGACTCAAAAGAGTATTTCAGCTCTTAACTTGGTACAACGTGTCACCGTTAGTATACCGATTTTTCCCTTTACTCTTTCTTGAATGCGCAGATGGTAAAAGCAGGAAATCTGATCAGTTTGGGAGGAAATAACACATGCGTGGTTGTCTCAATCATTTTCATACGGATAAGAGCGATATCTGACAATCTATCGGCGATGAACGTTCTACTACTACCGTCTGAAGACTTGACAGCCTCTGATGATTAAACCTAGTCAAATCATGCATTTACAGGAGGAAAGGGGAAATACATTTAACTCCACTGCCACTTTTAACTGGAACAGGAGCTGTTTTTCTCTGTCTGAATAGACAGAGAAAGTATTGTGGAGTACAGGGACTGGCAGACCCTCACCGCCATGCCAACAAGCTCATTACTGGTTAACGGGCATGGTGCACGCATGAGCATGGGTAATTAATCCAGAGGAGCACAGCCAGAGATGGTTCAACTGGTCTCTCTGGGCCTGAAGGAATCATATTGTACTTTAACCTGGCAAAGCAGAATCAACGAACAAAACCTCTTCAGATTACCTCCATAATTAGTCATAAGTAAGTAGGTAAGTAAGCGTGTACCTGGTTGAACTGATTAGACAGCACTTTCCGTTGTGGGACTCGAGTCACGGGTGACCATTTTGTCCTTGAAACCTTTTTAAATGCTGGCGATAAACAGTGCGCACTCGGGACATGAGGAACGTTCGCTGTGGCAGTCTGCAAAGCAGCATTTCTTTTTTACCCTAGGTGATATCTTCCACGTTCAAATACTCCAGACAACTTTCAGCCGGTTTAATGTGCATGAAGAGGTAAGTGGGATAATCGTCATCAAAATCCATATCGGAGGCTTCGGATAAAATAAAACAACAATTTATAAAGAATAAAAAGAAGAACATGCGCGGATTAAAATCAAGAGAGTAGAAACAAACAAACGTACAGTAAGACTTTCACAGCCACAAAAGGGTATAACTGAGCAAACTAGACAAGAACTAACATAGAACAGCTGAACACAATCCGGTAACGAGCAAATGATGGAACGGGGCAGAGACAGGATGAAAACAGAAACAAAAACCCATAGGGGCTTGTCACCATGTGTATATTTTGAATAGTGTGTATATTGAACACGCACAATGCCATAGACAGACTGGAACGCACACTTGCTTACAGAACATCACTTCATAATCTAATCTTGTTTTTGTTGCTATCTTTTCTTCTTCTTCTTTTTTTAATCCATATAACAAATCTGCAAACTGCTTATTTCTATATTTGTCGGACATTTTTCAGCGACCCTATGCTGAGAAATAGACGGAAACCCCACCACAGTAGGACGTGTACTGAGTTATTTGTCATTACGGCTTCGGCTCTGTACCACCATCTTTACCCATAATTCATCAGAAGAGTACCAGCGTAGCAGGGAAGCCATTTACTCCTCAACTAAAATGAAACAACGGCGTTGACGTAAATGACCGAGCGACTTGTCTGACAACCATCAATGCCAGCCTTTAACCTCTTTTCTCGTGGTTTCTTGTGAAAACTTACAGGGGATTTTCAAGGACAGTGATTTCGGCGGCTTTGCCAGAGAGCAGGAAATGAAAGGCTCTCACAAAACAAGATTAACACCAAACGTAAATATACTTGCCAGTTCCAGTTCAATCGGTAGCACCGAGAATAGACGGATCTGCTCGTGCATGCTCTGCGATGGACGATTTGTAGCCTGCGGGCAGAGTCTATGCCTTAAAGTAGGTGAATCATTCTGAATCAATATTCTGATCTGTACATGCACACGTCTAGTACCTCAAGTTGCAGCACAATGCAAGAGGGAAGTGACTTCTATTTGGAAAGTGTGTCATAAGAAGGCACGATTGCAGCATTAGTAACACGCTCGACCATCTCGCATGGTGTGCGCGTTGATTCAAACCTGAAAATGAAAAAAAATAAATAAATAAATAAATAAATAAATAAACTGGAGTTAAACAGTGACAGTCCCAACAAATCAATAATTCTTATAACTGAAAGAAGAAGAAAAAAACAAAATTGACAGACTGTCGGACAAATGTTGGAATGAAAACGCTCTTCTTCTGTGTCCCCGTGTTCCCGGAAAAAAAAAATATAACAAGTTCTGTCACGATTAGGAATTTTTCATAAAAGCTCTCGTGTTGAATCATCTGCAAATCAAACACAGCTTGAGTAAAGATTAACAAACGCGTGACGGAAAACGGTTCATGTTTTACTTCGTTGTACTAGATGAAAAAATTCCGAAAGGCCGTGTCTCAGAAGCGGGATGAAATTAATATGAGCATTTGTTTCTGGCAGACTGATATCTAACATCATGAGAGGCTCGTCCCATATGCATGTCACAGTCAGGTTGGCATTTTCATTCTCAGAGATACTGAGATACTATCAAAGGAGTTCTGCAAGCTCCGTGGGTTGTACGAGGCAGAAAGATGGAGGAGGGGGTTATTTAGTCTGCAGTCTTTTCAGTAGTATAGTTACTCTATCAAATGCAAAACCAGCCCACTCTAGTCGCCAAATGAGTCCTACACACATTTTCTGACCATTTCCAACCGTATTTGCATTGTTCACTAGTTGCACTCCCATTCCACTCATGCCTGGGTCAGTTTGACTTCTCACTTAGACAAATCATGGCACTACTGTCCCACATTTTGAAAGTGAAAGGCAAAAAGGATTGCACTTCATTTACAATAAACCGAAAAACACGCTGAGGCAGATCTCTGTTCTTCTGTATATTTGTTAATGCAAGCCGCAAATTGCATATAATCTCTTGTTCTATTACTCAACAGGATTGTATACTCGGTGTTTTCTATTCCAGTCATGAGCCGATGATTACAGGAAGTCAATATTTTGGACCTGTACCTTAAAAAATGTCAAATAAAATAAAACAATTTAAAAAACGGGAGAAAAAACAAACAAAACAACCATGTTGGTGTTTTGCATCGGACTGGGAAGTGTATTCGATACCATGGAAAAACTGTGTATTCCATGTGCGCTGTAGATTTAATATACACAATGGAATAAGTCCGTATTTTCATGAGCAAGAACACCATTTAGGAACTTATCTGTATTGACAGTTTTAACTCTGAGAAAATGTCCAGGAGGAAAAAATTACTCTCTGGCAGTTGGAATGGATGTTTTTTTTTTTTCAAAATCAAACCAAACACAGCTTTATTTATAAATAGATATGAATAAAAGCAAGCAGCTGAATAAAACCATGGAAAGGTAGGGGAGGGTGCAAAAATATGCCTCGAGCTGCTCACCTTCTTCACGGTGTACTAACAAACTCAAGTCAGTGTGTAATCTTTCACCTCACCATGAGCTTGTCTTGCACTCTCCAAGCCTACACTTTCCACTGCTGCTTTTGAGTTTCTGTATGTCTCATACAACCAAATCTTACCATTTCTTTCTGTGTTAGTGTGTGTATGAAACCTCTAGTGTCTGCTTGGGTCTCTTGTATATTTCGATACAGAAAGCTTTGCCGTCATAAAATGGACCCTGCAGACAAAACCACATTCGTTTTTTTTTTTTAGACTTTCAGACTCAATTTGGTTTCCTCCACCGGTCAAGAATGTTGGTAGGCGAACTGAAAACAAACCAGGATGGTTAGTCCGGCCAAAATCAAAATCGTCAATCCAACTACCAAGCCATGGATCTTCAACCTGCCCCTGAGGAGATAAAACAAAGTCTGTCAGTCACTCCCCGATGCGATGCCACAGAACGCAGAGGGGTTTTGTTGCAGTGCTCATCGTATTTCATTCATAAAGGATGTTTATAGGCTCGCTACATACAGGTAACTGCAGATCCGGGGGACCCCAATTTGGGATAGGTGGCACGATCCAACAAGACAGTCGTTTCCATGTTCAGTCATACCACAGAGGGTAGGGAGTATGGAGAATAAAATGTACTGATATGTTTTTTTAGTTTTGGATGATTGCTGCCATCAGTGGGTGGAACAAACAAGCACTTATCACGTTTCCTCATGGCCTCTGGGAAGCCCTTCAAACTGAATTGGCCTGCCATGACAAATCCCTAATGCTTGGCCACAGGTCATTTCCAGTCGGATAATTTCCTTTGCAAATGAGGCGATGGAGAAAGTTGGATGAGATACACTGACAGCAGAAGAAAAACAGTACAATTTGAGGCCATTTGCTTTTCACCTCTAAAAAGCATATCAGCATCAATTAGTGCACATACTGTAAGCTGGAGCTCAGATACTGCCTACGTATCAGCTATCAAATACTAGGAAGCTGCTCATAGGTTTATCACATGGTACCTGGTCAGCATGGAGGTTTTCAGCAAAGTCAAAGCCACAGAGTTACCAGCACATCAGCCTTTGCGCTGTGCCATAGAACTACTACCAGGGGCTACAACATCATGCTTCTGAGTCTATCCCTGGTCTATGAAGGGGACAGCTCCAATGGAGGAACATATCACAGTGGCTCTAAGATGGGTGCATCTGACCATCCACTGTTCTCCACGGTTTCTTTTTCATGGAAAAGAATGGACTATTAACTTCCAATTGGTCAGTTGACTAGTTCCAAAGAGGGGGCTTCTACTTGCAGAATGATTAATATCTTGTGTGGATACAGGAGCGAGATGAGTAGAAATTGGCCTTCTCAATAACAAGGCACTGTACGTATCTCATAATGCCATATGGCTTGACTAATCCCTGTCTGTGTTTCAGTCGTTTGTCATCATGTTTCTCAGTGAAAAGTATTGTCTTGTCCTCTCAGGTTGTTTGTAGTGATTCTTGGGATTTGCTAACTTCTATTACCACTTCATTCAAACTTTAAACATGCTTGCGTCCCCTTTCACTCTGTTCTTTAAAGATGCTCCATGTAGGCTCTCTTGGTCGCCCATTCATGGTGGAGGTGGTTGCCTCAGAGGTGAGGGTCTCAAGAGCAAGCAGCTCTACTCAATGCCATCTGTTGCCTTTTCCTGCAAGAAGCCTACACTAGTTAAGAGAATCTAGGATGTTGACAGACGAGAGATCCTTGCCATGAAACAGTCCATGGAAGAGTTGAGGCTTTGCTCAGAAGGAACCCACCATCCCTTTGTCCTCTACATGTTTGGTAATCTGAAATGCAAATGTTGGACTCAATACCTCACCAAGAAAGGTCGACTCTTCTCCTCACCAGATTTCATTTCACCATGACCACCAGATTTCACCATAAAGAATTTTAAAAAATGATGTTTTGTGATGTTTTCATGCCCGTGAGCGTATAGATGGTTCCCAGTATCCTATTCTGCCCCCCCGCTGACTTGCTCCCAGCCTGTGGGACATCATACACACATTACAGCGGTTATCTCTTCATGTTAGATAGCCAGAAATACACACTGACATACATAAAGTACACTGTATGCCTAGATCAAGACAACGTGTCAGCTCTGTGCTGTAACTCAGGAGCCTTTATCCATCCCTCACACTCCACAACTATTCCCGACTATGGTACTAAGTGCATTACGGCTCATCGGCACTTGCTACGTTACTACCGGTAAACGAGAACAAACTCTTTTGAGTTGCATTGGTGAAGAATTATATAGACTATAAACGGCACACAGCTCCAGCTCCCAGCTCTCTGGGGTTTGATCTAATGACCACGTGAGTGTTCTCCAGGTACTTCCCACCTCACAGAACTGTTCTGGACATAGGTGTGAATGAATGAATGTATGAATGTATGTGTGATGAGAGCAGTGTTCCCACGATAGGCTTCAGATCCACCAGAAATGACAGTTACCAGAAATAAAACAGTTGCTCGAGTCACTGAATATGTTGGTTTTTGATAAAAGATAGGAGACTCTTAGAAGAAAACGTGTTGGTACTGATGACTAATCACTTATTTAACCCAATTGTTATTTGGATTTGCTGCTGGGTGAATTGATCAGGATCATCTCTACCATGTCCTCAACCTGCCTGTTGACGGTGTCTGAAAATCACCGTGTTTATCCGTTTTACAATTGACGTACTAATCACACTTTATATAGCATGGTAGCATGGTATATTGGACCTCCTCTGTTGTCTGTATTGTGCATGTAGCATGTTGATAGTAAAAAAAAATGATCTTGACTTTAGCATGTATATAGCGCTCGCACTTACTCCAACACTAATCTAATAGTGTGTGAGTTGTGTGTTGGTGTGCCGAGGGTGCCCCTCTTTTCGCTCTTATTAAATACCTCTTGTGCCCGTTTCTGCTCAGATGGTGTTCATCTTCACCGAGGGTTCCTATAAGAGCCTTAAATTTGTGCTGCCTGTAAATCCCTCGCAAAAGAAATAAATGTACATGTGAATGTACATGCGTAAGAGTTGGTACAGTTTAGTTTCACCCTTGAAACGACATTACTATTATAACATCTGTTTCTGGATGTTTTTCACTTGCCAGCTCAGGCAGATCAACATCTAAAAAGCCTCCACACCACCAAAGGAACGTTTCTCAGTGTACTCTTCATACCCACCAACTGAGAGGTGGAAGCAGACAGAAAAAAAAAACAAACCAGCTTGTTTGTTCTCACTCAAACCACAGATATGAGAAGCCTGAGGTGAGGTGATTTATGCAAAAAAAGAAAAAAAAAAGAAAAGAAAAAATAAAATTCCCCACCGCAACCAATATGGGTTCACACCACGCAAGACATGTACGTTCTTATCCATGGGAACAAAAGTGTTCAAAATTTCCACTGCCCAAATAATAACTGAATAAATAAATGAATAAAAACACTATAAACAACATTGTACCCAATGCGTAAAACAAGCGTCAGCTAATTTGCATATATATATTGTGCTGACTGTCATTTAAAGCAATTAAATTAGCTGTTTAAAGCCATTTGCTTGGTAAAGGTGCTAGATACAGTCCCCTCCGAAACTATTGGAACAACAAGGCCTGCTCATTAGTTTGTGCTGTACACCAGAATCACCACATACCCTGTTGTACACTGAGTATTACGTCATCTGGGTATTTTTACTTACTGGAAATATTGGTGTTGTTTACTGTACTACACACTGCCTGAGAGGGGTTTTTGTAAGAGTGGTAGTATGAGGAGGAGGCATAGCGTAGCCCTTACTAAAGTCTGTGCATGCCGGTGTTCGTTAAGGCATCTGGACCACAGGTCATGAGAAAAGTCAGTTTCTGCAATAAGTGAATCATAATCACGTGGGCATACAGTACATGTGAGATAGAATTCGCTATGGATTACAACCTACAACCGAATGACTTTTAGCTATAGTGGAAGTTGTGATGTTGCTACAGAGGTTAAGTACAATGTATAAGGGTTTAGGAGAAGTTTAATCCTTATATATGCCTTTACACTGTGGTTAGAATTACGAGATAAACGAGGCACAGACAGGCCAGAGGACAAGATCGGCTTCTTTATGGACGGTTTAGATGCATCACATCTCTCTCCGTCTCACCTTCAGACTCATTGAGTTTAATATGTTAACCAGCAGCTCGGTATTCGTCATGGGTTCCTCCAGTTGATGCCGAGACCTATTGTTCAATGCTTTGGGGAAAAGAAAAAAAAAAAAAAGACAACCATTAATTAATTAATTAATTAATTAATTAGGCTTCAACCTTCACGTTCTCTTCAATTACTTAGGTACGTAGATGATGTTCCACTGACCGGGACCATCCTGGGTTTAGAGTCCTTTAGCATGCTAGATAGAGTGTTTTTTGTGTCGATTTGAGCTCTCGAAAGGCAAAAACGCCTAAACCAGTAAAAGAAACTTCGTACTGGAAATGAAGCTGCTTATACTGTACACACACCTGCTCGTTCACCAACTGAGCACCACGATTATCTAGGAACATATCTGAATATAGTAAATGTTTAACCATCGAACATCCAGAGAATTACGCAGCATTACTATGACAGCACAAAGATTTCCATACCATGTTACACGATAATTTCTCCCCCAAAACTTTCGTCATTACCTTTGTATTACCCCTTAATAGAATTCATGCTTATTTGTCTCTGCAATTTGGTGTCTTAATTAGTGAGTATTAAGAACAGACCGTGTTAATTGTGTATTAGAATGCGGCCGAGTCCATGTTCTCTTCCCCGTTCTCTTATGGACACAGCTGCTCTGAAAGCCACATTCAAATTAATACATTTCGCTCATTTAAGCTAAGCCGCTAACGTGCGGTTCAGTAGAGACAGACCGAGGCCACGGACCAGACCAAATATTAGCAGAGATGCAAACAGGCTGGAGGTAAGAGAGACACCATTAATTCCTCATTAGACAAACCGATAAGCGCGTGGCCCAGAGCTTTCTCCAGAAATTAGGCTTCGAGATGATTACTGACACACACCCATCGACCTCGCCTGGCCTGGTCGGGTGGATTACAGGCCAAAGCCGGGTTTGAAAAGAGGTAAGAGGAACGATGAAATATTTACACATGTACTGGGTATAATAATCTTTTTTTTTTTTTTTTTTAAATCATACAAGAATCAAATTCAAAACAGATAAACGTACACAAAAAAATAAACCTTCACATCAAACGTCAGAATGAAAGATAAACTCTCGGTGATCTCAGTGCCATGGTTGTAGGCTTGAGGAGTTCAGAAACTGCTGATCTCCTGGGATTTTCACACACACACACACACACACACACACACACACACACCGAAACTCACTGAAACTCTTGACTTGGACCTGTTTGATATTATACATTGTGCTGCTGCCATATGATTGTCTGAGTGGATAACGGCATGAATGCGAATGTGTCTATAATACGGTGCACCGACTCTAATGACAGTTAGTCGGGTTTTATGGTCATTGCGCTTGATGGAAGTGAAGTACGGTATTGCCGGTGTTTTGAATTTTCATAGGAAATGTTTCTGTTTACCAGTACTTATCAGCTGGCAAACACGGTCTACCCGTTGGCCCAGTCTGCCTGTGTACACTGCCAGCTGGTAGCCAACTTTGTAGAGAATTCATTAGCATCTGGTACATTCCGTCCATCGTATAATTGCTTAAGGTTCAGTTCTAAATTTGTCTCTCCTTCAGAACCTTTTGTGTTATAAAAATGAAACAAAACGTTTTACCTACCTGCTACGTTCCTTTCATCCTTTCTGGACCCTTAATACTCATTCATGTAGAATAAGAATGGACTAGACTCTTTACTGGACATTTATTTTCTACATAAGAATTAGTCTCTTTACACACACACAGATAAAGGTCAGTGTACGGCTTTTTGGATGTCCATAGAGCAGCTCAGGTTTGAAGGACTTCCTCAAATGCTAAACCATCTCATGGCGGCACAATGGAACTGGTACGACGTCAGAAGCAGGTAGTCTAGGTACTTCTGACCACAAGCTTTAACCACTGAGCATTATCTTCAGCTAAGTAAACAGACAACATGCTTAACTGAAGAACTGGACATTCTATTTGTTTTAAACGTGAATAAATAAAATAAAAGTCACAAGTCAAACCATGGACATCGCGAAGGATCAGTTCAACCGTCTGATTTTCTTCAGGTTCTGGAAACATTTACTCGTGGGCTCTCATTTTACTGCTACGTAAATCGCTCTCCATCCCTCTCCCTGACGAGTACTCGGATGTACCTCCGAACTGATCTGGCTGCCTCGGAAGGAAGCGTATCCATAGGGGAATTCTTTGGGATTCTTTTTCTTTTCCACGTCGGAATGAACTTCACGTCTGCTCAGGGTGAACGTGATGACATCTTTCTGCGGCAGGAACGCCTCTCTTCAAATGATGCTGAGAAGAGAACAATGTTCTCCGTGTTGCGTATTACCTTTAACGTAACGGGCTCCACTTTCTGCATGCTGAAACTGTCGGTAAGCTTCTTTAGGTAATCGTGCCCATTAGGAGTTACATCCTGTCTGACGACTGCACATTATAACGTGAACTGCAGCTCTCTTCACATCGGACGAGAAGCTATAGTTATATAGCGAACGAAATAACTAAATAAATAAATAAATACGAAGATGAATAGGCGCCGGTAAGGTACGAGAATAACAAAACCTCAGAGTAATGTGGAAATCTAATACGAGTGTATATGAGGGTTAAAAAAAAAAAAAAAAACAACCTTTGGGTTAAGGTTAGAGTTAGTTGCATGTGTAGTGGTTTCTTGTATTGCCTGCCGTCAGTTCCCTCTTTAATAACTTTGTTATACAGTTCTCATAAAGGTCAGATGCTATCATCATCTAAAACCTCACATTACAGTTAAATTTAACAAACTAAGCTAATCTGTTGATCAGTTTCTATATGAGTCATTTGAACTCAGCGCTGACTGAGAATGAACTCACATGTGCTGCAGTGTTCCAGTGAAATAGTGCAACACTTTCATCTTTATGAACAATTCGCTTTTCCTTCAAGGGAAACGTGATAGCGATCCTCAGCGAGTCTCCGTTTGGTGATTATGATTCATTTCTAAGGTTTGCCTGTCAGGTCACTTGGCGTGCACTTACAGTGCCGTAAGAAAGTATTAACCCCCGACCTGATTTCTTCGGTTTGGTGTAGATCTCGTACTCAATTGCTTCAGAAACGAAAACAGCTTCTAAGATAAAACAAAGGCGATCGGCGTAAACGCAGAATACAGTATTTTTAAATGATAATGTTATTTATCAAAGCAAAACGTAAGTGGGCCTGTGTCAAAATGTATTTGCCCCCGTAGTTACTCGTTCCCCAACTCTATGAAAGTGCACTGATGATGCGGTTCAGCTGGACGAGACACAACCAGACACAACCCTGTTCAATCACATCTACACTTAAATAGTACTTTTTGAGAAGCATGGAGTTGGTTAAAAGATCTTACTCTCTAACACACTACACCAAAGCTGAAAGAAATTCCAGAAGTGATGAGGATGAATGAGATTGAAATGCATCCGTCTGGGAAGGGTTACAAAGCGATTTCAAAGGCTCTGGGACTCCAGAGAACCGCAGTGAGAACCGTGATCTCCGAATGGAAAAACTCAGCACAGTAGTGAGCATTCCCAGAAGTGTCCGACCTTCCAAAATTCCTCCGAGAGCACAGCAGCTCATCCAGAAAGGCCCCAAAGAGCCGAGGACAAACCTCAAACATAGGTTTCTTAATGCTGATATCTACCACATACCACATGTCAGGATGTTTGTGACTCATCTCATACTCAGGAGTATTTTTTTTTTAAAGCACTACAATGGGATTTTTTTAAAAAGGTTATTAAAAAAGAAAAGCCACAACATTGATGAATCATGCTCCTGAATTTCCCCTTGGGGATCAATAAAGTATCTATCTATCTATCTATCCATCCATCCATCCATCCATCCATCCATCCATCCATCCATCCATCCATCCATCCATCCATCCATCCATCCATCTATCTATCTATCTATCTATCTATCTATCTATCTATCTATCTATCTATCTATCTATCTATCTCCTGTCCTTTTAAAATCCATTTCAATACGTCCTCTAGCACGTAACAAACAACCACCCAAGGGAACACAGCGAACTCTGAAAGATCTGAGGACATCCACTGCTCAGATGGAAGAAGCTGTTCACAGGACAACCCCTGGTGGAAACCCAACACCCTGAAAAGCGCGGTGAAGCACGGTGGTGGTGGTGGCATCATACTGCTCAACAACAGGGAAACTGGTCAGAGATGAGGGTGAGATGGATGGAGCCAAATACAGGACAATCCTGCTCCATTCTCTGAGAGACGTGAGACTGGGGGCGGAGCTTCACTTTCCAATAGGACAATGACCCTAAGCCTGAAAATAATAGTCTCTATAATGAAATATCAATGTCCATCATGCATTATAGCACCTTATTAAACTCCTTCACTGTACACAAGGTGTAACAGATATTCATTTCACACAACAGACACTATGAGTGAGAGCACAAAAACATAAAGACCCCTTAGAGCAGCTTTGATGCAGTTTTTAATTATGCAATTAAATACAACTAACCATTGTGAAGCCTGACTGTCCATCCATCCATCCATCCATCCATCCATCCATCTTCTACCGCTTACTCCTTCTTCAGGGTCACGGGGAACCTGGAGCCTATCCCAGGGAGCATCGGGTACAAGGCCGGGGTACACCCTGGACAGGGTGCCAGTCCATCGCAGGGAACAATCACATACACACACACTCACACACCCATTCATACACTATGGACACTTTAGACACGCCAATCAGACTACCATGCATGTGTTTGGACTGGGGGACGAAACCGGAGTACCCGGAGGAAACCCCCGCAGCACCACACGGGGAGAACATGCAAACTCCGCACACACACCCGGCGGGAATCGAACCCCGGCGGTGTGAGGCGAACGTGCTAACCATTAAGACACCGTGCCTGACTGTGTATAGAAGCAAATTTGACCATGAACAGACTGATCTACATGATCTTCTGAGGCAGAGTGGTCTGAAGTGCACCGCTAATAGTGTCAAGGGCCTCTCCACTGACAGGTTAACCTTATTCATGTGTTTTGCATTTTACTGACCACCTGACAGACAAGCCTGGTGCTGTGTTCATGTGCTGGTTGTGTTTGTACAATCTGAATGGTATACAAATACTCTTTTTTTTATATCTTACAGAGGAGACACACTAGACATTCTTTTCTGTTTCCTGTCTGTTTATAAATGTTATGACAAGTGTAATACTCCTTGAGGAGGTCTGGTCTCTCTGCTGCACTACGTAGTTCATCATCATCGTTGTTCACTCGGGGGCGCTCTGCCTACACAAGCCGGGGTGAAAAAGTGCTAGATAGCGCATGGTGGGTAGGGTCATCGGGTCATGGTGTCGGACAGGTTGGCAGGTTTCAGGATCTCTGAAGGAAAGGAAATGATGAAGATTCAGGAAGGCAGATGGACGTATAGCGGAACGCCTTCTCAGAAGAGTGGAGCATTGTAACCGCAAACACAGAGGGAATCGATCTGGAATGAGATGTTCAATAAGAACATATGGGTGTAGTGATCAGGAGTGCACACCGGAACTTTTGGTCATATTGTGCAAATGCAAAAAATAAATACATAACAATAATAATAATAAACTGTAGTCACAATTCCAAGTATTACAACCTCCTGGAAATATTTGGTATGTCATCACTGCAATGTTAGTAACTCAATCAGTAACTTATCCGCTTGGCTCTCATTGCAGCTGCAGTCGTGGATCACCGAGTTCTGAATGGAACGATCCGTTCACACGACAAGTTCAACAATTAACCTAAATGAAATTCAGACACAATCAGTGCTCCAGCAGCAGTTACGATGCTGAATATTCATGTGTAATGCTCCATGCTACTGAATATAATCGTCATGTTTCTTTAACACCGAGCTAATCATGCTCATTATTTTTGGACCGCTTCACTCACAGACGTCGGATCGGATCGGATCGGATTAAAAAGCCCTTCATGGACCGGAGATGGTTCTTACAAAAAATATTTCCTTTTTTCAGTAAAGGGTTAGAGTCATTTCTAGTAGTAATTTATAGTTTCCCGACATAAAAACGTATGTAATGACGTGTTAAAACGATTGCGAACAGAGATGCTATAAAGAGAATAAATGTCATCAGGAAACTTTATGCTGCAATCGAGAGAATTTGAACTAATCGGGATCGGAGAGTTGGAATCACAGGCCTACAATCATCCAGCGTACGGTCCAGCACTTCATTTTTTTTTTTTCGTGGTTTTAGACCTGGTACCTTATGTTCAGTCGTGTTCCATAGAGCAGATGTTTTGGCAGGTTTCAACACAATTTCCACCTCAAAAACCACACAAGAGACATGAAACTTGGTGTAAAAAAACAAACAAAAAAACTGGGGCGTTGGAAAAAGTGAGCCGTCTCGCCTTTGCATGAGGAAACAAGGTGATTTCTGATGTATGAACCTTCTCCACTCCATAATCCCCATCCCTTCTCCCAATTCTTACAACATACGTTACAGCAGGACTGGTTCTGTACATCATACACACACTGTCTGCACGTACAGTACAAAGTGCCTTCGTTCGTGGACACTGATTAGATTTGACTCTTGATTATTTGCTAGAAAACAAGATCTTGATGTCTGTAGAGTACTTTTAAACTACCACAATATGTCCTGATTCCTTCCCAAACGCGCCTCCATTTATCAGCACTTGTTGCCGTTCCCGTTGTAAATACTAGGCACGATAATAAATAATAACTATTAAACTAAATGATTGCACGATGGTTTATTGTACAACTTCGAGAAAGACGAGTCACTCAAAGGAACATTTATATGATTTATATGTCTCAGGTTTTTATTAGTATTTCAACATAATTTAAAATGTATGGCGCTGTCGACTTTATGAAGATCAACATCGTAAACGCCTTTCTGGACGAGCCGTCGCTATCTTTGAACGGTGGGGAGGCGGAGTCTCTCAGAAGTAAAGATGGGATGGAATCTGGATAGAAGCAGATGTTGCTCTAAAACCTGTATATACCTTTCAGCATTGATGGTGCCTTTCCAGATGTGCACGCTGCCCATACTATAGGCACTAACGCACCTCCATACCATCAGAGACGCAGGGTTTTGAACTGAACGCTGATAAAAAGTCCGGATGGTCCCTCTCCTCTTTGGTCCTCTTTAGTTTAGAGGACGCGGTGTTGTGGTTTACAAAAAGAATTCAAATGTTCGCTTCATCTGACCACAGAACTGTTTTCCACGCTGCCTCGGTCCATTTTAAATGAGCTTTTTGACCCAGAGAAGACGGCGGCGTTTCTGGATCATGTTCACATACGGCTTCTTCTTTGCATGATAGAGCTTGTTCACGGATGATGAGTTCAGGAGGTGTTTCCGATCCCATGCAGTGATTGCCATTACAGAATCGGGCCTGTTCTGAACGCAGTGCCGCCTGAGGGCCTGAAGATCACGGGCCGTGCAGTATTGATTTTCACCCTCGTCCCTTACGCACAGAGATGTCTCCAGAGTCTCAGGATGTTTTAATGATATCGTGTACTGTAGATGATGATATTTACATTGAGGAATATTATTCTGAAATTGTCCACAATTTGCAGACATTTTTCACAGATTGGTGAACCTCTGCCCATCTTTACTTCTGAAAGACTCCGCCTCTCCAAGATCCTCTTTGTGTCCCCGATCATATTACTGACCTGTTCACAATGAACCTCAAGATGTTCCTTTTTACTAACACGTACTTTTCCAGCCTTCTGTTGCCCCGTCCCAACTTTTTTGAGACGTGCTGCGGCCATGGAATTCAAAATGACCTTATTACAGTACATTTCCTCAGTTTAAACATTCGATATGTTTTCTATGTTCTATTGTGAATAACACACGGGTTTATGAGATTTGTAAATCATTGCGTTCTGTTATTATTTACATTTAACTTTTCTGGAATCGGGGTTGTATAATAATTCATATTTAAGTCGAACTATCACCCTTCGCACATACTATAACTTTGTTAGAACAGTCTCTCCATCTGTCAGTGAAGAGTCAGACAGCTCTTGGTTTCTCTCTGGAAAACTGTCAATTAGAGAGTACAGACCAGACGGGCCTGCGTTATACAACTGCTGTCCAACGTGACAAACCCAACCCGAGCCAGATGGAGATCTCGACTCAACACTGCCATCTAATGAGTTTCAACACTGAAGAACCTGGTGAGAACCTGGTGAGAGAGATAGCAGGTGTGGAATAAGCTCCATGCAATCTGCTAATCACGATGAAATAATCAGTGGAGTGACAGAACAATGAGCTAATGTCACACGGGCACAATATAAGCAAATACCTTTACTGTAGATCAGGGGTGTGAAGCTCATTTAAGGTGCGGGCCACATATCAACACACACACACTTTCCAAATGATAGTTGTGTGTATTTGTTTAAAAAAAAAAAAAAATGTAAAGGTTGTGATTACATAAGTATTCACCCCCATTGCTATGAAACCGCTACTATAAGTTATTTTATAACATGAGTGAGTTTATTGCTCAGTTTCGCCCCCTAGTGGAAGAAGAGAACACTTTCCCCAATTCAATCTTTCAAGATAATTTGTCGTCCACAAATCGATTTGAATGGATTATAAATTCCTTTAGGGGGAAATATGTCTGTCACCACCGCGATATAATCATAAATCTAATATTTCTTGCCCCAAGTTAACCGTCTTAAACTTGACTTCATTTCCTAGGTGCTTAATGCCGCCCAGATTTGAACAGTTGTGTTGTGGTGATATTCCCAGGCCCTGAAATACACATGAATTATGATTGTTAAGGTGCTTAAACATACAAACAATTTACTGATCAAAATATTATTCTAGAAAGAACATTTCTCGGCAAACTGGCTCGACAAGGCAGCGCTCGCTTGCACGAGTTGCGACATAAACTACTCCAAACACTTCATGGATCAAATAGAAGTAAACGCTTCTGTGAAAACTCTCGAGCGAGTCCGGTCTAGACTCTACATGGAAGACATGCTGTTTAAAACATCCGTCTGTGCCAGATCTCGCGACGCCTCAGCTAAAGAAGAGTTCATTTATTTATATCCCAAGCACTTCATCGGTTCATTTCATTCTAGATCGTCGGTACACATCCACACACTTGACAGGACAGCTACGGCGTCCCCGGTCATCAGGTGAACCGTGTGTGGAAGTGTGACGCTCAGTGACGGACCGAGATTCCGTCAATGTTCCCGGAAAACGGATGCATTACGACCCTGCGCCGGATTAAAGCAGGAAGGAAAACTGACCGTAGACTTGACGTTGATATAAAATTCCATTCTTACATTTCTTAATATTACACAAAGTTGTCTTTATTATTTAAGCATTTATTGCCTTCTTAAACCAGAGGATCTAAAGCGCTGTGCTTTCGAGGGCTATATATAAAGAGAAGCAGAAGGGGAGACAAAATAAATAAATAAATAAATAAATAAACAAACACACACAAAAAGAAAAGTGCCTTCTGACATCGCAACATCTTCAAGCCATTTATTTTGGAAACATGGCGTGTGAAACAACACAAGTGTAACACTCAACCATCGTCTAACTGACTTTTCACAGAAGAGATAAAAAAAAAACCACTGGACTCTCCTCGACGTACAAAAGAAAACAAAACGACATGGTGTATAAATATCGTGGGCGGCTTGGCCGTGTGACCTCGGCTCCCTGACATTTACTGTACAAAGTAAAACAAAGAGCAAATCCAGAAGCTTGTACTGAAGTGTACGCTTGTGCAAACTTATTACCTGCCTTTCAAACAGCAAAAGAAACCAAAAGACCTTATGGCAACGTTTCAGCAAAAATTAGCAAATAAAAAAAAAACTACAAGAGGTTCATATTTGTGCCAAAATAAGAGCTGTGACTATGGTTCTGAACTATGAGACATTTAAACGATCAGGTTTCCAGGACAGTGACTGTTTACTTACAACAAAAAAGAAAGAAAAAAAAAAAGGGAGGAAAGAAATTTATCAGTGTACGAGTGTGTTGAAAATAATCATCACACAATCGACACGTTTCCTATCCTGACGGAGACCAAGAACATGCTGAGCGCGGCAGGAACATAAAGGGTTCTACAGTGACACGATTGCGCTGAAGGAGACAGAAATGCGATTTGATTACACATAATAATTCACTATACACACCTCTGGTCCATTTTCAGCCTTTGGAGAGCCATTTTATTTAGTTTCATTAGTCTAAATAAGAAAAAAAAAAAAATCAAATAAATCTGAAATGATAAAACTAAAAGATACGGAGTAAATAGGGATGTTGGAGTAAACAGGGCTGAGAGAAAGAAATATGGTAAAGAGGGAATGTACTAAATGCTGAAGATGTTCACGGCTTAGACGGACCGTGACTTGGTCTGAGCACTGTGTTTCAAAGCGGCTGTGGAGAACGAGTGTGTGTGTGTGTGTGTGTGTGTGTGTGGGGGGGGTGTTGTGTTTCCTTTAAAGAAAGTTCAGAATACGGAGATGAGGGCAAAAACTCCGTACAGCAGAGCGCAGGGGTAAGCCACGAGCAGCTGCTGGCCGTCCATCGCTAGAGCCGAGATGAAGATCTTCGAGGCGGAAAAGCTGCACCAGCCGATGATGGCGGCTGTTAGAACGATTCCCAGCAAACCTCTGAAATCCAAACGAGGACGGCCGATTAGTCATTCTGAAAAATTCCTCCACAGCAGCGCGCGCTCTCTCTCTCTCTCTCTCTCTCTCTCCAGATCAACACTTAACTAACTGACCGCTTTAAGCACACGCTGCTGACGAAACGTTTCTGAAACCTTTTTGGAAATTAAATAATAAATTTTTTTTAAAAAAAGCTCAATCTTTGTATTCATTGTCCTCATTCAGAGTCTAAATAAACACTTTATTAAAGACGAGTGTTTCTGATCTGTAACTTACTCTACTGAGATTTGTATCGAATAGTAATTTTATTA
The DNA here is from genome assembly GCA_012411365.1 of Ameiurus melas. Lineage (NCBI taxonomy): Eukaryota > Metazoa > Chordata > Actinopteri > Siluriformes > Ictaluridae > Ameiurus > Ameiurus melas. The sequence continues at coordinate 25,072,988 of CM022769.1, read as the reverse complement.
TATACAGGAGATTGTTTACAGAGCGTCTAGTTTAAAATCCTTATAACGAGCCCGTTAGGATTCTGCAATCTTAATGAATTTATACGGATTGCCGAAAAAAATCTTCACGCGTAAACACAGCTGGTGTGTTTAGTATCATGACGGAATTAAAATCACAATATCACTATGATGATCTTCGTATGATCCAGCCCTGGCGCAGACCATCAGTCCACCTCCTGCATGTGATGAAAACGCGACACACGCTCCATCAGGATACTGATGCTGGGTCAGCTGTTCGTGCTGTTCTCTAGAGAAGAGACGTTATGAGACACCGTATCAAAGACACGAGGCTACTCACTGTAAGGAGAAGACCACGCCGAAGCTGGAGAGGAGAATCATGGGTAGCAGACAGTACCCCAGGACGCTGGCTACGCAGCCGAACGAAACGCCAGTCATGCTCATGAGGTTCAGGAGGCAGTACATGCCCAGGCAGCCAATGGCACTAATCCCGTACACGTAGCCGAACTGGATCTTACCCGTCTACACACATAAAAACACAGACGCCATTTTAAGGCCAGGCACAAAGCGCAAAAATGATACTATTGCTAATAATAAACTTTGTGAGTCAAATAACTTATCTGGACCAGACTGTGAAAGGTAATACCCTCGCTCTCGTCTCAGTGTAAGACTCGAGGGCTGAGCCAATACTTACGAACAGAAGCGTAGCCCCGAAGGCCAGGCAGAACACCATGGGACCGGTCAGATCCGTTTCATTCATTATGCTGCCATCTGCTGCCTTCATGGGGTGCAGCACCGTCAGCGTCTTCTGCCAGATGTGGTCGAAGTTGATTCCCAGCTCTGCATGGAGTTCATACTCATATCAGAAAATATAACCTGCAATCTCTCAACAGGTATCGATATTCTACAGTACATGCCCAAAAGTTTGTGGACACCTGAGCATCACATCAATTTCCTGTTATAAAGCACTCCACTCTTCTGGGAAGGCTTTGCACTATATTTTGGGGCGTGGCCGTGGGGATTCGTGTTCGCTCAGCTAGAAGAGCGTTAGTGAGGTCAGGAGTTGATGATGTGAGGACACTCCAGTTCATCCCAAAGGTGATGAGTTGAGGTCAGGGCTCTGCACAGGACGCTCGAGTTCTTCTACCTTCTTCCAACCTTCACACACCACGTCTTCATGGAGCTCACTTTTTCTGTGCACAGGAGCTGGAACAGTCTTTGGGATTCTTAGTTCTTATGGAAATTGTAACGCTACAGCGTACAGAGACGCTCTATACAACCATGTGCTTTAAACTTTGGGGAAACAGAACCACGTATGGGTGTGATGCTTCACAAATGTTTGGCCACGTGTATATTACAGGTTAATTTTAATTCAGTTAACCCTGAGTAAAGGCGAGTCAGAACGCAGCAGTGACACAAAACGTGCTTTTTCCATCTCAAAACCCTACTGCACCTATTACTTCATTTCCCACGATTCTTGCCCAAGAATTGCTCTTCGTCAGCTTTCCCTTTGTCCTTTCCAGAGTAGAGTATTGTGTGTGTGTGTGTGCGTGTGTGTGTTACCCTCCAGCAGCGGCGGCTCGTCCTCGAAGCTGCTGCCGTACATGGATTGCGAGGTTGCCGGTGTGAACGCAGGCGTGGGCTGATAGATCTGTCCCATGTAAGGCTGCTGAGGCTGCATCATCGGCGGTGCGCCGTATCCCATCGGCTGTGAGTAGTCGTACTGACCGTACTGCCTGGGTGCAGAACACGTCATCAGGAGACACAAAAAAAGATTTACAGTAACGGACGCACACTGCTTTCAGGCACTGATCTTAAACACACCCCAACTGAGCTCTCCTCCTGTCTTTGAGAAGATTCGGTCTTAATTACCGTACAGTGCTACTCGTTTTGATCGGGTTACACAAGACAAACGGTTCTGACAAATGTAAACAGCGCTACCAGAAACTCCAGAACCGTACAGTGCATCAGAACCCTGAGGGCAAGTAATCCCAATCCCATCACCATTTAGAAGAACAAACAAACTCCTCCCAATCACACCTGTTTGCCTTGTAAATAACTGTACACAGTTTGATGAGATTTATACAGTTAAATTGTCCATAAATACTGTTATAAACAATAATATGTTCCTTTAATATTAATAAATAGATTTTGAGATGTACTTGTATGGATCTTCTGCATTGCTGTAGCTGCCTTGGCTCTGGTCGTCTACGTTGTACGGAGACTGGTAGAAGTCTGTGTTGAAGCTCTCAAACCCAGACATGGTGAGCGGCCTGGTTTAAGGGAACACACACACACACACACACACACACACACAGAGAGAGACAGAGACAAAGAGAGAGACAGACACACCACACACACACACAGAGTGTGTGTGTGTGAGAGAGAGAGAGAGAGAGAGAGAGACAAAGAGAGAGAGATATTCAGGTATCTTTCTTGGTGTATGATGCAGAGCACTCAGTTTATCAGGGTTGCCAGGTCTCCATCACCCCTCCTTTCCTTCAGCAAATCTTTACAATAGGTCACATCTAATAACAGAACCGTTTCTAAACATCATACACACACTTACACTTTGCCTTTATTTTCTACAGCCTGCGATTATCAGGAGGTATTTATGGATCATATATAAAAGTGTCATCGCTTAAGTAAGAGTCCCTGTGTTCAGGGAAGAGGGATTATAACGGACTGTGCAGTTATCACCTCCGACATCCTGGGTGAGGATTCTAGGAAAACAACTCGCGAATGCTGCGTGAATTTCCTCATTTCTAAGTCGCTTTGAATAAAAGCGTCTGCTAAATGAATAAATGTAAGTGTAAATATAATGTCAGTGTATAAACGAACGAGTGACTTAGTATATCTTTCAGCTAAGCTAACTGCAGCAGGAACGCACGGCGCTGAGATTAAACGTTCGGGGGGGGGGGGACAAAACCCCAAAACGAGTTATTAAAAGTTATTAAAAGAGTTATTAAATCACAGTCACAACCACATCGAGTTCCGAGAGGAGTTTAATAAACCTTATAACACATCAAAAATATACAGTCAAACATCCAAATGTTTACCTTCAGCGGTCGGTGCACACAGCACTGAGAAACACAAGCAACTCGGCTAGCTACCTACGTGTCAAGGCGTCAGACATCATTCACTTCCGGGTCGCGCGGCGATTTAAGGAACTGAAGGTGGAATCCAATGGCGGTTTGAAGGTGACGTGCGCCCTCTACAGGTGTGACCGCTTTACAACAAAATCTCAAATCAGGCGGTGAAATTCAGATCCTGGGGGAGCAACAGACGTTCTCCATTTTCTAAGACACCAAATTCAGACCATATTATATAATAATAATAATAATAATAATAATAATAATTTAATAAGTAAGTAACTAATAATGAAGTGAATACCGTAATAAAATAAAATAAAAAAAAAAAAAAAAAAAATTAAAAAAAAAAAACAACAAAAAAAAAAATAAAAAAATAAATAAATATTAAAAAAAAAAAAAAAAAAAAAAAAAAAAAAAAAAAAAAAAAAAAAAAAAAGAAAAAATAAAACAGAAATTTGTGGACATCAGGTGTGTAACACGATACCTGTATTCAATTCAAGTCCATTTATTTATATATAGGCCTAGTGCTTTTAACAGTAGGCATCATGACAAAGCAGCGTTACCAAAATCAGATAAAGATTTTAAACTTGTCCCTAATGAGGAAGCCAGAGGTGACGATGGCAAAGAAAAACTGACGTGAGGAAGAAATCTTGAGAGGAAATGTATCTGTATCTGTCTTACAATTTCTATACCCAGAATGGGCGTGGCATGAACCTAATTTATTTTATTTTTTTAAATTAAATATGAGCCCTTAGCAAAGTGTCCGTAGTGTATGTATGAGTGTGTATGTGATTATGTCCTGCAATGGTTTGGCACCCTGTCCAGGGTGTACCCCGCCTTGTGCCCGATGCTCCCTGGGATAGGCTCCAGGTTCCCCGCGACCCTGAACAAGGAGTAAGCGGTAGAAGATGGATGGATGGATGGATGGATGCATGAGCCCTTACCACTCTACCCATAAAACACTGTGATGAACACTGTTATAAAGATGATATCATGTCAAGAGTGTCAGCGTGAATGGTGTGTGAATTCTGGCTCCATGATTTCATCTACATGACTCAAAAGACAACTTTGTAATCCTGCTGGCAAATTAGTATAGTATATATATATATATATTTTTTAAAGTAAATGGTATATATATATATATATTTAAATAAATCATTGAAGGAATCATTATGTTAAGGTGAAGTAATCAAAAGTAAAATCCAATCATGCATGAGCAATATATAAGGTATTTAAAAAGAGATCAGTATGTTAATCAGATCAACTAACATCATTTTGGTGAGATTATTGAACACATGCACTGCAGTTAATCTTTTCTTTTAAGCCCACTCTGTCATTTCTCAGAAAAATCATATACTCTGTTTTAATCGGTATCTTCTGATGTTAATGAAGTCTGTAGAAGTCTGTTGAAATAAAAACTTTTGAATAAACTAAGCTGATTGAACTTGCGCCACCGTTATAGATAAGATATGAAGAAAGAGACATAATTGTGGCGAAATGTGAGAAATATAATCCAAAGAAGAAAATGGGAAACCCCACCCAATGAGATCATTGTTTCAGCAGTGTATAAAAACCCAAGCATTGATTGTAAATGTCAGAGGATCTGCAGACATCTCGGCTTTTGTGATTCTCTTTTCTGATTTTTTTTCGCCATGATTTTTATTTAGGAAAAGGTGATTTTCCACGACACGAGTAGTATAATTTAAACCACAATGACCTTGACCAGGCAGTTACTAAGGATGAATGAATGAACACTGTATTTTATGTATGTTAATGATTGAGCTCATTGCTTGTCACGCAAGCATCATATCTGACCTCGGGATCGCGGTCATATCGAACTAAAAACCTCCTGTTTGGGTATGCTTTTTCCTTTTTTTCTTTTTATAATCAGAATCTTAGGGCGCACGGTGACTTAGTGGTTAGCACGTTCGCCTCACACCTCCGGGCTCGGGGGTTCGATTCCCACCGGGGCCGTGTGTGTGCGGAGTTTGCATGTTCTCTCCGTGCTGCGGGGGTTTCCTCCAGGTACTCTGGTTTCCACCCCCAGTCCAAAGACATGCACGGTAGGTTGATTGGCGTGTCTAAAGTGTCCGTAGTGTATGAATGGGTGTGTACGTGATTGGCACCCTGTCCAGGGTGTACCCCGCCTTGTGCCCGATGCTCCCTGGGATAGGCTCCAGGTTCCCCGTGACCCTGAAAAGGAGTAAGTGGTAGAAGATGGATGGAGGGAATCAGAATCTTGATGCACACCTCTAGTCTCAACCAGAACCCTGCGAATTCTGCTCAAAAAACCTCCCCAACAAACCCCAGTACTCCACTTTGTATTCATCTCTATGTTGGTATCTGTTTACACATCATCTGTCCATTCTAAATAATGTATTCGTATTTGGTTACATCCCTAATGGATATGTTTCCTGTGTTCTTTCGAGGAGAGCACAGAGTAATGAGAACTCAAAATACCAAATGGACAGCATGGACTACTCTGTTTCATGACCTCAATTTAGTATCTTGTGGCCGCATTAAACTCAATTGTACATACAATTCAGAAGGACAAACACACATGGTCAGTGCACTTCCGCTGCGCCACCCAACAGCAGATGCAGGGTTCTTCTTTCTTCTCTAAGCCTGGCATTTTCAGGTGCAGTGTGACCAGTGTGCTTAGAGTAGATCTCAGTGGTCAGCACTTTTAGCTCATGGTGCTTTGGGCTTTATTAATTCCATTCTACTTTTGCGTGCTCATAGATGATTTCACACTTTTATTTAGACATACAGTAATACAGTATATGTCTCAGGGCGGTGTCACATCTATTCCCGCTTCATACCGAGTCCAGAGATAGGCTCCGGATCCGTGTCCCAGACCAGGGTCAAGCACTTACTGAAAGTGAGAGTGAGTCAGTGTAAGACATAAATAAGACTCTAATGGGTTTGATTTTCCACACTGAAGTGTTTTCCAACGTGACGTTTGAGGCTTGCTTGTTCTCATGTCTTTGCAAGTAAAAATATCTTGAGAATAGGCCAATTCAACAAACGTGTCTAGATTGGTTTTAAGCTAATATAAGATTATTAGTCCTTTTATTTCTTTTTGTGTCATTTCAAGCATGAAATTGTCATCTGTTGGCAAATTATTCGTGTTTTTTTTTTTCCTCAAGTGTTTATTTCTAGAAAGAAGCAAACGTATCCCTCACAATAGCTTGAAATTAGTTAAACGAATAGATCTATCAACGGTCTTATAATCCTTATATAATAATCTCATCGTGAGAAATATTACCTAAGATTGAATTTTTTTCACTGCGTGCATGAAGAAACCATGTTGACGTTTTTTGATGTTGAATGGATCAAATCAATAATAAAAGTGCGGTGTGGGGTGCAGTGTAATGCACTGCATGGTAATAAAGTAATACCCTGAGGTTGATATATTCCTGTTGGTTTTATTCAACACATGACAGAACGTACTGTAATTAAGGTAAGGGCCTTTAATATTTTCCTGTAGAACATATATACATATGGGAGATTTCACGCGACAGGCACAAAGGCACAGAAAGCAATCCTGCAGGTAACAACACAAAGGGGATGACAGCAGTGGCACAGATCTGTTTCTGATTTATAAAAAAAAAAAAAAACCTTTCGCAGAGAGATTGTGTCTGTACACGGAGAATGAGGACGGATTTAAAGAAAAAGAGCGCTCATCCGCCTGTAAGTGTTGTTGTATGGAGGCTGGTTGTGCATGAGTATAGTTTAAACAGTATCTTATCATGAGTGCGAGATAACAAAATATGTATACATGTCTTTACGGCCATATGTATTTATGACTATTATACCGTATAGAAAATAATCAAATCCATATACGCACATATACATTTCAAAGAAAGTAAATGCATATCGATCTTCAGCCAGAGTGTATGTGTCACGGCTCTCCCGTAAACAACAGCGCGCGCCGAGCGCCGCTGCGCATGCGCGGACTTCTTCCGTGGCGACGTCGTGTCTTCGTCCCGTCGTGTCATAGGGTCAGGTGTGTTTTGGAGGTGCGCAGAGCTGTTAGCGGTTGCGGGCTAATTAAGTTCAGGACCATATATACAGCGTGAGCCGTGCTCTACACGGCGCGGTTCGACTAAAGCGACTGATGGACATATTATGTAACTGAATCTCGAGAGGGCTAGAGTGCGACCATAGTAATCCTGGTTTCTTGTCACGTTTTTTGCCATAGTCGTAGTATTCGCGTTAGCAATTGCCGAGTGAGCGTAGCTTAGCTCGGTGTTTTGTTCCTCGTGTTTTTTTGTTTGCATTCCTCACTGTTAATAAACTGCACCGTTCTCTACTGCGTTTGAATAAATTCCTTAGATGCCATGGCAGGAGATTTACTTTCATTTTAGGTAACAGGCCATATTACTCATAGTGCATTATAGAGTGGGCGGGACTAACAAAGAATCAGTTTAGTGACCAATAAAACATCAACAACTCGTCTTAAATGTGTTCTGTCTGCATTTATCTGAACAGTACATTCTGTGTTTTATGCACACAACAGATGAACACACTGCAATTCATTCCAAAAAAAAAGCAAATAAGACATTTTAGCGCGCGAATGAAGAATTTCATCATTAGCACCGAGTTATCGCGCTATTTCGCCTCCTAGTGGAGGAACAGGGACTCTATTTCTAATCTTTGAATTCGGTTACTGTCTGTAGAACACTGATTCTAGACTCATTCGATGGACCCTTTGCTGGGTCGGTTCTGGCCAGTCCATATTGGAATTCAGATTTTTTTTTTTGTGTTTGTTACGGCCAAAAATGCTTTATTTTGCGGCGGCATTAAAAAAAAAGAAAAGGACGTTTTTTTGTGTTTTTTTTTTTTTTTTGGAAAATACTTGACTTGCAATCGCGCAAAGTAGTTTTGCTCGTTTGTTGGTAAACGAGAACTTTTCACTGTACTCATGTTCGACGCACGTGAATCAACGAGGTCTTTGGCTGAATACACGACGCGTCTCGGCCCGAATCTGCGGACAATCTGCGATCATTTCGAAAATTTGCAAGTTCCTCTGAATATTGCGGCGTTTCCTTGATTTTGCATTAATGTCTGCGATCGCAAAATCCTGGAGGGGCTGGTTCCGCCCTGCAGGTTGTATGTTTAAGCCCCTGCCCCATGGATTTAAATGCAGTGTTCTGTGTGTGTTTATGCGTCCGGTTTTATTTTTGCACTTGAGTGTTTTTGTGTTTATACGTTCAGATTTATTTGTACAAAGCATGTGACTCTAACCTGATAGGAAAATGTTCTGATGAGTGACATTTTGCTGATAAGGAAAGATGTTTGTGTGTGTGTGCGTGCGTGCGTGTGTGCGCGTGTGTGTATGCCAACCAAACAATTATCTCTCATTTTGTGCCAAATGGCAAAAGCAGTCTCTAAGAGGAGCAGCACGCCTACACTCCTGGAAATGAAAAACCCACGCTGCAGAATATGGCACTAAACCACACGCCCACAGTGGAGGAGTACCAGTCAGAGCCGTGTGTGTGTGTGTGTGTGTGTGAAAAATGAGAAATCATGAGGACAGTGTTCCACAGAGGCATGGCAGCTTCTAATGGAATCACAGCTGGCAGGAGCAGAAGCCCTTAGCGCCTCATACTCTGACTCAATTATACACCCAGCCCATGCAACATGGAGGCTTCCAGCAGCCTCTTTGTGCAAATTATTTATTTTCAACTTAGCTCAAAAGAACCCGGTCAGACGAAAAGGGAAAATGGGATTCAGAGATCCTTGCATGCAATTCTCAATATACAGCACCATAAAAAGGTTCTGAATATATTAGACTCTAAAAATAGCTACTACATGCCCAGTATTAAAGATTAAAAATGGGGGTGGTGGTGGTGGTGAGAAACTCTGTAAGTACATTCTAGAAAATCATAAACGCTCTGGATGTGATTATTGTGACAGTGATTATTGTTTAGTGTTCTGTAGTTAACACATTTGTGTTCCAGACATCAAATCTGTCAGCATACAAAAATGAAACAGAAGCATGTAATTATAAATTATAGGCATAAGAGGAGGATTTTTTTTCCCCCTCACACTTGCTTGGTATATTCTGATTCATTCCTGCCTTTGTTTGAACGAAAGGCTGCTGCTGAAATCCCACAGCTACAGCTGAAAAGTATTGCGGTAGGTTTTCCAGGATCGGGAACTAAATGACTGCGAGAAGAAAACAAAAACAAGGCTGGAGCTAATGGCAGTAAATCCCCGTGGAGGTCAGATTGAACATGGCACCTCCCCGTGCTCGAGTCGAGACGGTGCTTGGCAACGTTTCCTCCCTGCAACAGTCCTGAAGAATCATCACTGATATCAAAACAAAAAGTTTCGAACCTTCAGGGCGACTTTACTGAAACGAAGGTTGTTAATGCTGTGAGTGGAGATAACGAGGGCAGCTCAGTCCTTGCATGCGACTGGAGAGAAAGTTCTGGAAAAAGCCAAAAATTCAAAGTCTGGGTCCTGGATTTCTGATAGACAGGTTGGAAAATATTCATGCAGTGGCTGGAAGTCCCAGGCAGGGACTGCATGTTTTAGAGGGCTTGGTGGTGGTGAGGCAGTAGATCTGAAACCTCTCTGGAAATAAAATAATCTCAGCTACATCACGCTGTGAGCCACAATGATGAGCAAATAATGAATAGGGTTTTGGCTTAACATTCACATTAGCTGTGTTTAATTAACCAGAAACTCTCTCTAGTGTAGAAAAGCATGTACTGGGAACAAGTATGATGTAATACATGACTTTTAATTCTTTTACCGCTTTTGAAACATATTGTGTTATTCTTTGTGTTAATGCACAGCACAGTCTGGCAGATCTGAATGCTGAATGCTCTGTAACATGGTGCCTGACGCTGCTGTATACACCATGTGCTGCTGTGATTGTTATTAGTCCTTAATGGCTCATAAAGGAACAGCAGTTAGGGAGATGCATGCTCTTATTTCCCATTTCTCATAAAAATGGTGCATCGCTCCAGCATTAACAAAGCATGCAATAATGTACCTCTGGGCTATTAAATGAAAAGAAAGAAAGGAAGAGAGGGAGAGGGAGGGAGAGAGAGAGAGAGAGAGAGAGAAAGAGAGAGAGAGAAGGAGGCTTAGTCAGCTGCAGAGAAGCTTCATTTGGACAAGCCTTAGCTATACCCCTTAATGTACAACAGTGTTTTGTGTACAGGCTGACACTCTCGTGGGAGCCTTGTGGATCTGTGTGTGTGTGTGTGTGTGTGTGTGTGTGTGCGCGCGCATGTGTTCAGGAACAGCACCAGTGATGTAGGGCTGGAAGATATGATGATACAAAATCCTGCCAGCATGAATGAGTGTAGATTAGACACCAGTCCAGTCATATTAGGTGGAGGCTCCAACTTAAATTTTGCAGAGGCACCGCTGACAAAAACACTCTCCTGGATATCAAACAATTTCAAACACAACACAGGTTTAAAAAAAAAAAATAATAATAATAATTATATATATATATATATATTCATATTCATATTCATTCATGGGGTGCCAATAAATGTGGCACACACACACACACAAATAATTATGTATTAATTATGTAAATAATTATTGGCACCCCATGAATTCACATGAGAAAAATATATTTGAAGTATATTTATATTTTACATTTCTTTAGTACACCTGGGTGACTAGAAACAGGAAATTGTTTAACCACGACTTCCTGTTTCACAGGGGTATAAACATGAGGTAACACAGGCCAAATTCCCTTAGTCATTCAAAACAATGGGTAAGAGCGAGGAATATAGCTGTGATGTGCGGCAAAAGGTTGTTGAGCTTCAAACAATGGGAAGTGTCTATAAGAAAATAGCAGAAGCACTGAAAAAGCCCATTTCCATCTTCAGGGCAATAATTAAGAAGTTCCAGTCAACTGGAGATGTTATGAATCGACCTGGAATTGTCATCTCAACACACTGTGAAGAGGACGGTACGCATGTCCAAAAAATCTCCAAGGATCACAGAAAAAAGCCTCTACTCTCATCCAAAAACAAACTCGAGCGTCTTCAGTGTGTCAGACACGACTGGACCTTCAAATGGGATCGGGTTCTATGGTCAGATGAAACCAAAATAGAGCTTTTTGGGAATAAACACCAGAGGTGGTTTTGGAGCACAGAGAGGTAGCCATATGGAAAAGTACCTCGTGCCCACGGTTAAATATGGAAGTGGATCTTTAATGTTTTGGGACTGTTTTTCTGCCAGAGGACCTGGACATTTTGTTAGAACACATGGCATCATGGACTCATCAAATATCAACAGATATTAAATGAAAACCTGACTGTCTCTGCCGGAAAGCTTCAAATGGGCCGTGGTTGGATCTTCCAGCAGGACAATGATCCAAAACATACATCAACATCATCACAAAAAAGGTTTACTGACAACAAAATCAAGATCCTGCCATGAACATCCCAGTCCCCTGACCTGAACCCCATAGAAAACCTGTGAGGTGAACTGAAGAGGCGAGACCACCAGCATGGACCTTGAAATGTGAAAGATCTGGAGAGGTTCTGTATGGAGGAATGATCTCAGATCCCTCGCCATGTATTCTCCAACCTCATCAGGAGTTATAGGAGAAGACTCAGAGCTGTTATCTTGGCAAAACGAGCTAGCACAAAGTATTGACAAAAGTTAGCAGAGTATTTTTGCGATTTTTTTTGTAAACAAAAATCTCAAAAGGTTAAACAATAAACAATTTTTCACAGCTCTCTTTGCTCAGATTTATCAAGGGTGCCAATATTAGTGAAGGGTACTGTAGTTATATGTATCCAAATATATTTTATACACTCACTGGAGTATTCCGAGCAAGCGTTTTGTCTGAGCAAGCCGCTCCATTTCTCCGAGATACCACTCCGCATACCTGTCAAACCAGGCGTCCAACTTGTTGATCTGCTGCGTCCGTAAGTGGCTCGGTATTCTGTCACAGGGTTGTAGACGGGAACGGAGGCAGGTGCAGATCCACCTTCTTTATTAAACATAAATATGAAAACTCAAATCAAAACGTAGCATAGAAAAACTAGGAAACCGCTACAACACATAATACTTGTGAACCAAACTGCTAGAATCACTAACATTAATCTATCCAATCCCGAGCGACGTGGTCAGTAATCAATGCGTTTAAATCCTAGTGCTCATTAACCCAAAAACACCAACACCCGTGACAAATCAAAACAAGCAAGTGCGCGAGCAAAACCACAGTCACATGACCTGACCGGGGCCACAGTGCCATCTGCTGGCCGTATCGTGACATCAAGGTTTCTGTCTCATATCATCTCAGGGAGTTTTTCCTCATCACAGTCACCTCTGGCTTCTTCATTAGTTATAAATCTAAATCTATGATATGGGTAGCTGTAAAGTTGCTCTGTGTCAATGTTAATTGTTCATCCATAGATGCATCCATCTTCTACCACTTACTCCTTCGTCAGGGTCACGGGGAACCTGGAGCCTATCCCAGGAAGCATCGGGCACAAGGCGGGGTACACCCTGGACAGGGTGCCAGTCCATTGCAGGGCAACATTGTTAATTGTCCATTAAATAAATAACATTTAATTGGATTGACATTATTTGAGTTAGCGTAGTCTTCCTGTCAGCTCCAATCAGTCAGGCCCTTCTCCTCCGACCCTCTCTCAACAACATGGTGTTTCCTCCTACAGAACTGCCCCTCGATGGATGTTTTGGGGTTTTTTCACACCATGCACATGCATTACATAAAAACTGCGGCCACATGATTGGCTCATTGGACATCTGCATGAATAAGCAGGTGTACATGTGTTCCTAATAAAGTGGCCAGTGAGAAATTTGTTCAACTGAGTTGTCAGGTTTCAGCAAAGATTTCCAGCCAAACCACATTTTTATCTCCCAAACAACAGAAAAGTCCTGAAACTAGTAAAAATTTGGGGCATTGGAAAATGGAGACACATTTCTGCAGCACTGCTAGAAAGGTCACTGTGGTGATTATTTGCTATAAAACAAGATATCGTTGTCCTCAGCGTATATTAAACTAGCTCAAATTACCACAAAACCAAATCAATCCTGTCATTAACTGCCCTGTCCGCTTCTCCTCCTCTGCTGAAAATGTTTATAGAGTGAGCATGGGGCAGCGTGATACTTGCCCCAATGGGTCTCTATTTATCAGCGCTTGTTGTAGGTTTCATGTATGACCACTAGGTGCAATAATAACTCTATGGAGCTGAATAGGGCAGTGAGTACATAGAAAGGCGAGCAAATCAACAAGCCAGCAGCTCATATCTGTCACTCAGAAAAGCGAATTAATATTTCAACTGAATTAAAAATGTACGCAGTTGTGAACGAGGATTAAAGATGATATAAATGAACCTGACCCTATGGATGAATCGCCACTGGGCCTCCTTACACATTAATGCACGTTTGGAGGAAGTGGTAAGCAGAAGATGAAGATGGAATCATAATCTGCAGGGTGTAGTGCTCATGAGGATATTTTTGTAAAGGTCAATAAGCTCTCGAGCGGGTGTTAAAGTGTCTGTCTCTGTCCGTGGTGCTGAAATGGAAAGAGGTTTGTTTGCTTGCTGCTGCTGCCGCTGCTGCTGCTGAGGGTTAGACAACTTTCCACAATTCAACATTACACAGAGCCACACGAAGAAAAAGAAAAGAAAAAAAGAACCCCCGTGCGAAAAGAAATCATTAACCAATGTGAAACAACAAGTCCAGAATATCCCGGAAGCTAAACGTGTGTGAGTATGCATATCCTAAATAAGAAGTCCAGTGGATTTACCAGAACACCAAGAAAGAGAAAATATTCAAAGCAAGTAAAGATTAAAGAGCCAGGCTCGTGCGTGTCAGATTACATCCGGTCCGCGCGCCTACTCCTTTAAGATGATGTAATTCTTCATAAGCCATTATGTTTTTTCCTCCCTCCTAAACCGCTGAGGCAACATCAGCTGAGGCCTTTTCCCCCCTTTCCTTTTTTTTTTTTTTTTTTTTTTAAGACTGGCACCACCCTGAGCGGGAAAAGGGAGCTCCATGCGCGCTCTCGCGCTTCTTCTCGGTGTGCGCGGGCACGTACGTACGCACGTCGGGAGAGAGAGAGAGAGAGAGAGAGAGAGAGAGAGAGAGAGGGCGTTGGAGAAGATCTGCTAATCCACACGAGAAGCGTGATGTCGAACAGAGCAGGAGTGATGCTGGCTCTGGCTCCTCCGGACACACCGTGAGTACCCACCGCTCCATCGGGTTTCGGCTCCAAAGTTTCATCAGTCGTTTGGTGGAGTTATATTTTACTGGACTTATTGTTGTTGTTTTCACCTTTACTTATAAACAGCACAGATGTTGCCTGTTTCGTTGAGTGCACGAGCGAGTGAGCCTGCTGTTTGGAAAATCAGACACAGAGGCGCAATACCTTTCTAATTTTTGCGCTCAGACGTGCCCGAAGCTCTGCTGAAGCTCTCGTGAAACCACATACCAGATCATAGAGGGGTGTTGTACTCAGATATATGGAGGGTTTTCTTTCTTCCCATTTTACCTTCACCGTGTTCTGATCGGAAGAGCAGACATCTTTCAAACTAAACATTTCAGGGAGGAGTCAGATTTGAGTCCACGGCACATAACTGCAAATGCTTCTTGATTATCATGATGAAGATTGAGTTCATGTGACATCTTGTTGGAAGAAACTTTTCATTATTATTATTATTTATTATTATTATTATTATTATTGTTATTATTATTATTAGTCCATCCCTGATGACTGAAACTATGTCTTTGACCGGGAACTGTAGGACTCAGCCCGCGACCAAAGAGCCATCGTGCGCCCTGAACTGCTTTCCAGACGTTCTCGAGCTCAACGTGGGAGGTCAGGTGTACTACACGCGCCACGCCACGCTCGTGAGCCAGCCCGGTTCCCTACTGGGCAAAATATTCTCGCCGAAAAGCAGCGCGGTGCCCGATCTCGCGCGAGACCCCAAGGGTCGGTATTTCATCGACCGTGACGGCTTCCTGTTCCGCTACGTGCTGGACTTCCTGCGGGACAGACAGGTGGTGCTACCTGAGCATTTCCCTGAAAAGGCTCGCCTGAGGAAAGAGGCGGAGTACTTCCAGCTGCCGGACCTGGTGAAGTTGTTAACGCCCGAGGAGGTGAAGCCCAGTCCGGACGATTGCGCGCACAGCGACTACGAGGATGGTTCGCTGGGAAGCGACCAGCGCGCGTGCCCGCCGCCGTCCCTCGTGCCCGCCGACCGGAAGAGCGGCTTCCTCACGGTGGGCTACCGCGGCTCGTGCACGGCGGGCCGCGAGAGCCAAGGCCAAGCGGACACCAAGTTCAGGCGCGTGCCCCGGATCATGGTGTGCGGCCGCATTGCGCTCGCCAAAGAGGTGTTCGGTGAGACGCTGAACGAGAGCCGCGACCCGGACCGAACTCCCGAGCGCTACACGTCGCGCTTCTACCTCAAGTTCAAGCAGCTCGAGCGCGCCTTCGACGTGCTCTCCGAGTGCGGCTTCCACATGGTGGCGTGCAACTCGTCCCTCACCGCCTCCGTGCTCAGCCAGCACGCCGACGACAAGATGTGGTCCAGCTACACCGAATACGTTTTTTACCGTAAGTTAAAGTTACTGCTGCTTAGTGTATTAAAAAAAAACAACACACATTTGCTCAAACTTCCTACCTGTCTCAGGTACCACCGGAGGCACACCTGATGTGTAATGCATTTCCTATAATGGAAAATTGTGTTGATCTCTCTCTCTCTCTCTCTCTCTCTCTCTCTCTCCCTCTCAGACCCTGCCTATGCTTGTCATCACAGTTTGAATTATTGGTTATATATTGCCCATTAGAGACTCTATATATGATCTCATACCAAGAAACTCCTCTGAATTGAACGTTGCAGCTCTTTGAGTTGGCGATATATTACTCTAAAGGACATTTCTTGAGGAACAATAGGCTGTTTATCACAATGATTTAATTTTCATCAGGCCACAGTAAATCTGACACGCGCTCAGCTCAACTCTTTGGGACGCCCCAGTCGGCATACTCGGTATTTCTCATTGAGGAGAAGAATTCATGTATCTCGGTCTATGTTCTGAATAAATTACATAAAGATATTATGTGCAAAGAGGAACCCTTCATCTGAAAGAAGGCCTCTCTGTCCTGATCTTTATCTCAGTCATTATCGTGCCGAAGTGGTAAAAGATGATGGCTTTTGTAATGGCTCTCATAATATTTTATGGTGCAAAACACTCCGTCCACTCTGCTCCGTGAGTAGCTAATGCGATGCCGCGTCCGTTGTGGCTCTACCACAGGGTAAAATGGAGGAACACTCATCATCCGCCTGAGGTTTTCACATTTCATAGCATAGACTTTCTAAACATTGCTACCTCCAACTCTTCCAGTGCCTTATACGAACACAAATGCTAATTACAGTAGCTTACTAGCTATATATGAATCACATGAAAAGGAATCATATGTCAATGAATCACATGTAAATGAATCATATGAAAATGAAAAAAAAAAAAAATAGTAGCTTACTAGCGATAAATAATAAATGTATACAAAAACACTACAACAGTCAGCTCATTGGACCAGCTCATGGCGTTAAGATGAAATAAACGAATGATTTAAAGTCTTACATAAATGACATAACAGTTCATTCGTTAACTGATAAATCGTTAAATACAATGTAAATCATTACGTGTCATACGATCACGTTAATTGTTTCCTGAATTTATTTCACCGTTCTTTAATTTCATGACGAGGCCTTGGTGCAGGCCATGAAACAAATAAATCTGACAACATCGTCCATCAAAACCAGAATCTCGCGTCAGATTGGATCACGGCTAATCGATAGGGGAGCGGTGTTGGGAACGTGTGTGTTAAATGCCGATAAAAGAAAAATACAGAAACGATAAACGCTGATGTTGTTCTTCTTCAGTAAGGCTACTGTTTTAACTCCGAGTATTTTCACATAAATAAAATTGCTTGTTGTTATTTGATAAATAAGCGAAACAAGACATGACACTAAGAAACCTATAAACGCTGTGATATTCTTTAGATTGGACTGTTTGGCTGATCTGTGCTAGGACCGGACCTCAGTCTTAAAGTAATGTTAGGGTTTAGATTGACTACAAAGTCCTGCATCAGGCATTTATAAGCCTAAATGTTTTAGATCTGGCATATCCTACTAATCTCCTGATGCAGTATAGTGCACCCTGAGCATTTCATTCAGCTATAGTAGACCTTCTGTTAATCCTGCAGATCCCCACATTTCTGGAATAGTCATTATCAGTAATAGGTGTATTTTAAACCCAGACTTGTTGGAGTCAGTGCTGCCTCACTGCTCTTTTCCATCAAAACTGTTGCTATTCATCCTCTCTTGTGTTTCCGGGTCTGTGCAAGATCCCCTTCCCAGCATGCAAATCTATTTAGCGGTTTGTCGTCTGGATAGAGTGATCGACAGTCCATCATTGTGTTTGACATTCGGAGCACTTGCAGTCTTGTGTCAAGCCAAAATCGTAAAAATGTGTCGTTTCCTTCTTCAATGTCAAGGCAATCATTTCCTACCTTCCAGCTACAATGCCATTTTTTCTTACTCGTTATGTCATTATCAGCTCCATGTACTTCCCTTTAGGATGAAAATGGTAACCGGTCTGTTTCCTCAATACAGAAAGTCGTTTCAGTCTCTTCTATCACGGACACAGTTCATTTGCCACTTTTTAAAGTTGCTATATGTTTGAGACAATTAAAGGCAGTGAAAAGAGAGAAAGAAAATCGAGTAAGGAGGCCCAGGAGACCGAGAGACAGTCCAGTGATAGTTTAGCTGTAAAGAAAATAAACGGACAGAGGTGTCCTCTAAACCAAAACAAGATTTTTCATAACAAGAGCTGTGTTAGTATAATAGAAAATGTCACTCCATGTCAATGCCACCATCATTGGAAATACAAAATAACATAAAATACTAAATCTCAAAAGTACAAAACCAAAAAAATGATAAATAATAATAATTTAAAAAGTTCATTGTTTAGAGATTTGATTCGTCTTTTGAGTCTTTTTTTTTTTTTTAATTTCCAGAAATCTTCATAAAAGTTGCTAATGTCAGTGAGGAAAGTTTGGCTCAAAGCTGGTTCCAGGTCATGTAAGTGCATGTAGGTCCCACTACGTACAATAATGTCTCGGTGGAGATTTCTCACGGAGGACTACTGGTCATGTCAGATCAAGAGCCGTAGATCAATAGTGTAATGTGTGCTTAAAGGCAGAACGCAAGCGTGTATACTCTGCGTGTGTTTTATTAGGGGCAGTCAAAAAACAAACAAAAAAACAAGAAACGTATAGTCGATATCCATTGCTGGGGTCGAAAACCTGGAAGGCAACATCATAAAAGAAATCCGAAAAATGGAATCGACAAGAAGAGAAAACAAGACTTAGCAACGCGACAAGACTTCACAACAAGTAACAGAAACAGCAGGTATACATGGACAAACTAATTACAGGCTTTACACAGAACAGGTGAACACATTAGGGTAATTAGCGAATGTCAGAAGTGGGCCGGAGACACGATTAGAGGACAGGGATAATCATCACATGACATGAACCCAAAACTAAACAACGTGTAAGCGGTGCTTGCTGTGCTGGGAACCGCGCCACGATAGATAGTTTGATGTAAACAGGTTCAGCAATTATAAAAGTTTACATACACACCGTTACTGCACTCATATACTGACATCTAGGCAGAAATGTACTGAATCATCATCATTAAGTAATTCCAGTAAAATCAGCAAGAATCCAGAGCCAGGTATATTTGTGTAAATGGAGTTATCCAGCGAGCATTCAACAAAACGCCAAGAATAAGCAGCTGCCTCTTCAGGTGAAGAATATCTCTTACAGAAAGCTGCTCATCTGTGATAACGTTTATACGTTACGAGGGACGTTGGTTCGAGTATATGATGTGTGTCAAAGTGCGGCAAGCGCTGCAGGTATTTAATCCATACTTCGTTTCGAGTTCATGTCATGTGATTGTGTCCGATCATGTGATTGTCATTTTGTTACGATTTTCGTCTCGTTTCCACCCCTGTCCTGTCATAGGTGTCCAGGTGTTCTGCGTTTCGTCCTCGATTAGGCTGTTTTTCCCCTCCTGTGTCTTTGTCTCGCAGCAAAGCCTTATCCTATATTTTGGATGGATTTATTTCCAAGCTGTGTTTTCTAGTTTGCGTGTTCTGTGTTGCGTGGTTTTGAGCCTCGCTTGTTTTCCACGATCTTCTGAAAACGGATTATCCTTGCTTTGTCTGACCCATGCCATGGAAATGGAGGGCGGTTCTTGGATTTCCCCAAATAAATATCATGCTGTGTTTACGCACGTGTGTTCTGCCTCAGAGTGCACGGCACATATAGATGAATTTCTAGGAATCTTTCAAAATAAATAAATAAATAAACAAACAAACCAACCTCTTGATTGTTTTTTCATAACCTCATTAGGTTTTATTCTGTTAAGAATGAAGCAAGGTATCATGCCTGCTGAGATCCTATTTAGTGAGTTTTGACCTCTTGCTATTACTAAGTCAAATTTAAAGTGAAGGTTTGGATCAAATGGCTTATTAAGTTGGTGAAAAACAAGTCCAACAGCCATATTATGGTCAGAGCTTCGAGCCATGAAATTTTCCAGAATAGAAAAAGTCACTTCTCCAATTAGGCCATGAGAACCCTTTCTTAATTGCGTCAGCTTTAGCAGTGATCTGCATGCCTTGGAGGTGGAGGGATAATTGCGTGGACTGCCTGTTTCACACGCTAAGCGGAGGTCTGTGGAGTTAATATGCAAGACACTTTGCGGACGGCTGTGTCCTTTGGCAAACAAGGCCTACAGTTCTCAAAATCCATCATCCCTTGAATCTCATTTTAGCCAATTAAGTAAAGTTATCGGCTGACAGTGCTTCGCAAAGCTCCTCTTTAATCATTTGGTTGTTGTCATGATGGGTCTGGAATGTTGTTCGGATAGAACGATTCATCAGCATGGGACAGCATTTGAAATGAAACGCTATTCAAAATATTCAAAATGAACACGCTGATGGCGTCGATGTTTGCCGTGTGTAAAAATATCCCTATATCCATAAAGGGTGCTAATAATTGTGTCAGTAATAAAGGGTGCCCCGTAAGTCCTGCATCATAGGGTTAATGTATGTTCTAATATTATTTACAGACCACGATATAAGCAAGGAAGACTGAATCCAAATAATTCTACTCATTGGAAATCGAAATGAAAGAGAAGATGAGAAGATATTAAACAGCTTCTCTAAATGAAAACTATTTGGTTTTGGGTTGTTTTTTTTTTTTCTCTTGTGTGATGCTGGACTTATGAGACATGCTGTATAATCACCTCTAGCTTTGTTATCTTCTGTGCTGTTATTATTTTCTCTGTGCCTTTCTTTCAGTGTTCGGCCTTTTCATGTTTGAGCCCTCTTCCCATCTGCGAACATCTCAGTTTCTCTTTGAACTGTGTCACAGAGCCAAATTGTTTTCTCTGGCTTGTGAAGTCAGACAGAAAGCACACAGATGCTCCTGCTCAAACACGGCTTTACCTAATTGGCTTGCATGACATTAAGTAGTGGGGGGAAAATAAAGCCTAAATGGGATTCAGTCCAAGAAAGAATGGCCTTCCTGAGCTTAGTAGCTCATTGTTTTATTATATTTCACTTCTAAGCCCAGGAGTCGGCCACAGAGTCGCACGTTCACTCCTAGTAGTCCCGTTCTCGAGTCTGAATCCAAGTAAAATTGGATCATTTTGGTTCGTTGGCTGTTTAGTTGGTTTTGTTTTCTCAAACAAAGCAAAAAAAAAAGCAAATGTATCCTTAATTCATTGGTCAGAAATACGATGATGGAAAAAGCAAACAAACCTTCACCAAGTGTGAGTAGAGATCACAAAATTCACCTGAATGTTATCTTGTCAGTCCAAATCTGCAGAACACATTGCATTTGTGCAGTGCTACAGCTTTGCCGTTCGGCTCAGTTTAGCAGCTCGCATCTTCAAGACAATGTCACCTGTAACCCAAAACACGTCACGTTTAGTTCACTTCCTGTAGGTGGATTGATTCAGGGTTGAATCTGACTAAAATCTAACCATGCCAGAGTTTGATTTGAACAGCTCGCTCAGACGGTCTTGGAGAGGTTATTTTGGTCCACGCTAGCGTGTGAATGCCGTGTTCTCACGTGCATAAAAAAAAACGCACCCATGAGGAAGACACAACACAACGCTGCACATGTGAAAGCACCGCGGTAGGCAGCGCTCGCTCGCTCGCTCGCTCGCTCCTGGTTGCTCAAGATCCAAGGGAACAATCTCTTTATTGTCGGATTTGACAGATGAGAAGAGTGTATTGTGTCTTTTTCATTCTGTAAAGAAATAATCTCAGATATACAGTACACGCAAACACCGTGTATGCTGTTGTAGTTATTAGGCAGGCAGTCAACCAATAAAACGCAACCGCATACTCATTTGTCGTGAAGTAGGGGAAGGTATATTGGGTTGGATATAGGAATAAATCTGAATATTCCAGTATATTGCACAGGAAGTGTTGGTAGAGTTGGTATGACCCGTACATATTTAAGGCTACATTCACAGTAGCATGAAACTTTGAACTGTCTTTGAGTTAATGCGATTGTCCTTTTTCCTCTTATTACCTTTTTTTTTCTTACAGTTTAAACATGCATATGCTGTAATTGAATGAAGAACATGTTCAAACAGATCACAAAATTGAGCTGATACCTGAAAAAACCTGCAGCAATGAAAATGTAAGACTGCATCAGTGGGTTAAAAGAAGGAGAACGAGCTACAGTGGGAAAGCTCCAGTCCAAAAAGTCCAATCCTGAACATTTCACTGGTCCATGCAGTTGTGCCGGTCCATCAAATGTTTGTCCACATGACCGCTGCGACGTATTCCTCATACAGAACGAACACTCGGGAAGCACGGCGACACACACACACAGTACACAATCAAGGACGAGCGCAAAGTCAAACCAGAGATGAGAGCGTTCAGGTAGATTTCCGGCAAAAGTTCTGGAATGTGAGTGGAACCAAAAAAAAGAAATTACGTACATGCTTCTCAAGTATTATTGTTTTTCTGTAGCTGCCTTTTCAAATATCTGGTTGGCAATCTTAGCTCACATAGAGGTAGGATTTGTTCCGGTATGTGTGGGAAAACATGATTATACCATGTTGTTTAACCTCGATGCGTCCTCCCTCCTACTCAAAAAAACAAAACTGAACAAAAATGCAGTGCTGAGATACACAAAAAGCATGAGCTCTGATCATCTTTATTTAAGACTCGAATTTCCATTCGGATGTTGACAATGGACATCATTTATAGAGCGGGATACGAACTTATTTATGCGTCAATCGTTAGCACAAGCGTTTACACGATCACATACACACAAACACACACACTCTCTCACTCACAAAAATAACTTCCACTGTAGTTTTTCAGCCTTTATTCTGATCATTCATTTCATTTCATGTTCTTGTCCATGCACGTGACCTTTTATGGA
The DNA here is from genome assembly GCA_012411365.1 of Ameiurus melas. Taxonomy (NCBI): domain Eukaryota; kingdom Metazoa; phylum Chordata; class Actinopteri; order Siluriformes; family Ictaluridae; genus Ameiurus; species Ameiurus melas. The sequence goes on along the minus strand of CM022769.1, from coordinate 25,050,401 downwards.
GTTTTGTGGGCGTCATTACACGCATGCACACCCTTGGTAACTTACGAGTGATTGGCATTCATCAACATACGCACGAAAGTACAAATAAAGTCAGAGTTCCCAAAAAGGTCTGTGAACCCTGCAGAAATGTGTCGTTCCGCTTGATTTACGCAAACATGAACATATGACATCATATAAAAGATGAATAAATGAGGCGCATTGTTTGCGCTTCTGCATTATTTTCAGGACCGCGTTTTCTTCGTTTTTTTTAAAGGATGTCTTTCTGCGGTTTCTTAACAACCGTCTTGAAGTGACAGATCTGAAGTGATAAAGCATACGCTGTGTGCTTCAAAGGCCGATCTCCCTCGGCAGCAATTTGTAGGGTCGTTCGACAGAACCGAAGAAAATTGTTTAAAGTGCTCCTCAGAAAGGGGAACAGCTGCTGCGCCCGTTCTTTTCTCATTCTGTTCTTTGTTTTTATACTGAAATGAGTCCAAGTATGAAACATTCTGTTTAGCGATCGTAAATTTTGAAACAGCTGAAACTAGTGTTTCAGCAAATAATGTCTATGACGTAGGTTTTCATTGCCTCAGGGACAATGTTTGTAGCTTGTGCATTTATATTCATTCGCCTCTGTTAATTTACAAAATGACGTTTTTGTCGTTTGTCCATCTGTTTGTTATTAACGTGAGATGCTAATCTTTCAGGAGTTCTCCGTTTGAACGGTGGAGCCTTTGTAGGGAGTAGTCCTGTTCACTTTAGAATGGACCACAGCTCCAATGAGCGACACATTTGTGTGGTTTCATATCTCCATGACTTCAAAGTTCTGAAAGATTACACACTCAATCATCGTAACTTCCTCCAACATCTTCTTCTGAAGCTGACTCTGTGTGGCTGGATGATGGTAGAGAGTTCATGGAGACACTGTGCTATAGGTATACAAACGTATCTCTGCACAACTTTACATTGGCAGAGTTGAATCGGCAGGGCTGGTGGTCTCCAAATCCATTTGGTCTTTGTGAGGTTATGCTCGATTTTATTCTTCTGTCCCATGGATTTCCCGTCGACTTCCCCAAGGTGAAAATCGCAACTCAAATGACACCATCGGACTTAAACAGACAGGTAGTGATTTGTTGAGAATGTCTTCATTTGTCATCCTCCTGACGTCTGCACCACTGACCTTATCCAGTGCAATGCCTGAGCCAAAAGACGACATTTTCTGCTAGACAAGTCCCATCTACACAAACGTTAGCCTCCATCTACCACGATTCCCCAAGAGCCAGGTGTGGGATCTCCCCTTTGTGCTCAAGTCCATTAAAGCACCTCCTTATGAGCTTATGCAAGATACCAATCTGAGAAAAGTGCCTGTGACAACTGCCCCCCCAACAATCACTTTAGTATAAAAACAGTGTGAGACCTGCATCCTCTGGTAATAAGCTTGCCTTCCATGCCTTGGTGGACAGATAACCTTGACCTTGAACCCAGGGTTTCTGCCCAAGGTCAAGCGACCTTGCAGAATTATTGCTGTACCTAGTATGCACCCTACTGTATTATTTAAACCAGACAGTGGCCATCCGATCCTTAGACCAATTGTTCATCTGTTACACAAGAAAGTCATGTAGGATTCTCTTGTCTAAACAGAGACTGGCCCACTAGGTGGTCATCATCACCATTGCCTATAGACAGTATCTACTGTCATATGCTACTCTACAAAGTTAATCGCATCCTCCTGGGCATTACTTAGACACATGCTGCTCCAGGAAGTCCGCACTGATGGTATGTTGACCTACAAGGTTAACATCGCCGCTCCCGGTGCATTGAGTACACCACCAAACAAACACTTTTTCACTTGGTCCCGGTGTGTATTGGTTACTCATGACGTCGTGGTTTATGTGATGATCACCGCCACTGATGGTTACGAGGAGTACAATAGAAAGCTAGTTATGCATTTAACTGTGGTTCTATGTCATGTGAAAACAGTCTACATTTTCTATTCGCAGATTCTTTTGGGCTTGAATTATCTAGGTGGTGGTCTACACTCAGTGAAAAGCCCCTACTCCTACACATTCACTCCAAAGAAATCTGGCAATCATACAGGCTCAAAGTTAAGTTGCATGTACTTAAGCAAGTTAACCACATGCATAATGTGATTCCAAATACAGAGAACCGTCCTCATAATCACTAAAGCTCATGAAAACAGAGACGATTGTGTTAGACCACAAATCATTGGCAACCACTCACCAGTTATGTCAGGTAATTAGGTAGGTAAGCTCTTTCAGGTACCTTGGCGTACATACTGACAAGAACCTGACGTGGTGGAATGGTTGTAGCGAGGTCTGGCAGTTACTATGTTTTCTGTATAGAGCTTTGGTGTAAAAAATAAATAAATAAATAGAAATGGCTGTATTTGTTTTATCATGGTGTTTTAAGAGCTTACAGTTTTGTGGCATTGTAGAGCAACCTGCCTGTCTGAAATCTCAGAAGCTCACATAAAGAGTTATGAAAATTATGCAAATCAGACAACATCCCCATCTTAAGGCTGTTTATGAAAAGGTCTGAAAATTGTCCTCAGGCCCTTCAACATTATCCTCCACCTAGAATATAAACTCTACATTTCCTTCAGTAGATGTATTGCAGTCACTCAGTTTAGACATCATAGGTATAAAAAAAATCCTCAAATACACATGCCCCTCATCAAATACCCCCACCGCTCATTTAATATCTCCACCCCTCATCAAATACCTCCACTCCTCATCAAATATCCATACCTTCTAATAAATACCCCACCCCCTGGGGGAGGGAGAGGAAGAGAGAAAGGTGAGAGGAGGAGGGGGGAGAGAGAGAGGGGAGGGGAAAGTGGGGGAAAAGGGGGGAGGAGGGGGGGAGAGGGGAGGGAAGAGAGGAGGGGGGAAAAGGAGGGAGGGGGGAGGGGGGGAGGGAGGGGGAGGACGGGAGAGGGGGAGAGATCACATACCCATACTCCCCAACAGAATGACCTCACAGACCTTCAGATACAAACACCTCCACTCCTCATCAAATACCACCACCTCAAAATAAATATCCATGCACTCATCAAATACCTCCACTCCTCAACAAATACCCCAACCCTCATCAAATACCCATACCCCTCATCA
>CM022769.1:24992288-25042288 GCA_012411365.1 Ameiurus melas | reverse complement strand
CAAACACGGTTGAAACGAGATTTCAGCACTGTGTTTGTTCAATCTGGAATCAGCGGACAGGAAATGTCTTCCGCCCCCACTGTGTTCCTGACACCTGGCGAACGTCTCATCGCTCTGAAGTTCAGCAAGAGCATAATTTCACATTCAGCACGTAATTCAGCAGAGGTAATTACAGAACAACTAATCCTGTCAGCTAGCTGTGCCGTGGAGCGCGCCGAAGGCTTTAGTTTGTAGTGTAGAAGATTAATGAAAACATGTCCTCATGAATGAAAAGCAACACTTCTTTTATCGTATCGTTGGGGATTAAAGAGCGCAGGTAATGTTGAGCTCGGGAGTAGATAGAAAGACTAAAAATCAAATACAGAGACGGTGTAATGTCCAGATTTACAGCGTCATCTAAGTCACCAGGGTTTAGTAAGACATAAGATGGAGTCCATAAGATTGAGCTTGCCATGTTTATTAGAGCCAAAGTCTGACCAGACGTTCCAGCTGTGTACAGACCATCAGAAACGGAAAGAAATCGCACCCTCAGACTCGTTTCCATTACAGAGGACAGACAATTGTGTTTAGAACACATGTCGGATCTTCTAAAAGGTTTCCGGGATGGTTCCACGAACCCCCAGGGCTCAGAGTTCTCAGCTTTTATATCACACGACCCATTTCTACAGTGATGGCGTTCCCGATACTAGTTCCGCTACTAGACTATTTCCTGATGATGTTAATGTTCCAGCGCTGGAGGTTCTAGCACTTTATATCAGTTCTCTTGTTGGGAACTGCCAGACGGCTTTCCACCTCCCTTTTTTTGGGCTGATTGAATGAAGTGTAAATGAAGATTTTTGTCAATGTGCATCCGAAAGTATGTCGAACGTGATTAGTGTTGCCTTTCACTTTATGCCGTGGACCATTTCGAATTCCTATTAAATACCTTTCGCATATCTAGAAGAGTATTCTCTGGATGAGTGGTTGGTAGCCAGGAGTATTTTTAAACGTTGGCACCACCTGTCCTTGCTAAAAGGGATCTGATAACAGAGTGGAGGAGGACTGCTGCCACGAAGACCACAAATATTCCTGGGTGGGTGGATTCACGCTATTTATACCTAGTATGAATGTGTGGCCTGTATTAAAGCACTGCGGTGATTACTGACTTATGAACTTGAAGTGATGTAGAACTTTCATTCAGTCTTTCATTCTATGTTCAAGGACTACCAAGATCATAGTAACTTGATTGTGCTCTGTATTATGCTCATTTACATTTATATCTCGGCGTTTAATCTACTTATTATCTATGACTGTTTATAGGTACATTTACATACACCCGAGGCATTTAAATAGCTATGTTTAGTAGAGAATATTGGTCTTAAATAGTCCCAAACCACCATTAGGATCGGAGATTATAGTTAGGAGGAAGAACCTTATATTTGGTAACTGGTCGTGGTTTGTTTTTTTTGACCCACCTTGTTACTTACTCAATATACAGTACATGGTGTAAGCTTGTATGGTTTCCAAGTGTTTATCACTTTGTTCTGTAAAAAAAAAAAAAATCACTTTCAGCACTTAGTTAAGCACTAAAGTCATGTACAATAACACTTTCAGCACTTAGTTAAGGTGTTCCCGTTCAGTCAGTAATTTGGTCATTTAATCATTTGATGCAAGGTCCTCTACTCCACTGACATGTGGGCATGAACACAACCTTATTTGCCTTTGTAAGAAAAAGAAGGCGGCTTTTTGTAGTAATTGTGTAGGAGGAGGCTAGGATGACCTAAACACAATAAAAATCTCCCTGACCCCCTCTTATTGGACTTAACGCTAACCTTAACCCTGATAGCATGTTCCTCACTTCACAAACTCCAGAAGATGATCTATTGTGGATGAAAAAAAGACCAGCTTTTGGCTGTTTTGTTGGGGTTTTTTTTGTTGTTGTTGTTGTTGCCGTTTTGCACTCAACATTTTTTCTTTTTATTCAAAACTATTCTGAGATTTTTTCATGAGGTGCAGAGCAATAGGGAGCAGCACTCGAATGCTAGAGTGATGGCGCTAATAGAGGCAATTATACATGCGGCCGTGGCCTCATTTGGCACTGACTGTCGTCCTCCTCTCCTGCTGTCTATCATTATTTATTGCCACCCACTCTTCTTCATTTGCTGCCCCCTCCTTTTCACCATCACACACTGCTGTTACCCGTTTTTCCTGTCCTCCGTCCATCTGTCTCTCCCTAATGTTGTGCTCACATGCAGTGAGGAAAGATTGCTAGCAGTCTGCTGCATGTCTGCTGCAGCCACAGGTGTGTCGAGGTACACTATGGAGAAATCGATGATGTGACGGCTGGATGGCCTGAAGGTTGTGTTTGCTGTCAGTGGTAACATCTCAATAGCAAAAAGCACGATGCTGATGCATGTGTACGCAAGTAATAATCTTTATTTTACCGTATAACATCTAACCTTGTTTTACTTTGACATTTTATGGCATTTGGCAGATGCCCTTATCCAGAGTGACTTACATTTATCTCATTTATACAACGGAGTATTTGAGCGTTAAGGCCTTGCTCAAGGGCCCAGCAGTGGCAGACAGTGCAAAGACTCTACGAATACAATAGTGATGAGTTATGGACTGGTCGACACCCTTTCTGTAGTCCAGGCTCTAGTTCTACCAGATTGATCCAGAGCTTTAGATCAATGGCATCTACTAAATGGAAAGACATTAAGCCATCCTGCAAAACCCAGTCCCCTCACTTCCGTGTGTCACAGAGGTGGACGTGCTATCCATTTCTTTCCTGCTCCTAAAAAACCGAACTCAGTGTAGAGAAATTATAAATAGGGAGACCGAGAGCTCCTTGCCATCGAGGCGACTCTTTCTTGAGTAAAGGAGACGCTGTCTAGAGGGTGCCGAGAACCCATTCCTCATTCTCCTAAGAATATTGAGCATGTCAAATGTTAAATCCCCTCTCAACGCTGCTAGGCTCTGTTCTTTATACTTACCTAGGAAAACTCCAAGTACAGTTAAGTGGACTCACTCTAAACAGGGTATATAAGTACCATCCCCCAGTCTAATGTTCAAATCAAGCACCTCAAACAAGAGATCTGCAGGTCTTATAGTACTAGCTGGACAAGCTGGTTGGGTGACCTGTCTGAGGTCTGGGTCTGGCACACTCCCAGCTTCCCAGCCAGCAAAACTCACAAAAATATTCACAAAAAGACTCTGCTCTCATGGATATCAAACAATTACAGACACAACACAGGTTTATCCAAAAAAAAAAATCTTTATTCAATATAGGTTTGCAACAATAATTGGCACCCCCATGAATTCATATGAGAAAAATGAATTTGAAGTATATTACCATTGATATTTAAATTATTTTAGTACACCTGGGTGACTAGGAACAGGAAATTGTTCAGGGGTATAAATATGAGGTAACACACAGGCCAGATTCCCTTAGTCATTCATCACAATGAGTAAGAGCGAGGAATATAGCTGTGATGTGCTGTCTATAAGAAAATAACACAAGCATTGAAAAAGCCCATTTCCAGCATCAGGGCAATAATTAAGAAGTTCCAGTCAACTGGAAATGTTATGAATCGACCTGGAATTGTCATCTCAACACGCTGTGAAGAGGACGGTTCGAGTGGCTAAAAAATCTCCAAGGATCACAGCTGGAGAATTGCAGAAGTTAGTTGTGTCTTGGGGTCAGAAAGTCTCCAAAACTACAATCTGAAGTCACCTACATCACCACAAGTTGTTTGGAAGGGTTTCAAGAAAAAAAAGCTTCTACTCTCATCCAAAAACAAACTCGAGAGTCTTCAGTGTACCAGACACGACTGGACCTTCAAATGGGATCGGGTTCTATGGTCAGATGAAACCAAATAGAGCTTTTTGGGACTAAACACCAGAGGTAGTTTTGGTACACAGAGAGGTAGCCATATGGAGAAGTACCTCGTGCCCACGGTTAAATATGGAGGTGGATCTTTAATGTTTTGGCTATTTTTCTGTCAGAGGACCTGGACATTTTGTTAGAACACATGGCATCATGGACTCTATCAAATATCTACAGATATTAAATGAAAACCTGACTGTCTCTGCCAGAAAGCTTCAAATGGGTCGTGGTTGGATTTTCCAGCAGGACAATGATCCAAAACACACATCAACATCAACCCAAAAAAGGTTTACTGACAACAAAATCAAGATCCTGCCATGAACATCCCAGTCCCCTGACCTGAACCCCATAGAACACCTGTGGGGTGAACTGAAGAGGAGAGTCCACCAGCGTGGACCTCGAAATGTGAAGGATCCGGAGAGATTCTGTATGGAGGAATGGTCTCAGATCCCTCGCCATGTATTCTCCAACCTCATCAGGCGTTATAGGAGAAGAGCTGTTATCTTGGCAAAGGGAGGTAGCACAAAGTATTGACAAAGGGTGCCAATATTTGTTGGACACCAATATGTAACAAAGATATTTTTTTGATAAACCTGTCTTGTGTTTGTAATTGTTTGAGAGAGCAGAATACTTTTGTGTATTTTTTTTAAACAAAAGATCAAAAGATTAAACAATAAAGGCACATTTTCACAGCCTTCTGTGCTCATATTTAATAAGGGTGCCAATATTAGTGGGGGGCACTGTACACTATTATTTTCAACTATTTATAGATGTCCTTTAGAAAGACCCTACCTATGTGACTCAGGGTGATGATAGCGTGAGTGCGTGATTAGGGGCGTTATCGGCTTCTCCATCAATGTCACACCATTTATGCCCTCATCCATCTGCCACAATAACCCCACCTTCACTTTGATCTATAGGTTCAGTCTTCTGCATTTGCACACCTCTGGGCACTGGGTCATGCCGTGTGTGGAATCAGACAGTTCATATGGCTAGTGTGACTGAAAACCCAATCTCAAGCAGTAGATGTAAGCCCCATCGATACTCCCAGTTTACTGACACTTGAGGTTATGGCACGGTCAGAAACAGTATGATGTCCTGGTCTTTTATTTTAAGCTAGATGCTTTGAAGGCAAAAGCAACACTTGAAGTAGAATTTAAAAGCCAACGCCTATACAGTGGATATAAAAAAGTCTACACGCCGCTGTTAAATGGCAGGTTTTTGTGAAGCACAGGAATGACACTTAGATAAATCATGTTAGATGTTTTCCCACCTTTAATACACAAAAACTTTTTTTTTAATGGTAGAAGAAGGAAAAATATCAAACTTACAATAACCTAGTTGTACCCCTAAACTAATACTTTGCCGAGGCACCTTTAGATTTTATTACACCTTGGTCTTTTCGAGAAGAGTCTCTCAGCACGGCACATCTTGACTTGGCGATATCTTCCCACTCTTTCTTTCAAAGAACATTCCAGATCAGTCGGATCGTGAAGGCGTCTCCTGTGCACGGCCCTCTGCAGGTCACTCCACAGATTTGTGGTTGGATTCAGGTCTGGGTTCGGGCTAGGCCGTTCAAAAACATTGATCTTTTGGTGAAGCCGTTGCTTTGTTGATTTGGATGATTGCTTTGGGTCACTGTTATGCTGAAAGGTGAAAATCTTTTCATCGACAGCGAACTAGCAGACACCTGAAGGCTTTGCACTAAAATCCACTGGTATTTGTAGATATTCATGATTCCCTCCACCTTGATAAAAGCCCCAGTTCTGCTGTAGAAAAGCAGCTCTAAAGAGTGATGCTGCCACCACCATGCTTCACCGTGGGGACGGTGTTCTTTTGGTGGTGTGATTTATTTATTTATTTATTTTTAGAAAAAGGCTTCCGTCTAGCCAGCCTACCCCATCGCCCAGTACTCTGAAGAATATAAGAGAGTACTCAATACTTGTCAGATGTTCTGGCAGCATCTTTAAAGTGTTGCCTTTTTATAACTTTTGGAGGGACGTCCTGTTCTTGGTGATGTCACTGTCGTGCCCCCACCCCCCTTCCTTGTTGATGAAGACATTCACAGTGTTCCATGGTACATTTACTCTTTTGGAAATTCTTTTACACCCCTCTCCTGATCGATATCGTTCGACAGTGGGACCCTGTACATGCGTTGTGAGCGCTTTGCGGTCCATGGCTCTAGCAGTCATATGAAACGAAGAATAGGTGAAGAAAATCCTACACAAACCGCTGATCTCTCCCCACCCCCCCCTTCTAAAAACCCTGCCATTTTAAAAGGGGTGTGTAGACGTTTTATATCCACTCTAAACTCTTGAAATTAAAGTGTTTGGATTTATATCCATCAAGCTTAAAGTGTTTAATCATTCGGTCGGACATCCCGAATGGTTGGTAGTGTGGGAAAATGTTTTGAGAGGGATGACCGTTACAGCGTATGCGAATGCTCATTGAACGTAGTATAATGTGTTTGTGTCTGGTGTCCTATTTTCATACGAATGGAGCTTTTATAACGCTGCGATCGGGTAGACAAATAAATCAAGCATTTAACTCGCTTGCATGGTCTTGCGTTTAGAGTGTCGTGGTTTTTGCACCAACAGAAACAAAGCTGAGAATCCTAAACGACACGCATCATGCTCACGTTCATGTTTCCCTCTTGCTCATGGGGAATGTTCCACTCGGCTGAACATTAGCAATATAGCAGCGTCGAAGTTCATTAAATTATTAATGCACGCCGATATTCCCGTTTCTATTTTAAGAATATTGATGAAGTGGTTTCTGTCTGGATCTTTCCTTTCATGTTCATTTACAGATTCATTTCAGTTTTATTTGTAGTAAAAAAAAACAATAGACATCGTCACAAAGCAGCATTTCATAAATCTAGGTGCAGATTTCGATCCCTAATGATGGGGTCCTGGCTTTTGAGGGTCTTTCCCCGACTGGAGCTGTCCCCGGAGATGTCCCCCGTTTTACAACACATTCAAAACAACCTGCAAATACGTGGCAAAAAATCCCGATCAGCATAGCCTGCGGAGTACCAGAGCAATCATGTAGTGATTATATTCACCGACAGAGGGTGCTGTGAGCTACACCGATTACTTGGTTGCGAGCATGACACAGCATCATCAAGTTGTCATCAATCAAGTTATCATCAAATATCAAAAGAGACAAAGTTATCAGGGGCAAGGTACTAACTAGTCACGTTAAATTAAAGTAATACTGTTCGACTGTACTATATAGCAGGACCTGAACAGGGTGCGGGATTGTTTCGCACACAATCGTAAACTGTCTCACAAGTTCCGTCGTCACTGCGCAGAATTCCACGTGGGTGAAAGTACACCAAGATCTGAACAAATAAAACTAATATTCATCTAAACAATCACACTTGCAGCTATTACATTTGCTTAAAGGGCATTTGTGCTCTAAATGAGCCTAAAATGTAAAATAATACGCCTAATCAGGGATGGGGAAGGTCCATCTCCAAAAGCACAAACATAAAAAGACAGTTTAAAAAGTTTTAATGACTAGTTGTAATGACTGTATACAGTATGTTCACAGTCTGTTAAAATGAAAATATTAAATACAATTACAAAATGTTAAATATGGTCACTATTGACCCTCAACCCTCACCGGCACCCCCCACGGGCCCTGATACAGTCCATAGTGAATGCTGAAGGAAATGTTACGTTAACTCGTTTATTTTGAACGTGTCAGGTTAAGGAAGGAGAATGAAGGTGTGAAATATAGAAGACGACGTGTGAGGAGAAAAGATGACGAGGAGAAGCACGTTTCGAGGAGAGTTAGAAGATTTGTTGTAGATGTTTTGATGAAGAGCAGGTAGAGGAAGAACCGTGGCCATTTCCACGAAACGGAAATGCCGTTTTTAACGACACCATGATGAGAGAATTTCCAGTTCTTGGCCCAGGTCAGGATGATACAACGGTTCATTGGACCATTTGCAATTCCTCGTGTTCAGTTGCCAGTGGAGGCAGAACGGCAGTGGTAGCGCATCAGCAGACCAAAAAAAAAAAGCATAGAGTCTCTCTGCTGTGCCCTCAGTCAACACATTCTTCAAGAAGATAGAGGCCTCTCAACGAGGATAGGATTGAGCCGTGAAGGACGGTGTTTTTTTTGCATACCTCACTATGCATCAGATCTATGGACCGCACAGCACAGCTGACACGGAAGCTCTACGAGCCAAAGTTTACATGTGCTAGGACAAAATGTGAAGTCATTGTGAGTAACGTGTTTGCACCCTGGGCAATTTCTCTGGTAACACAGCGCCTAGAACAGGCTGAGTATGTGTCCCTGTCCATTGATGTGTCCAACCATGAACACGTAAATAGGATGGGAGCTTATCTGTGGAAACAAAACGGCTGGATTTTATTGACCTGAAAAGGGAAACAGCAGAGGAACTTGCAGCTGAGGTATTGGTGGTTATTCAAAATGTCACCTCGAAGACAAAGCGGTACAGACAACACAAACACCAACTTTGGAGAACTGAATAGGTTTGGTAGGGTCAATATCCGTACAAAAGTTTTGAATGCTCTACAGAGGGATGTCATCGGCTTAGGTTGCCCTGCCCACATCATTCATAACACAGCCATGAGAGCTTTGGGTATGATTCCTCTTGATGTTGAGTACCTGCTCACACAGAATTTTGGACATTTAAATTTTTTCACCGTCAGAGTTGAAGGACTAAAGAGCTTTTTTTGCGAGTTTGTTGGTCAGGAATACCATGACATACCTGGTCACAATGATGCTCGCTGGCTGTCCGTGCGCCCTGCAATAGAAAGAGTGCTGCAAATGTATGAGCCTTTAAAATCTTTTTCTTGTGTTCCTGTGAACAATCTTTGAAGATCCACTCACTGAACTCTGGCTGGCCTTTGTGCATGGGAACTTAACTGTATTCCATGAAACAATTAATGATGCTTGAAGGACCGTACCGCTGCGAGTCTGCTGCAGGAACTTTGAGGGGAAAAACTGACAGCAAGATGCGATGATGAAAACTCCGTTCCTGTTTTGGTGAGAGGACTACTCCAAGAGCTTGTGGGAAACGGAGCAATTTCTAAAGAGTCTTTTCTCGAAACATCGAAAATCATCCTTCACAACGGCAGTGACCTACATAACAGCATGGGGGCGAGCACACGGACGATCTCAAAGATCTGCAAATTCGACGTGAGGAAATTCAGAAGGCAGAGAACACACTGCAGGAGAAATGTTCTAATGTGTCCATCCATGAGGATGCACTGTTTGATGAGGTCACTAGCCTGCAAGAGCTCTTAAAGGGGGAATCGCTTGACAAATGGGGAAAAAATGAAACACCACTTTGTCACAGCGTCCACCTTTTTTTAAGACCGTGACATCCAGGATACTAACCTGTCTAAATTATCATCAGTTGCCATGTGTTTGCCAGGAAGTTGCCATGCGTTGGACCAGTTGAGAGAGTGTTCTCTCAGATGAACGATTCATGGACCGCATCAGGAAATATATTCACTGTTTTTACTGTCAAAGCCTTGCTTATTGTGAGGATCAGTTTCAGTTTCGCCTGCCAGGAGTTCATGGATAGACTGGCCAGAGACAGAGCAATCCTGAGGAAAAGACCTTCATCTAAGAAATATGCAGACTAGGTCTCCTTATTTTACAATTATTGCTTGTTTAATCGGGCAAAAGTCAACTAGTGAAGTGAACTGATCACAACATGGTAATGAGCGTTTTGTTTTGTACATTTGAAACCCTAACCCCATTATTCCTTCTATTCCATGTGTAAGATGCTACAGTGGGGGGAAAAAAGTATTCGATCCCCTGCTGATTTTGTACGTTTGCCCACTGATAAAGAAATGATCAGTCTATAATTTTAATGGTAGGTTTATTTGAACAGTGAGAGACAGAATAACAACAAAAACATCCAGAAAAACACGTCAAAAATGTTATACATTGATTTGCATTTTAATGAGGGAAATAAGTATTTGACCCCCTCTGCAAAACACGACTTAGTACTTGGTAATGACTTACAGTGGTGTGAAAAAGTGTTTGCCCCCTTCCTCATTTCCTGTTCCTTTGCATGTTTGTCACACCTAAGTGTTTCGGAACATCAAACCAATTTAAACAATAGTCAAGGACCACGTAAGCGGTAACAGCGTGCAATGAGGCTTTTACAGTGTCCTGGAGGAATTTTGGCCCACTCATCTTTGCAGAATTGTCCTAATTCAGTTACATTAGAGCATGAACGGCCTTTTTAAGGTCATACCACAACATCTCAATAGGATTCAGGTCAGGACTTTGGCTAGGCCACTCCAAAGTCTTCATTTTGTTTTTCTTCAGCCATTCGGTGGTGGACTTGCTGGTGTGTTTAGGATCATTGTCTTGCTGCAGAACCCAAGTTCGTTTCAGCTTGAGTACACCGAACAGATGGTCGGACATTCTCCTTCAGGATCTCTTGGTAGACAGCAGAATTCATAGTTCCTTTATATCACGGCAAGTCTTCCAGGTCCTGAAGCAGCAAAACAGCCCCAGACCATCACACTACCACCACCATATTTTACTGTTGGTATAATGTTCTTTTATGAAATGCAGTGTTCCTTTACGCCAGATATACTTGGACACACACCTTCCAAAGAGTTCCACTTTTGTCTCATCGGTCCACAGAATGTTGTCCCAAAAGTCTTGGGGATCATCAAGATGTGTTGTGGAGAAATTGGGACGAGCTTTGATGTTCTTTTTGCTCAGCAGTGGTTTTCTCCTTGGAACTCTGCCATGCAGGCCATTTTTGCCCAGTCTTTTCCTGATGGTGGAGGCATGACCGCTGACCTTAACTGAGGCAAGTGAGGCCTGCAGTTCTTTGGACGTTGTTGTGGGGTCTTTGGTGACCTCTTGGATGAGTCGCTTTTTGGCGCCGTTGGTTGGGGTGTTTTGGGCGGCGCCCCACTCCTGGGAAGGTTCACCACTGTTCCATGTCTTCGCCATTTGTGGATAATGGCTCTCACTGTGGTTCGCTGGATTTTCCCAAGCTTTGGAAATGGCTTTATAACCCTTTCCAGACTGATAGATCTCAATTACTTTCTTTCTCAATTGTTCCTGAATTTCTTTGGGTCTCGGCATGATGTGTAGCTTTTAAGGATCTTCTGGTGGACCTTACTGTGTCAAGCAGCTCCTATTTAAGTGATGCCTTGATTGTGAATAGGGTGTGGCTACACCTGGGCCTGGGTGTGGCTAGAGAAATTGAACTCAGGTGTGGACAACCACAGTTATAGTATGTTTTAACAAGGGGGCAATTACTTTTTCACACAGGGCCATGATGGTTTGGATTTTTAACCCTTTAATAATAAACACCTTCATTTACAAATTGCATTTTGTGTTTACTTGTGTTGTCCTTGACTATTGTTTAAATTGGTTTGATGTTCCGAAACACTTAAGTGTGACAAACATGCAAAGGAACAGGAAATGAGGAAGGGGGCAAACACTTTTTCACACCACTGTAGTAATTACTTTTCATTTTCAATGCCCTGGCTGAGGGAAGGAGGTTCTCACCCAAGATTTGACGGTACATGGCCCCGTCCATCGTCCCTTTGATGCGGTGAAGTTGTCCTGTCCCCTTAGCAGAAAAACACCCCCAAAGCATAATGTTTCCACCTCCATGTCTGACGGTGTTGATGGTGTTATTGGGGTCATAGGCAGCATTCCTCCTCCTCCAAACACGGCGAGTTGAGTCGATGCCAAAGAGCTCCATTTTGGTCTCATCTGACCACCAGAGGACAACTGGGTGAAAGTGTTGTGGTCAGATGAGACCAAAATGGAGCTCTTAAAATTATAGACTGATCATTTCTTTGTCAGTGGGCAAACGTACAAAATCAGCAGGGGATCAAATACTTTTTTCCCCCACTGTATATAATCAGAGGATGTAGTTCCTTGTTCTTTATCTGTTCTGTTCTGTTCTGTTCTGTTAACTTTAATGCCACTTAATGTCCTCTGTGCATTGTTGAAAAAAATTCTTTAGAAGTACAGTAATTCAATTCAACTAATTGAATTAGAAACCCACAACAATAAAAAGACAAAAAACATACAAATGTTTTGCCCCTGTTTTTTTATTCATAGACAATAGCAAGTGAGATTTCAAATGATATTTTGTCCACTGTACTGGGAAATGTCCCCGGTTCTCACTTTTAAAAAATCTGATCACCTTACTAACGAGCAATCCTTAGGTGACAGTGGGGAGGGGCAAAAACTCCCCGAGATGATGATGATGACGATAGCGAGAAACCTCGGATACAGACAGTGAGCTGGGAGTCGTTCTGTCCCAGGTGGCGGAGTGGGAGGACCGCCCAGAGCTATGCATTCATTTAAGTAAATCACCATCGAAAAGGTGTGTCTGCACATCAAATGGATGGTTTTTACGTTCTGTTACTACTTATAGGGTGCTCCTTCACCCTCTCTGTTCACCAATTTCTGGAGATTGAGAAGCTACAGAATGCCAACGTGCTTAATGTTTGAGGTAGAACATTTGTTTCAAGAGTTAAAGAAAGGTTTCAGCTACAAGCTATAAATCTCAGTCTGGCTAAAATAAAGCATAAACCGTGACGTTTGTCTAAAACCATTTGTCTTGCCCCATGAGCAACATCACATATTTATGATATGGCAACATCTGTTAGAAGCACTTAGCTTCTGAACAGGGATTTGATTGAGGGAAGTCTTGCATAACCGCATCGAGTTTGCAAATGGAAAGATGCGTATAAAACTCCAGAAGAGGTGATCTCACGCCATTAAACCTGTTGATTTCGTTTTACTTGATGAACACCAGGTAAGTAGTACGTACTATACAGAACGTGCTTGAGCAAGGACCAAGATTAGCCCTCGCATAAGGCTAATCTAGTCAAGAACAGAATGTGTATAGACCGGAATTAAGATGACGTACACACATATATGCTTTCAAACGCAAAATATCGAAGCGAAAATGAGGGCGTGAGGTGAGAATAGTCGAAGATGTGAAATCGTGTAAGATCTCGACTTGCATTTCGAACTGCATCTTGAGACGGAAAACGGTGCATCAATTGCAAGAATTTATTGGAAAGTATGATTATGAGTTTTTTTGCTCAGAAGGCAGCTCCAGAGCTCTTGCGGTTCGATCCTGAGCTCAGAACTGTTTCACATGTTCTCTCGGTGTGTCCATGTGGGTTTCCTATGGGTTCTCCAGTGTCCTCCTACCTCCCCAAAACGAGCCAATAGATGTATTGTCTACACTGAGGTGTGACTGTCTGAGTGCACGGTGCCCTGGCTCCTACCTTACACGCAGGATACCGTCTGTGACCCCGATGATGGATAAACGAATGATTTGATAAGAGTATGGCTTGATTGCAAAGGATAGCTGAAGATTTTAACCACCAGATCATGACACGTGAACTAAAGTGAGCCTGAAAACGCAGTGAAAGCCTGCCTCTTTGTGTGAACTTCTGAACGTCTGCTCAGTCCAGGAGAGCCAGAGAATGTTGTACTAAATGACCTACCGCATACTGTGTTCCAGTCCAGACGGAAATGCAGCAGATATATCGGCGCCAATAATAGTGTTTCCAAGAATGTCTGTCTTACAGAGCAAATATTCACAGGTTTTTTTCTTATTATAGGGGTTATATTTTTAGAAAGCAGAGACTCGCTCTCTCTCGCTCTCTCTAAAAAAAAGAAAAAAAAGAAAAGAGCCTCTAATAAAGCATATTTTAGTAAGAAATGACTTGAGTTTATACATTTTACATGTTGTTCTTTGACACTATGAATCATTCGTTTTTTTTTTGAAATGCCATATCTATTGAAACGGTAATGTCCTCAGTTTGGGAAAGCTACAGTATTTGGTTGCGCAAAAGCAGTAACTGCTGCTCGCAGGCACGAGGACGTGACGGCCGTTCAATTTCTCGAACGGTGATTGCCTTTTTAAAAATGCATTTATTTATTTCTTTTAAATGGAGCCCATTATATTCCAACTCAACAGTCTCGCCTAAAACCGTTCTCCTCTTTAGAGACGTAAATGAGGATAAAGAATGCAAATGTATGCAGACGTTCCCAATAAAAACGAGATGCGATATTAACTTCTTGATTGCAATGCACTCGATCTATAATTGTAGGAATCCTTTTTTTTTTTTTTTTTTTAAACAACCTATTACTAGACTTGATTAGAAAAACTTTTTTTTTTTAAATAATAATAATAATAATAAAACCTATAAAAATGAGCATTTTGCTTGTGTATTTTGAAGCCTGTCTTGGAGCATGCGTGTGAAAGTTTGGGATTCTTGTTTTTCAGATTTAATGAGTCCCTCGGGAGCTATGAAATGATTTCTCAGCGGTTCCTGCTACATTTTCAAGAAAAGGCTTTTTTTTTTTTTTTTTTTTTTCAAAATAGAGGAAGGAGAATAAAAAAAAGCTCTGTGCTGACCCACTCACCAACAAATCTAAATACACACTTTTTAGAGTGGGGATCGTTTGTTGGTCACGGCTGGTTAAATAAAGAATTCGGGCCAGAAATGCGATATGTTTGTTTCGTTGTCGGAAACGCAACAAGGAAGCATAAGATCGATCAATAATTGTGTTTGTTCCGCATTTAAAAAAAAAATGGCTTGTTTCTATTTAAATGAATTTTTCAAATATACATTGCAGCAAATGGTACACAATGGGTTTAATGATGCAGAGACAGAGTAGATTAAATTGTAGATGCAAAACAATCCATACGTATTTGGGAGGCAGACTTTAAAATCAGCATCGGAGACATTCATTGCACCCATGTCTTTTTATGTATTGAATTTTTCCACAACCGTAAGGCTATAAACAAAGAACCACCACAAAAACGTGGTTCCCTGTTTCATGGCGGTAAAATAGATAAGTCTAATCAAGACAACTTCACGACAGAGAGACACAGCAGGGCTCCGTGAAGGCTGGCATATGGCACAGCAGTAAAGTCAGTCTTGCTTCAGCTAAGCGTGGAGAATGGCACGACGCTCAGTAGGAACAGGAGAAACTACAGTTGTGCAATAACTAAAAATCTCCAAAATCTCCTTCACTAATTGAATTTTAGCTGACATCACCCAAAAAAAAAAAAAAGAAAAAGAAAAGAAAGGCTCTTCATGCTGTGGCTCACAAATCACAAGAGTTAAGAATTCTCATTACTCACATAACCTGTAAAAATCAATCCAGTGCACCGTGTATTACTCACGGACGTGGCACACGTGTAAAGTCTTTCCATAAGGAATCCTGTCGTTTTTGTCTTTTTAAATAACGTTCACCTTCATGAACAATTGCCAGCCAAAGCGGCACGTAAGCATTTATTCTGATTCTATAATACGGCATTTCTACAAGCATTAACTCGAAGCTTAGCATTCCGAAAAAATATTGGAAGTATCTGGGAATTGCCAGTTCTTCTATCTGTATATAGACCATGGTGTTTTAGGCCTTAAACAATAAAATATGTTTAAACAATAAAAATAGAATATTTCCAGAATGATATTGATCTGATATTACCGATATCGCAATATTTTGAGAACAAATATTACTGTACGTATTATATGTACATACTATTTTGTCCTCGTGTCAGGACTTTGTTCTGAAAATATTGCCACCCTTTTCATACTTTCGTCGCCGTACATATTACTTACAGATTGAAAGGAGATGTATGCAAAGTTTTTGGACAATTGCTCAACAACACATCGCACCTCTGGATCCGGAGTCTATCCCTTGACACAAGGTTAAATGGTCAAGACCTGCACTAAGCACATTACTACAGCAGGAAGTGATGAGTAATAATTAGCCGGTTGACGGAAGTATGTACAGTAGACGCGATACAGAAAAGAAATAATAACGTGTTTATAAACAGTTACTGGAGCTCTTTCTGTTCGTGTATTTCACCAGTAATTCACAAGTGTCATCATTCACGGTTATCATAAGAACGGGGTCGCTTCGCCGTATCGCGTCACTCTGCCGTGGATACTGTCTGTAAAACAGCGTTTATTCCTTGCGGTGACGGTCCACTTTTCAACTGATGTATGATCACAATAGTCCCATTAACACACCACTGGGCACTATATACAGTACATTCTGCTCATCTATATTCTGTGAGACGGCTGGAACGTGCATTTGGCGCTGCTGCAGTCGTTTTGAGGATTTGACTTTGAAGATCAGTCTCACTCCAGGAGTGAGCTGGCAGTCAGTAGAGCGAGATCACATGGAAGACATGGAGTAGTGCGCTAGACGGGATAGGCAGAGGAAAACAACCGATAAATGGCACTCAGGCATTACTTACTGGGAAGTGGGGAAAGACTTCAAAGTGTTTCCCGAAAACATCTCAACATCCCAGACATAAGGTTTTTTTTTTTTTAATGGGTTTGTTTCTTTTCAGCTTTATCCACAACCCCAATATATACACATATATATATATATATATATATATATATATATATATATATATATATATATATATATATATATATATATATACACACACACACACACACACAATATATATATATATATATATATATATATATATATATATATATATATATATATATATATAAATAAATAAATAAGAATGCAAGGTAAAATGTAAACAAAAACAGAATACGATGATTTGCAAATCTCATAAACCCACGTGTTATTCAGAATAGAACATGGAAAACATGGCCGCAACACGTTTCAGAAAAAGTTGGGACGGTGCAACAAAAGGCAGGAAAAGTAGGTGTTAGTAAAAAAAAAAAAAAAGAAACAGCTGGTGGAACATTTTGCAACTAATTCGGTTAATTAACAGTTCAGTAATATTACTGGGTATTAAAAAGAGGATATTCGAGAGTCTCAGAAGTAAAGATGGGATGGAATCTGGATAGAAGCAGATGTTGCTCTAAAACCTGTATATACCTTTCAGCATTGATGATGCCTTTCCAGATGTGCACGAATGCACGAATGCACCTCCATATGAATGCACCTCCATACCATCAGAGACGCAGGCTTTTGTACTGAGCGCTGATAAAAAGCCGGATGGTCCCTCTCCTCTTTGGTCCTCTTTAGTTTAGACGTCAACGGTTTCAAAAAGAATTTCAAATTTGGATTCGTCTGACCACAGAACAGTTTTCCACTCTGCCTCGGTCCATTTTAAATGAGCTTTGGCCGAAGAGAAGACGGCGGCGTTTCTGGATCATTTTCTGGAGCTTTAACCAGCGTTTCTGGACAGCGCGGCAAACTGTGTTCACGGACGATGAGTTCAGGAGGTGTTTCTGATCCCATGCAGGGATTTCCATTACAGAATCAGGCCTGTTTTCAACGCAGTGCTGCCTGAGGGCTTGAAGATCACGGGCGTGCAGTATTGATTTTCATAATTTCCTTAGGAGAATTTCCTCCTAAAATTCTAAAATATATTAATAGATATATATATATATATATATATATTCGTTTAAACACCAGTATGTACTCTGGGGAAGCTAGAAATGTATGAAACAGTAAAAACTCATAATTTATCTCAGAATTTCCTTGGAACAAATACGAAACAGGGTTGTTGTTGTTGGAGGTTTTAAATTGATGTCAAATTTGATCTGTACTTGAAATAAAATAAACAGCAAAAAAAAAAAAACACTGAATAAATGAATAAATAACAAAACCTTTTATTTTTTTTATCATTATTTATTCCTTATTCCTTTTTCATCTGCTCAGGGTCGCCACAGAGGATCACCTGCCCGCATATTTTTCCCAATATATATTCAGTCATTTATTTATTGTGAAATTAACTGAATTTATTAATTGAAAGTCATCATTTCATTATAATGCCAAGCTTTAAATATGACTGTCTAGATATGTTGACTTTATAGTCACGGGTTGGAGTTATTTATTTATTTACTTATTTATTATTATGCTTCGGTCATTAGGTGTTTTCAGTTTGTCCATTCATGCATCCATCGAGAGATTCTTGGTAGAGAGATATCCAAAGAGCGAGTAGTTGAATGTTTGTAGGATCTCTACAGGATTATCATTGAGACCAGCAGATGAATCGATTAGATTTTAAAAAACTGATCCTAAGGTCACAGCAAGGTCATTTGTCGGAAAGAGTTTATCTTTAATGTCTTCCTTCCTGTTCGGACTGAATTGAACAGTGTTTCACACATCAAAATGTTCATTTTAAGTTTAACTCGAAGGAGGGAAGGTTATGAGTTATGACTGAGGTCATGAAATCCTGAGGTCATGAAATCCTGAGGTCATGAAATCCTAATTGTTGTGTGATTCTACTGTTTTTCTTTTTCTCACTACATTTTTGTTTTGTTCTATTTAGCAGTTGGAATTTGTGTCTCATGAGTCTCAGTAAAGTTTAATGTACTGTAAATAAGAATGTGCTGAACGGCACACTAATCTAACCTCGTGAAGTTATTCCTCATCGGTGCTTAAACAGAACTAAATCTTTAAAAAAAAAAAAAAAAACAGTCATGCTAGAATTTGTAAGCAGAATTAGGAGAGGTGAAAGGGAGATGGACCGGAGTCCTATTCAGGGTGTATTCCCGGTTCATGCCCGGTATTCCCGGGATAGACTCCTGATCCGTCGCCACCCTGACCCGCATAAAGCGCTTACTAAAAGTGAGTGATGGAGTAGGAGATAAAAAGCGAAATGTATGTCTATAGCACACTTTGTACACAAGGCAAATAAAAATGAACGAAATCTATATACACCATTGAATGTTTTTTAATTAAACATAAAACTTCATGTGAACTATATAGAATTAAAAAAAATTGTAAAACTGGTAAAACATAGGCGCCGGTTTTCGGCTGTGATTTGGCTTTTGCGTTCAGTGCCACGTTTTTTCCTCAGCTCTTGTTTCACTAAAAGTATGATTCCTGTTTCGTCATTTCTTGCTTTGTTTGTCTGCGGTCTAAATAAATACCTGCATATGCATCCTTAAATAACGGTATTTAAGAAAGCGGCAAAATGAGATGAGAAAAAGATCCGAATGCAATTGCTTTAAAGTGCAACACTGTCCATGAGACATACAAATTACAGGTTTAACTGTAAGCTTTAATTACAGGTTTAATTGTAAACAGAAAGGTCATCAGTCTCGATTTAAAAGCATCTAATATCAGGGGACTTCTGAGGCTCTGTGACCGCAGCTTCCATCTCAGACTTTTAATAAAAGCTAAAGTTCGCTCCTTCATGCGTTAGTGTTTAGGCTCATAGTGCTACAGTTTACCTGGACAGGTGTGTTTGTTCTAATCCATCTAGATGAGAAGGAGAACTTTTAAAGGCAATTCGAGCCATGCTAATATTCGAGCTTGCTCTGGTCCATCCATGGTTTTTCCGAGCCGAAGCACCGGAGCGTGTTTAGATCAGAACTCTGGGAAATCGAGCATAAAGGTTTGGGGTGAGGTCTGGGATGGTGTTCTCTTCTTTTGGTTCTAGTGAGAACTTTGGCAGCTGTGTTTTGAAATCATTTGTTGAAGGGTGCGGTAACTAAAATTTCAACGACTAACTCTCTAAAAAGATGAGTTCAAGAGAAAGTGTGTGTGTGTGATACTGATACAGCACTCCTGATGCTCGTGCTCATGTTCTGATGACTACAGTAAGACTACAGTGTGCCCAAAGAACACACACACACACACACACACACACAAACCAGGTGGTTTCCAAAAATATCCTCCACATGTGGACACAGTACCCACCCCATTACCTTTTTATATTATGTTTAATTAAGTCTGCATGGCCGCGATTAAAGTTCTTAAACATCCATATAGACGACTAATGGGTCCAACAAAGAGCAGGCGTACATGGTGTGAATCATTTGTGACATCTCGAGTAGAATTAGCATAATTCATGCAAATGACCTGAAGTAGCATAATTAAAAATCTGACATGAATCAGTGTGGTGAAATAATGCAGATCCGTGCAGATGGGGACTAAAACAAAAAAAGACGACGCTTTAGTGACGGCTCTCAGCAAACCCAGCCTGTGAAATCGGATTCATTAGGAGCACCGTGCGGGGTGAATTAGGTTGGAAATCGTTATTCCACCTCAGATGGTGTCAGAGCAGCTATAACAAACTAATGAGAGAGATTAACTGGACCGAGCTGGTAAAACATATTTTCCTTTTCTATTGCTAAGTTACTAGAAACTTCTGTGGTGAGGACACGAGCACTCTGTGGAATTAATGTTCAGCTCCTGTAAATTCGTAGCGTAACTTTAGTTGAATGGAGCAGTATAGTATGGTAGAAGATACACCATGACCAAACGACACCAAACAGACAGTACCCCTTTAACCCTTTCTCACAGTACACCGGCGTTCCCGTCCGACAGAGGAATGGAAATCAACTTATCGGACATTTTCAATCAGTATACACGAATGAATTGTTTTATCACCACAAGTCTGTTATAAGATGGGTCAGGGTGCTGTTTGGTTTCTGTACGTAGAGTATCATGACTCTGTGTTCAAATGCTGGCGATCAGGGCGATGTGAGGAGAGGGATGTGAGCAGGGCGATGGGGGAGGGGTGCGAGCAGGGAGAGGGGAGAGGGGAGAGGGGAGAGGGGAGGGGTGCGAGCAGGGCGATGGGAGAGGTGCGAGCAGGGTGATGGGAGAGTGGAGGGGTGCGAGAGGGGAGAGGGGAGGGGTGCGAGCAGGGCGATGGGAGAGTGGAGGGGTGCGGGGAGAGGGGAGGGGTGCGAGCAGGGAGAGGGGAGAGGGGAGGGGTGTGAGCAGGGCGATGGGAGAGGAGTGCGAGCAGGGCGATGGGAGAGGGACGAGCAGGGTGTGGGAGAGGTGCGAGTAGGGGTGATGGGAGGGGTGCGAGCAGGGTGATGGGGGAGGTGAGGGGTGAGGGCGATGGGGAGGAGAGGAGTGTGAGCAGGGGGTGGGGAGGGTATGAGGTGCGATAAGGATGAGTGGAGAGAGGGCGCGAGAGCGGGGGGGAGGGAGGTGTGAGCAGCGGGGCGTAGGGGGAGGTGTGAGCGGGGCGATGGGGAGGGAGGGGGAGCAGGCCGATGGGAGAGGAGGGGGTGCGAGCAGGGCGATGGGAGAGGTGCGAGCAGGGTGATGGGAGAGGGGAGGGGTGTGAGCAGGGCGATGGGAGAGGTGCGAGCAGGGTGATGGGAGAGGGGAGGGGTGTGAGCAGGGCGATGGGAGAGAGGAGGGGTGCGAGCAGGGCGATGGGAGAGGTGCGAGCAGGGCGATGGGAGAGGGGAGGGGTGTGAGCAGGGCGATGGGAGAGGTGCGAGCAGGGTGATGTGGGAGGGGAGGGGGTGTGAGCGGGGATCGGGAGAGGTGCGAGCAGGGCGATGGGAGAGGGGAGGAATGCGAGCAGTGCGATGGGAGACGGGAGGGGTGCGAGCAGGGCGATGGGAGAGGTGCGAGCAGGGCAATGGGAGAGGGTAGGAATGCGAGCAGTGCGATGGAAGAGGGGAGGGGTGTGAGCAGGGCGATGGGAGAGGTGCGAGCAGGGCAATGGGAGAGGGTAGGAATGCGAGCAGTGCGATGGAAGAGGGGAGGGGTGTGAACCCCCTGCTGGCCAAACAATTCACACGTCTCCACAACAACACTGGAACAGAGATAAAACAAGCAGCACAGCTAAAGCTGTTTTTGATAGTAAAACACTGTATACAACTGCAACAATAAAATGATAACATCTAAACCTAGTAGGATGGGTTAAAAAAGAAATAATTATGAAGAACTGCAAGTCCTGAATGTCTGCTTTCATATGAGCCATTAACCACTACTGTGGAGTGTGACCTCACAAATAAATTCAATACTGAACACGGCCGCCCGTGTAAAAATAAATTCCACAGACCTCATCGCTCCATGAACAGAACCCAACTCCATAAATATTAGGGTCATTATTTTTAAACGTGAACAAAAACATTTTGGGACTCTAATGGGCCAGAAAGCTTTTTAATACATGAAACTTCCATCCAGAGAACATTTTTATTAGATTCGAATTGAAGTCATTTGTTCAGATTGTTGAGGTTTTGATTAATAAGAACTTTAAATAATTGCAGGTTGTGATTTCAGGAACAACAACAACAACAACAACAACAACAACCCAGCTCCCTTGTGTATGCTTCACAGACCCCACTTAAAACAATAACCTCAGCTGAACAATAACATCAGCTGAAGTGTGAAATAAAATCATTGCATTTACAAATTTCTACTC
Organism: Ameiurus melas; assembly: GCA_012411365.1. Taxonomy (NCBI): domain Eukaryota; kingdom Metazoa; phylum Chordata; class Actinopteri; order Siluriformes; family Ictaluridae; genus Ameiurus; species Ameiurus melas. The sequence continues at coordinate 25,020,281 of CM022769.1, read as the reverse complement.
CGCAATTGAACTACTTGTAATAAAGTGCTTTATTGCAGTCGCGCTACACATTTTCAAGAGGCAGAATGGGACCGATGGGTAAAAGGTCTTTCAAATCGATATCGGTTTCTTACGGACGCTTCATCACCATCTAAAATGTTAACGATAAACGATAAACCAGAATTGCTCTATAACAGATCATTCACATTAGTTACCTAAACTAGTTACTACATTATTACCTGGAAACCCTTACATACAGTGTCCACATTTATGGCTGGAAATATAAGACAATATAAATCACTTATATATATATATATATATATATATATATATATATATATATATATATATATATATATATATATATATATATTTATATATATATATATATATATATATATATATATATATATTTACATATATATATATAAAATCATAAACCATTTTCCTGATTTCTGTTCCAGACTTCTACCCTTCCCTTATTTTCTGATTTTATCATTGTTTTTTTTTGGGTTTTTTTAACCTCTGAAATGACTTAACTGTGTAAATGTTGTACACATCATGCATATCGTTATATATTTTTTCATTCTGGACATCAGAGTTAATTGTCTAAGACAATGAAGTAAAATATATTTATGAACGTATTGCAAATTTTTTCCCCCGAAGGTATTTTTATTTTTTTTTTTACTTCTTTTTATTGACGTCTTATCGATGCACAGTATTCGTGGACATGGACAGACCATGTTCCTTTTTCTACAATGAGAACCAATTTCAGCATTAATTTATGCATGAGACGGTCTAAATTAGGAATAAGTCTTGCACTGTGACATCGATTCATTTAGTTTTCATAGTGGCTGCTACGTTTAAATGTTATATGCTCTGTATGTACTAGAAATGACTCGTCATTACATCATACGTACCTGTTAAATACATTGTAAATGACCCATGATGCATTTTACGTTATGAGAAATGTGTCCTTCATAAGCAACACTAATAGACGAATTTCTACCATTTTTATTTCTACAACGTTGCGTTCCTGAAGGATTATATAACGCTGCTTGTGAATCATATTCCGTCTTGTTGTGCCGTTTCAGGCGGGTCATCACGCTGGTCCTCGCCGCCTTGTGACTGCTGCTGCAAGGGCCACAAAGGTGAAGGGGAGGGTGAGAGCGGCACGTCCTTCAACGAGCTCTCCACCTCCAGCTCCGAGAGCCAATCAGAAGCCAGTTCCCCCCAGGGTACGGTCATTCGTGGGCCGGTCAGCCGACAAGCACACGTCCAAACCCTCGACCGGCCGTCCAAGAAAGAAAGGCCAGGAGGCCAGCTGCTGCAGCAGCAGCAATCTGAGCAGCGGCGTAAGAGCGATCTCCTTCGCACTCTTACTTCAAGCTCACGGGACACGAGTGGCAGCAAGAAACGTCCGGCCAAAGAGAAAATGAGCGTGGAAGAGGAGCTGGAGAAGTGCATCCAGGACTTCCGCAAGATTAAGATCCCGGAGCAGTTCCCGGAGCGCAAGTACATGTGGCAGGCTGACCTTCTGCGCAAGTACCGCCTTTGAGGGACCAGGAACATTAGAAATTTGGACCACTTTTGGAGATTTGGAAAGAGAAGTACAAAGCTGTGAGTTGTGCTGACGCACAAATTCTTCACTACTGCCTCAGACCTGCGTGTCTTCTCTGTGACGGCCGATCCCACTCTGGATTGCTCAGCGCTCACGTTTCCGTAGCACAGATGGGTTCCGTTAGAAAAAGCACAATTTTTGGATTTGAATAGATTTTTTTTTTTTTTGCTTCGTCAGCTTGTACAGACGAGCACAAACGTGTCTGTTTTTGACCTTACAGCGTTGGTAGTTGCGTTCAGGTGGTCCAGAGGTCGGACACCGAATGTGCAACCCGAATCATAAATAATTCATACTGTCTCTATTGTGTCCTTGCTAAAAATAGCCAACGTATTGTTGAGCATGAGAGCCAGGTTTTTATTTCAGCACTTTGAGAAGCACACAGGAATAAATGTTTCCTTCTATCGGTTTTTCCAAACCGTACTTGGCGTCCAACTTGCCGTTGCCCTCATAACGCCTCCACATCGATTCAGTCATGGCATATAAGGGGTTGCACACAGTCAGGGGTGGAAACTCCACACCAGGTTCTTCTGAAATGAATTGAAACCGCAGCCTGACCTCGATTGATCCGAACCTGAGATTTTAAAACAGAAAGTGTGATGGGTTTTCACAGTAGAAGCACGAAAGCATTTTTAAGTTCGGAAACACACACACACACAATTATATGGACGACAAAAACATGGACCGCACGATCAATAAATCACAAATATTAAATATAATATACGAGAAAAATGACTGTTAAATATAAATATGAATGGAAACCTAATTTTATTTAGTGCTGATTCTGCCAGACAGAGAGAACGTTATCGCACATCCATTACGTTGTCTAAATCATTTTAAACTCAATTTCACGAAGTTTAGCCGCAACATCGTTGATCTGATATTCAGTGTTGATTGATACGAGATGACGCATAACAGCTCAGATACTTCTTTCAAGAGCAATAAGTTTCCTCAGACACTAACGTTTAATAAAGAACAGTATAAATAATAGAGAATAATATAATAATAATAATAATAATAAATGATGCTATATATTTTAGTCATTCCCTTTAAGTTATACAATAGGTGGAAGCAACAAACCCAGTGAAAATCCAGTCGATCTACACTTCTGAACAGCTTGGAAGCTGACAAAAGTATCGGAATATGAATTTCATATAGAATTATGTGTCACATTAACAATGCTCTTTTTTTAACGTGGTGTGTTTAATAAATGTACATTTTACCAATGTTTTTTCCTCATTTTAAACTTGCTAGAGGTAAAAAAAAAAAACTAAACAAAATTGCCTTTAGAAACATCCAATTCATATCGACCAGTACTGATTACTGAAACAGAACCAAAAAAAAAAAAAATCAGACCTACAAAACTGAAAAATGCAGATTTTACAGGATTCCCAGGGAATCCTTTCAGCCTGGTCGAACTCCGTGTTTAGTCTTTTCATCACTGTACAGTACAGTTTATTATTCAACATTCATAATCAAATACTTTTCCAAGCTTCATAAAAGAAGGCCACGCACAAGTCCTTTAAAAATAGTCAAGCACTAGCAGGTTTCTATCTAAAAAATGTAACATATACACTATACACGGTCACTGTGGCATTAAAGCCATTTAACATCATTATTAAAAAAAACAAAAAAAGTCAGATACGGAGTTGTATGAATTCCATAATGGTAAATTTTCATGTTCATTCCAGTGCTAGTTATATGTACGTAAATAATATTATTTATAGTAATGTTGCAAGGATTTTTGGATTTATATTACAAAGAATAACAACCGAAATTCCGAAAAAAAAAAAGTTGGGACAGTATGGAACCTTCAGTTCACCCTGTACGATGTTGAAAACATATAATATTATTTGATGTTTTTCTTATATATCTTATCTAATATACACTCATGTCAAATCTGATGACACGGTGATGGCAACACACTCCAGAAAAGGTGTGCCATCACCTTTTCTTTTAATAACAGTTATTAATCGTTTGGGCGCTGAGTGAAGACACCAGTTGGTTAGGTTTCGCAGGTGGAATCTTCCCCATTAATCCATTATGCATTTCTTCAGCTGGGTAACTGTATTCGTTACCTCATTTTGCGCTTCATAATACACCACATGTTCTCAATCAGAGACAGGTCTGGAGAGTGTTGATGTGCAGCTGCTGCTTTGCATAGCAAAGCCTTAACTTGCATCTGTGGATGCAGCAGCGACTGGTGTCGACTGACAAAGGTTTAACAAATGATTCCCGAGCCCGTGTCAGGATCTCCATTACAGACTCGTGACGGCTTTTAAGACGGTTCAATTCAATCCAGGTTCATTTGTATAGCGCTTTTAAAAGTGGACATCGTCTCAAAGCAGCTTTACAGAAAGATATAAACACAGCGTGGAGATTTTAAGCGTGTGAATTGATCCCTATTGAGCGAGACGATGGTGACGGTGGTGAGGAAAAACTCCCTGAGATGATATGAGGAAGAAACCTTGAGAGAACTCTCAGAAGGGAAACTATCCTCATCTGGGTAATGACGGATAGTGTGAAAGTAAAAGAAAGTTCATTATGGTTTTAGCATGAAGTCTGATTGTTGAACTCGTCCACTGTTCACTAAAGAAGACCTGAGTGTAAAACTGCATGTGGTAATTGCAGTCCCGAGGCCATCGCAGCAACCGTAGTCCCGGCAACCACAGCGAGAACGTCCATGTGGAATTGAGGTCCAAAACCATTTCCACGATACTTCAATCAGACTTCTGAGGGATCGGAGATCACGCGATTCAGAAGTGGTTTTCGGCCTCACCCTTTACGCACCCAGATTTGACCGGATTCCTTGAATCGTTTAATTATATTGTGCACTGTAGAAGGTGAAATACCCAAAATCCTACAGACGTGTCTTTGGGGAATATTCTCCTCAGAGTGTTGGAATATTCTCTGACGCGTCTGGCAGATCGGCGAGCCTCGACCCGTCCTTGCTCTTGAAGGACTCGGCCTATTCTTGAGGCTCCTTATATACTCTGATTAGATGATTGCCTCACCTGTTCCACGTCACCTTCTTATTTCAACTTCTCACATGGCTATTAGTCCTAAACTGCCCCTGTCCCAACTATTTTGGAACATGTTGCAGGCATCAATTTCAAAATAAACATTGATCTTCAAAAAACAATGCAGTTGATTAGATAAAACGTCAAACACCTCGTCACTTTAAACATGTTTAGTTTAAATACAAGTCGAGGGACATTTATTTAACACATCACTCCTTCTTGATTGTATTAGCGTTTTCCATACTGTCCCAACTTTTTTTCGGAACTGGGGTTGTAAATTGATATGGACTGTACCAAAGAAACAGCGTGGGGGGAGGGGAGGGGCGGAGGACGAGGCTGTATTTGAATCTTTTTTTTATGAAATCTGTGAAGTCTAATCTCAGAACCACTCGAAAGATAAAAAATCCCTACTTATGTCACACTATGAATCCTTTAAACATTATTAAACTGTAATGCTTCTTAAATTCCACTCCTCTACTGCTCGAACACACCTGAATCAGCTCGTAATGGTCTTGATAATTAGCTGATGAGTCTGGAGTGTTCGAGCAGGGGAATCGCAAAAAAATGTGCAGAGCCTGAGGTTCCTGAGACTGGAATGAACACTCACGATCTAAAAGCACAGTCATTATTAAATCGCCGAACGCAGCGTTTCTCAATCCTGGTCCTGCAATACCCCAACCCCGCACATTTCAGTGTCCCCCCCTTCTTTAACTCATCCAGTTCAATCTAGTGTTGTTAATTAGCTGATGAGTCCAATCAAATGGGCTTGGACAAGAGAAAACGGCAGAATGTGCAGTACGGGGTAGTCCAAGAGCAGGACTGAGAAACACAAATACAATAAACACAACTAGGATTCTATTCCTTCAGTATACCGTCCTAAACAATAACCGTATTAACCTGTACTGTCAAAATCTACTGCTGTCTGTGAATAGTGTAAAATAGTAGCTCTATAGTCACATGTAAATAACCGTGGGAATGAAAAATGTGTCCTGTATCTGCACATGTTTGACCATCACTGAAAGATGTTCTGGATTCAAACATCCACGAGGTTATGGATTAAAACAGAGTCCTATTTAACGCTTAAGGAAATGTACATCACATTTATAGGGCTGTATTTTTCTGCGGCATAAGCAAGCAAAATTTGGTGAAATAAAAATGTTTTCTTTGTTTGTTTTGTTTTTTTGATCATTTGTTTGAGCCTTAGCCAAATTTCTGCACTCGATTTGCTATTTTCACGGGTCAGAAATAAACACGGCTGCAGCGAAGCGGTTGGAGAGGCACGACAGCGGGTGTGATGTGATTTTTAAAAATCTGCTGGTGCAATGGGAATTGATAACACACTTCGTTCCAAAACGTGCTCTCGGTTAGTCCCCGTGTTCGCACCAATGCAACAGCAAACTGGTATTTTTTTTTTTAATCCTTTCACTTCACTTCGACACGAAGCACACACAAACTACGTTGTGAAATTCTAAGCTGTTGATATTCTACACAAAAAGGTCATATTTCTAAAAGAATAAAGCGTTCATAAGCGAGTTGACATAAGTTGATTTATTAAAACGTTGCGTAAATATACTGTGCATGTGCCGGGGTTAGGGTTAGGGTTAGGGGTTAGGGGATTAATTGCACGCTCAAAAGAATAATTGCGTCGGTTTTCTGATGTGCAAAAATGACACGTCGGAGATTTCCCCGTTGCTCTCGATAACCGTGACGAGTTCAGATCGCCTGGAAAGGTTCGACTGAAACTAAACCTAAAACGCCACATAATTGAGTGACCAGTGTAAGATTAATTCATTTGAAAAATCGTTTTAAGATACTGACGCATGACCTTGATAAACCTTTTCATTATTAAATCCTAGTAGACACTATGATTTTGTCCTGAAACTGAGTTCCACATATATACCTGTTTAGTTTTTTTTTTGGGGGGGGGTTGTTTTGTTTTGTGCGCACAGTTCCCCCGTTCCTGAAGTGACTTTCAGGCTCAATAATGAACAAACAAACAAACATCGCAGATGCGAAATGAATCCATTTGCATCAACACTTCTGCATTTTGCACTTTTATATCGAAAACAAACACGCAGATTATTTATTAAGGCGAACACAGAACAGCAGACAGCACACGCTGGGCCGTGTTTAGATTTCAGTCCGAGTTTCATGCTTTGAGTGTTCTCGTGTTTACACACTCACACCCGGGTATGTGAGTGAATCCCAAACAAAAGAGCACGAGATGACAGACGATACATCTGTCGTAAATTCTGTCAGCCAGCTGGTTGTTGTATATTTGAAAGGAAAAAAAAAGAAAAACAACAATAACAACAACAATAAACCAAACACTCCCAATCCTGTGCCTTATTTCTGCCGTCGCACCATGATCTCAAAAATAGCCCCAAGATTCAGTCAAGTCAGCTAGATAAGGAGCCATGACACGTGACATCAAGTAAAGCTTTAAATGTTCATTAGTAAGTACAAAGAGGTTAAGGACAATATCGGCAATTATATTGGTCAAATATTGTGATTGTACACAGTTACAGATGGGCTTGTATTGTTTTGAGCAACTTCTGTTTATTGTTCAGAACATCAGGAGAAACGTTTCCGGAGAAGCGCACTGAAATTCCTGCCGTTTCTGTATCTCCAAATGGAAGTACAGTCGTAATATGAAACCACAATATGGCATTCATTTACTAAATCCTGCCGGAGCATGCTCAAAGATCCCGAAACATTTTCCAGACACAGTGTGTGACTACTCTGTGGAAGGAAGCCCCATTTCTATTTTGCGTTAAACGTACACTTGTCTGAAAAGGGAAAACCTAAAGAACGCAGATGATTCACTCCACCTTCAGAGGTAAGGTTAGTCTGGCAGATGCCGGGGTCGAGTCTTGAGTAAAGTGTAAATCTAACATGGGCCGTGTGTTTAGACAGCAGGATAGAGATGCCATTAATTATTCCGGGAGAAGCCGGTGAACTTTGCTGTGACAAAATTGGATTCTCTGAAACCAGCAAGAGAACAAATGTCAAGTAGACTCGAAGTGTTTGCGCGGTCCTGGAAAAATTAGACTGTTTCTATTTTATTTTATTTTTTTAAATAAAATGTAAGCCATTATAAAAAACCATGAAATCTGGTGAGCCAGGCACTGTCATGTTATTGGTTATATTTAGGGGTTATAAATTGGCTGACTGACCTCCTGCCGTCGCACATTTGCATATTTCACATGAGATTTGATTCCAATCTGCACGACAAGACTGCAGATAACAATGCGAAATGCGTAATTTGAAGATCCAGATAAAAGTATGTGCTCTTTAAATTCAAGATGCCAATAGTGTTGAGTAGAAAGAGTGTATACTAATCCCGGCGTTCATCCTGCGTCAGCAGATCGGCGGCGTCCGGGATCATAAAGCCAGAATACTGCACTTCACGCGACTGAAGAAAGCAATTCATCTCAGATCAGCAGTAAAAGTTCACTCGTTAAAGCTTACACAATGATCCGGTTTATACCAGAAATCATTTATTAGCTACAATTCCACACGCTGGTAGACAGAACGGATTAACAGAACGTTTATGTTTCGGAATCACAGTTAAATCCTCTTGAAATGTCATCTCAAATCATTCAAGACATATCCTGACACTTATTTTCTCTCAGGTTTGGGGAAATGTTTTTTTTTTTTTTTTTTAAAAACCCTTTATTTTTGTCCTGAATGTTTAGGTTACATTCATTCGGACCTGAAACACAAGCTTTAAGTGTGTTGCTGCGTATCTTTCTTTTTTTTTTTTTTCCCTCTCTCAAGCCAACGCTCTTCTTACAGTATGATAAAAACACACTGACTTTTCCTTCCATGAAAGCACATCAAATCATAACCGCGTTTTTAATAATCAGAAAGGAGACATGAATCACAGCAAGACTACGCAAAAGGGGATGTTGAACGATGAGTGTTTTGTTTGTGACGAGGTCCAGAACATCGTACGCATGTTGAGAAAGAACACTTTATACAGACACTTTGATTTGTGACGATATGAAAAAATTAAGAAGAAGAAAAAAAAAAGGTACATAAATACATAATGATAGAGATATAATGATACAGAATAAAGATAAGCACAATGTGTGGATTGCATCTCCTACTGTTTTGTCACAGATGTATGTTGTTATATAATAAAGAACAGAACCATGTTATGTGAAAGGTCTTTAGTAACAAGCATAAGGGATTTGAAATTGTATTCCTGTATAAAAATAAAGGACTGAATAAACACACTTTGGCAGTCGGGATTTGGATATGAGAACGTGGTTGTTATTTAAATGGGCTGTGGCATTATTCGCAGTGAATCTTATACTTTAAAATCAGAGGGAACGATAGCTAATATTTGGCGAGGTTGCGGTTGGTATTTCATCTTTCTAACGGATTAGTTTATGTTTAAACGTCATGAAGTCCTCAAGGCGTGATCCCACACCCACGACCTTGTATGACCTTGAATCTGGAAAGATCATATAGAGGTGTATGCATGTCCACATCTACAGCATTTAGATTTAAAAAACAAAAAACAAAAACAAGGATGAAATATTCAGGTCAAAGGAAAGCTAAAGAGAAAGATGGTTTTGATGCTTTTCCAGATCGGATTTCTGAGGCACGATCGGAGCAGGAGCTGGACTCGGTAATCTACGAGTGATTGCTCTTTGGAGTGTGCTATCTCTTCCTCACACCATCTCTCCGGGAGTGAACATGCTGCTCTCAGGATTAAAGCGATAAGAAGACCAACATGCAGCTTTTTTTTTTTCCTTTCTTTTTTTTTTTTTTTTAGCAGGATGCGCGATGTTGCTTCTCCTTACGGAGGAATCAGAAGATTGGCGAGGCTTCGTTTCCAAACCATACAGATTGGAAAAGCATCTTATCTGTCTGTTGCGTAAATCCCCAGAGACGGCTGATGTCTGACTATCATGACAGGTTTGAAGAGTAGTGAATAAAATAAAACAGGCTTTTCTCAGAGCTTTTTGTAATCAAAAGGAATATATATATATATATATATATATATATATATATATATATATATATATATATATATATATATATATAGGAGTATATATATATATACGCGAGTACAAAGATAAATGACAAACTACATCTGATGAAGATGAAATTACTCCTTTTCTTTTTTTTTTTTTTACTGTCAAATCAGATCATTTGATATAATCTCTCAGAAATCCCAATCATCATCTCCAATCTCGAGAGTCATTATCAAGTTTTCTGGACAAAGGGTAGTTCTGGAACTGGCTGGAAGAGGATCTTCAAATGCTGGTCACATCAGAGACGCTACAGTACAGTAAACATCCTCCTCAATGTGCTGTAGATCATTTATTAGCAAAGTGTGAAGACCACACCAATATCAACAACTCCCAAACCTGCCATATGTGCTCTTACAAGTCTCAGGCCATAGACAACAAGTGATACAACATGTGATCAGGACCAGAATTCCAGCAGCAGCAGCAGCAGTAATATTTAGAATGATAAATTGTGTAACACCACAGATAAGGTATGCTATAATAATATAAAGAAATTAAGTTTGGAGTCGGACGTTAAGTCAGAAGCAACGTTCCATTGCTTGCCAGCCTTTCGAGATCGTGGTGCAGCGTGCTCACTGTACCATTTAGATTCATATAGTTATTAATGCGCCCAGTGGTCAAAATGTGAACTGCATCTAGAAATAATGGAAGATTAATTAGCTAATAAAGTTAATGGTATTAGTTGTCCTGCGTTCGTATTGCACACTGACATCAGAGACAGAAAACACACCTGCCGTATCGAACAGATGGATTCGTTCAGAATGACATTAACGAGTTAGCAAGTTACTCTACTTTGCATGGCTAGCTAGCTAACTACATAACTAGCTAAGTTGTTAATGAGACTTCGGTGCAAAAACATCAGCAACTGGAACACATCGCATTTGCACTGATGGCTTTTAAATTTGACAAAAAAAAGAAAGAACTACGCTTCAGTCAGAAGTGACACACATACCCGCGCACACACACACACACACACACACCAAACAAAAATGGAAACTCAGGGTTGAATGTTGAAACATTTTTGAATTTAGCACTAATTAAATATTTAGACCTTAAATAAAAAGTTACCTTTCATCATGAAATATCCGTCAGGGAACATAGCGAGCAACAATGTTTGATCGTAATAAAAGGTACTTATGTGCAGCAGATCAATTATTAAATAACTGATGCTGGCAAAAGTATTTCTCATGTTACCCACCTGCTGTCATATCCACAAAAACATTTAGAAAAAAAATATTAATAAAAAAGTGCCTCCAGCCTAAAAGGCATTTCCCCACACATTACCATTTCAAAAAAGGAAATTCTTCAGAGAGCCAACAGCCCAAATTTACATCAGCCTTTTAGTATTCGAACACCTTGCGAATGTTTTGACGCATCAGACCTGCAGTCCTGTTCGGCTGAAGGAGTTCAACATCCTTTTAACACGTCTGAAGAGAAATGAAGCGGTTCTCTCGCTCCAACAGCTGAATAAGCCAAATAAATCTCCACTTAAGTCGACTGACATCCTGACTCCACAGCAGGGGAACAAATAATTGCTTTTTGGTTTCCGGTGTTAGATTTCATGTCACAAGATTAATTCAGCAGTGAGTAAAAAGGACCTTGGAGATAGATGGATTAATTCAGCACTCTTTCACCAGGGCAGCAGTTTATTCAGCGCTGACAGAGGATGGGAGAACTTTAAGAACCTAAAGACCCTAAGTGGCCAAATCTGAGGCTTATATCATTGAAATACCTTGATGTTTGGCAGTAAAATAATCAGTGAGCAGGATTCAGTCTGCTGTAATGAACGGTTCGATCCTGATTTTCCTTTGAAATGACCAACATGAGCACATTTTCACGGTCACTTGCACAATCCAAAATGTGTCATGAACCACAACAATCATCTAAAGCCTTTATCACAGAGATAGCAGAGATTTGAGGTCAGGGATCGCTATAATATATAATAGGATTGTTTATAATTAGGCAAAAAAAAAAAAGAAGCCATATGAATATCTGTTACTGTTTTTTGGGGGGGGGGTTTTCACAAAATGGCTGCTATTGAAGGTGCTTAATAACCTCTGGTGTGCACCATCATAAATGTTCCTCAACTTTGGCCTGAAACTCGTTTTCTGCGTAGAGAGAATAAAAACACCCAGTGGCCGACACACTTCCTTGGATTTGCCGAGTCTGCTAAAGAGAGCAAGCATCACGGTGTAGTATCACCATTCTGGAGATGTCTCCTAGAAGAAGGTTTCTGATGCTACTGTTCATCCTGCCCAGGTGAGACCCTTCAGCCGACAGAGCTGCAGATATTACAGTGCCATATTAAGTGACTGGTATGTTTTGGGGGTTTTTTTCCAGCACAACCCATCTAACCTGACCTGAATATTTTTATTAGAATGATGTAATCAATGATGCAACTTAATCGCAAGGTCAACAGAAACGCGTACATGTTTGAAACCTGTGTTTTCATCATTAAAAATGATTGTTTCCAAAGCACATTATGGACCAACGTGCACCTTATTCAGAGAGTTAAAACATTTCCAGTTGCTTTTCCCTTCTGGCCTGTGCTGCATCACTGTTATTGTGGAATTTGGGTCTCTTTCTGTGGACTGGCGTATGTAGTGCTACAGGAAGGTGGATGGAATAAATGCCCTGATCTGGCTGTACTGAACTTTTCAGGCTGAACTCGAGGACCTCGAGAGGGATGCAGCTTTCCCACTGGCTGGATCATCAGGAGTCCTGAATGGCCGGGAGCATCTCTCAAACACTCTTACCGCTCCTCTGCTCAGATTACAGAAATAGAAAATAGTCCTAGGAGGTCAGGGACTGCTGGTGAGGACGGACAGAATCCGTTCTGTCCAGGCGATGGCTGTTCTTTCTGCTCGTCTAACTTGGATGATGGAGATGGAGACAGGCTCATGGATGCATAACTTAAAATGCTAAATGCTGAACTGATAACGCATCACATGGCAGCTGTGGATTACTCACACTTACAGACACAGTTTCTATGGCAATTTTATATCATATAAATAATTATTACAGAATTTATTATTATTATTAATGCACGACGATTACACTGGAAATCATCATGCATCATGAACAGGACATACAGAATTGAATGAATACAGAATCGTGGTTAAAGAGCTCTAAGCGAATACTGATGAACTTAGTGATGACACTGAACTGTGAGGATATTTAATAGACAGCTGTCCGATAATGAAACTTTTTCGTGCATTTTTTTTACTCATTTGCAAAGCAGAATAAGTTATTCGAAATGTTATTAGTCACATATTTTACTGTATGGTCTTCTGCTGTTGTAGTTCATCCACCTCAAGGTTTGACGTGTTGTAAACCACATAAAGAGTGTTTATTTGAGTTACTATAGACTTCCTGAGACCTCTGTTCTCTCTCATCAACAAGGTGTTCCAGCCTGCAGGTGTTCGTCCTCGCACAGGATGATTTTTCAGGTTCTAAAATACTCAAACTCGTCCATCTGGTACCATGCAACCATGCCACGGTTAAAAGTCACCGAGATCTCAAGCAATTTGAGAGTATAGCGAAGTCTTTTATTTGGAATGGTAAGCGTCCCAGGTTAAATTTCAATAAGATACATAGGCCGATTGACAAGGGTGGGCTAGGCCTACCCAAGATTCTGTTTTATTATTATGCGTTTGGTCTCAGACATTTGGCTCATTGGTCACTTCCACCTGAGAGCACCCCTCCCTGCTTCTGCATTGGACAAGACGTCCTTGCCCCTATTTTGCCACTGCAGAGTCTTTCCATTAATCTCACCAGAGATGTTAAATCACACACCGTTATTTCACATCTGCACTCAGTGTGGACAAGAGTGTCCAGAGTGTTTGATTCTGATATTTATCTCAATTTTGCTTCGAGCCTTTGGCTAAACCCCAAACTACGTATTAATAAGTCCGTTTTTCGATGGTCAGAGTGGATCACGAGGGGGATTAATACACTCGGTGATCTTCATGAGAGTGGTGTGATGATATCTTTTGAAAAATTGGTTCAACGTTTTGGGATTCCCAGATCTCAGTTTTTTAGGTATCTTCAACTACGCCACTCGCTCTGTACTATTTTTGGGAGTAGCATGCACCCCCCCTAAAGCAGCAGATACTCTGGGAGAGGTGATTTCTGCTTTTGGAAGAGGACATGAAGCATCAGTGTATTACTCCTTACCGATTCAGAGTCTAGGGGACGGAGTCTCGACCACTCTCAAGAGATTATGGGAGATAGATTTAAATTTGGAATTGGGGGAGGGAGAGTGGGCTGAGAGCAGCCTTATACAATTTAAGATTTTACATCGGTTCTATTGGACCCCCTCTAAATTGTATAGGCTTGGTCTTAAAGACACACCCACCTGCTGGCGATGCCATTCAGAAGATGGAGACACTACCCATGTTTTCTGGGGGTGTCGTAAGATCCAAGAATTTTGGTTGAAGGTGCAGAGCTTTGTATGTGAGGTGTTGAACACTCAGATCTCGTTCTGCCCTAGACTCTGTATTTTGGGAGATGGGGAGGTCACAAAATTGGAGGATAGGTACAAAAAAAATTGGGTTTTGTCCAGTGTGATGATGGGTAGACAGGTTATTTTAAGGCGATGGAAATCAGATGGAGCGCCCTCGTTTCCAGAGTGGTGTGTGGAGATAGGGAGGGTGGCTGTCTTTGAGGAGGGGTCGAGCAGAAGGATTGGAGTTGGGAATTCCTTCAGGAAGAAATGGAGCAGTTATTTGCTGTTTTTGGGGGATTCTCGAGGAGGGGCAGTGGAGAGTATAATTTCGAGTTTAGATTATACTTGATTATTGTATTTTCCTTTTTTTTTTTTTTTTTAAATTGTGTGTATTTTTATTATTTATTTATTCATTTATTTTTGGATATGTGAGTTTATATTCTATTGACCACAGGGGTGTTCGTGGGGGGACTAGGGTGGGGTAGGAGTTTGGTAGGGGGAGGGGCTATAGTGAGGATTTGTGTTAAAACAGTTTGATTCATTATATATGTTGTTTTTGACGCATGATTGAATGATTAGCTAACTACATCAATGAGCAGGTGTTCCTATTAAAATGGACAGCGAACGTACATGGTGAAGGCCTGCAGCAGTCCTGATGTGACAATCGATGGTCCGACCTTCGTATAGGAGTTCAAGACTAATCGAAGCATGTAATAGGAGGTGGCTTTACAATAAAGCAGCACATTTTTGTAATTATTGGAAAAACAAGATCATCCAAATATAAAGCAGTGTCCAGAGCTCAAGCGAGTATGAATAACAGGAGAATATTCATCATTGTTATGCATAAAAAGCACAGGCTGAGGATTGAACCCTGTTCAGGACCCACATAACCTCTTCCTCCACTGACAGCCTTCCTCATCCAGGACAAGACAACACCCCAGGATGATGCGGAAACCTACCTAGGAATAGTTTAAGGTACAGTATACCTGTCAACCTAACCATAATAAACAACAAACAAACAGGAAGCGGTGTGTGCGCATGTATGTGTGTTACTCTCGAATGCTGTGTTGTGTATTGTGTAGCCTGCTGGAGGCTACAGACAGAGGAGCAGTCAGACCTCAATGGGGTATACATCAGGCCTTGATGGATTCAGTCTGTGCAGAGATCCTAATCCTCCAAGATCTGATTGAAGATAAGTTATGGTAAAGTTCACAGTGTTCAACTGCTACTAAAAAACCCTGTCTGCTAGTGGATAATCCCTAGACCATTAATGCCTCAATCTCTCCACTGTCTAATTGAATAATTCATTATAGTCTAAAGTTACTGCGTGATTCTTTCTTTCTTGCCCATGTTAGGAGCGACCATCGTTCTTATTTCCTTCTCTCGTCATTATAATTTGCTCTATGCATTACAAAGCATACAAAATCCTTTCATCACCCCAGCAGCCAGATGACATTCGTTTTACATCGATGATACTGCACTAAGATAGCCAGCTGGTCCACTCGGATCCACCGTGCACAGGAGGCACTTATCTTTAACACACATCAGGAAGCCTGAGATGGAGGAAACGGCAATTAACAGACCACTGGGCTGAACTCCAATTCCTACCAGCAAGGCAGGATCATTTAGAGAGACAGAGAGAGAGAGAGAGAGAGAGAGAGAGAGAGAGAGAGAGAGAGAGAGAGAGAGAGAGAGAGAGAGAGAGAGAGAAGCCACAGTGGCTCATGATTACTGTACTGAGAGAGAGAGAGAGAGAGAGAGAGAGAGAGAGAGAGAGAGAGAGAGAGAGAGAGAGAGAGAGAGAGCGAAAAACAGTGGCTCATGATTACTGTACTGAAGAGAGAGAGAGAGAGAGAGAGAGAGAGAGAGAGAGAGAGAGAGAGAGAGAGAGAGAGAGAGAGAAGCTGATTAAAAACAAATGGGAAGCTTTTCACTGGAGGTTACACATTAATTTGTCTGCTTGTGTTGCATCAAAGATTGAGAAACAAGGAATGAATCTGGATGAATAGTATGAGGTGGAACTGTCTGTGCTGGGGCAAATGGATGCACTCTATCTGGAAGACAGACTCAAGCATTTAAAGCCAGTGTAAGTGATTTTCCTCTTAGATTAACGAAACAGCCAGTATAATGGTGCTGAAAGTGCGCTCTACTGACACCTGGCGGCTGAGCGTAGTGAAGAGATTACCGTCACTGCTGCTGTTTTAGTCAGTGTTGTGTGGTCAGTATTTGTGGCACAATTTATTTACACAGTAGCTGTATATGAAAGGAATAACACACAACGGGCTGTGCTGTAATACGAAAAATCATCAACAGCGGAGTGGTGTCATACGGCGTGAGACGAAGTCGATTACATAAAACAGCATGCCAAAAAAAGTGTTTAATTACTCTCATCCAATAGCAATTTGCCAAGAGTTGTAATGAAGAACACGTCACACTTTTAATCCGTTTATAATCACATTAAAATGTTATGGAACGCCCAAGAGACAAGTTAGTTCCTGTTCTCACTTACGTTAAAGCAGCTATAAACACTCATTCCCTCAACAGACTTTTTTTTTCCTCTCTCTCTCGAAGACAATAAAACAAAAACAAAAAAAACCAAACACAACACAGCTTGTCATGTTACAAAGAAACCACAAAAATGGAGCCTCCTGTCCTGAAGATGTTGGAAAACCTCCTGACCGTTACAAAGCCCTGACACCGGAGACTCCTTCCATAAATGTTAGATCAACGTCTAACAGAAAACTTCACGTCACCGATTATACGTTTATTTTACATTTAAACGTTTATTTGAACGGACTTCCAGCTACGCTGATTTGCTGTAATCTATAAACGTTACGCGTAGATGTTGTGCAATATCATTCCAGAAAATGTTACACCCTGTTTATGTGTGGCTCAACAACAACAACAACAACAATTGTATCTAACTGTCAAAAAAAGATATCAGGTTTTGTTTTTTTTAATCTAAACTACACCCTTTTTCATACACTAGATGTGGCTTTATTCTTGTAAAGATTATTTCAGTTTCATCACACACATAAAACTCCTGGGAATCAAATAATTACCTACCAATCTTTCTGACAAATTTCCCAAAAGTGAATCTCACCATAAACGACACACTGCTGCTGGTATGAGCTTATTAAAAAGAAGTCACCTCAAATAAATTGCCTAAAATCATGGAACAGAACCTGTTCAGTCCTCTTGGAGCAGAAATGTATAAATATGTGACTTGATTTGGGTCAGGAAGAAAGAACATGCTGAACAAGTGCAGGTAATGAGTCCAATTTATCTCCATTCCACCAAATGCACTTCACTGTAATCACTGACAATTCCTCTGATTTATTCCCTCCATCAAGACCTGTATAAAGAACATCATAACTTACCGTCTGCTCACTTCTTTCATTCAAAGGGTGTGCAGGATGTGGCAGGGTGTGTTGGGGTCTACAGGGTGTGGCGGGGTGTGCAGGGTGAGGCGGGTGTGTCAGGGTGTGTCGGGGACTGCAAGGTGTGTCGGGGTCTGCAGGACGTGGCAGGGTGTGTTGGAGTCTGCAGGGTGTGTTGGGGTCTGCAGTCAGCTTTTCATTTAATATCTGTTGATATTTGATGGAGGCCATGATGCCATGAATCCTAACAAAATGTCCAGGTCCTCTGGCACAAAAACAGTCCCAAAACATTAAAGATCCACCTCCATATTTAACCGTGGGCATGAGGTACTTTTCCATATGGCTACCTCACTGTGTACCAAAACCACCTCTGGTGTTTAGTCCCAAAAAGCTCTATTTTGGTTTCATCTGACCATAGAACCCGATCCCATTTGAAGGTCCAGTCGTGTCTGTCACACTGAAGACGCTCGAGTTTGTTTTTGGATGAGAGTAGAGGCTTTTTTTCTTGAAACCCTTCCAAACATCTTGTGGTGATGGAGGTGACTTCAGATTGTAGTTTTGGAGACGTTCTGACCCCAAGACACAACTAACTTCTGCAGTTCTCCAGCTGAGATCCTTGGAGATTTTTAATCCACTCGAACCGTCCTCTTCACAGTGCGCAGAGACGATATAGACACGCGTCCAATTCCAGGTCGATTCATAACATTTCCAGTCGACTGGAACTTCTTCATTATATTCTTATAGACACTTCCCATTGTGTGAAGCTCAACAACCTTTTGCTGCACATCCCTGCTACATTCCTCGCTCTTACCCATTGTTATGAATGACTAAGAAAATTTGGCCTGTGTGTTCCCTCATATTTATACCCCTGTGAAACAGGAAGTCACGGTTGAACAATAATCTTCAAATAGATTTATGAATGAATAGAGGTGCCAATAATTGTTGCACACCTATATTTAAAGTTTTTGTTGTTGTTGTTGTTGTTGTTGTTGTTGTTAAACCTGTGTTGTGTTTGTAATCGTTTGATATCCACGAGAGCAGAGAATTTGTGCAAACGTTTTTAACAAAATATCAAAAGGTTCAACAATAAAGACACTTTTTCCACAGCCTTCTTTGCTCATATTTACCAAGTGCGCTAATATTAATGGAGGGCACTGTAGGTCTCAAAACCTGAAAATTAATGAACTGCCCTAAAGCAGATATGATATCTCTGGAAATACCTAATAACGCACTTCATTTCAGCCTAACTGTCTCGGCTTAGTTAGTATACAACCGTTTGCCAAAGCAATCTTTCTCAGTATTACACCCAGGCCAATTCTCCTGAGAGGTCATTAATCTTCTGCGGAGTTGTGTGTTGACTTGGTGAATTCTGGCCAACTAGCTTTTTGAATATTTCTCACTTATTACTGCATAGGAACCCAGTTTCTTTAGATTGGGTTCTGAGTGTGTTAGATCCTAGATATCTTTAACTTTCTTTCGATTTTCTTTCTGGAACGGAAGATGAGAGGCCGCTTTATACAGAGGCATCAGCTATACGTTCTGTAGGTATGTACAACCCAATAAAAATACATTATTCCGAGATATTATGTATAAATATATATTATAATATAATATAATATAATATATATATAGACAGCAACTCCATAAATACACACAAAGACTTCATACTAGTCTTAAGAAATGAATTTCCAGTTCACTGATAGAGCCACCGCTCCAGATAGTCCGTGCAGACGATGCTCTGTGTATCCCTGCTGGGGTTTAGCAATAATAATCATCATTTAATTCATTTTAAAATGAATAACTTCTTATAATGAAATGTCCCTCAAAGGATTCCATTTGGATTCAGAGCAACACCATGTCCAGGTTTGTAGTCGATTAGATTCTAATGTCTGATCTCTCTGGAATGTAAAGTAAAGTAAATCAGATCAAAAAAAAAAAAATATATATATATATATATATGCAGTGTATGGAGGAGCTGAATAAAAGTTATTTCTATTCGTTGTTAGAATTAGTGAATGAAGTGACTGTGAAAATGACTTATTTTTCACTTATTATTCTTTTTCTTTGCCTTCAGTATTTCCAGGACATAGTTGAGGTCAGAGTTGACTTCACGCCACGACTACGTCTGGTTTAAATACGAATACAGATCACGATTTGAAGCACTAAAGAGATCCAGCTACAGATTTACTTGAAAAGTGTTCGATTTCAGACAAACACACATGTTCAGCTTGATTTCCAGTTCAGCATGAAGCCATGCAGCAGTCAGCAAAGACAAAAGAAGGACACCTGCGGAAATCCAGGAGAGGCACAATTTCTCCGTTTCGGCGCTGAAGCCGAACAGATTTCTCCTTTTTTGAGGCATTTTTCATCTCTTTTACTTTGCTTCAAAATGGCGGAACTGGACAGCACCGAGTCTATTTATGTCCGACGTGCAGACACGGACTGTAATAATAAACAAACAAACAAACAAACAAACAACACACAATACGAGTGCAGTGAATGAACCGGAAACGCAAGTAACCTATTGTCAGATTTGTGGGGGAGAAAATAGATTCAATTTTAACTCACTGAGTGTGAGTGTGTGTGTGTGTGTGTGTGTGTTTTTAGTCCCCAACAGTCATTTAGAACATGTGTTGAATTATTTATGTGTCCTGCATGTCATCACACAGCTAATTGTTCTTGTGATTTTTCTGTCTTCAACATTTTTCGCTGCTGCCTGCGTGAAGCATCTAATTAACTCCTGCTATTAGACACGAACTGCAGCGAAGACCGATCTCAAATTACACGTTAGATGTGTTCACGTTCATCTAGACAGCTTAATTGAAGACAAAGACAGAGATTTATTTGCTACTAGATACTATTTTGATGATAAGGATTAAGTGGTTGTAATTAATCCAGACAGTTCAATAAACACATGCTGATTAAGTTGACGTGACAGAAGGAATGATGATAAGGAGTCTTTATTGGTCACGTATACAGTAGAGCGGAGTGAGATTGTTTTCTTCGCATACCCCAGCATGTCAGGAAGCAGGGGTCAGAGCACAGGGTCAGCCATGATACAGCGCCCCCTGGAGCAGAGAAGGTTAAGGGCCTTGGTCAAGGGCCCCAACAGTGGCAGCTTGGCAGTGCTGGGGCTTGAACCTTCTGATCAGTAACCCAGAGCCTTAACCGAGTAAGCCACCACTGCCCCAATAGTTTGGTAAGAGCGTTTCACATCAATAACCTACTCAAATGAGAAATGAGTTTTTTTTCATCTGTTTTTTTTTTAAGCTATGAACACGTGAAATGTTTCTAATGAACCAGCCTGTAGAAAATAATGGGCGGGGTCTATTTAACACACTTTCTATAATACCGTTAGATAGATATTTTCCCTCTTGATATCGCTTGAAAGGACAAAGCTTCAACAACCTAAAGCCACTTTAGAAATGCAGAACAACAACAAATTCATTCCAACCTAACTTCAAATCTTCACTCAGTCCCAGGTGTCACAAATATGCAGTTCTCGATACCAAAATTCAAATTAAGCACCTTAAAAAAAAATACATTTAAACATGAAAAACAGGAGCAAAAAGGATCACTCTCACTGCTCCTTGTAATCAGAAGATCTCCGGAATGCAGACATCTTCTTTTCGGTTCCAGTAGCTTCTCGGTGCATCCAGAGATCCACAGCTTTCCTGCTTCTTCTGTACAGAACATGTACACGTGTAAAAGAACTAACTAACTGCGTAGCTACTTTCCTCCTTATTAAGTGGAAACTAGCTAGTGTTGTTTTTTTTCCCTCCAAAAACTGACTCCTCCCACTATCCCTTTCCAAATAACCAACCATATGGGCCAGGCCACACCCTAATACGGCTCAGCCAATGAAAAAAGCACAGGGTCGGAATAATAAGAAAAGAAAGCACGCGGATAAACGTCCTCCAAGTGTCGGCCCGTACAGGAGCTTTTTCTGATTGTTGAATCCAAAGAAATGTTTGATTTAGGTGTATTTAATCATAATCTGTCGTGGCTAATAAACTTAGATTAGCTTTAGAGTCCTTATTTACAAGACAAGATAAGAAAAATACATTATAAAAAGATTCAGTGTCGTTATTTCAGAGTAAATAAGGTAACCGCAGAGCCGTGGACCACCTTCTCGGGTGTACAGGTTGGTCAGGGCGTTGCTGGGATTGTTGCAAATGTTGGCAAAACTATAAAATCCTCCTGTTCGACTGCTCTAGATCTGACATTGGAATAAAGGAATATAAACCGGCGATTCATCATCTACTCTTGAGACGAGGTATTGTTTTTTGACAGCTGAAACCAAGCTTACGAACCATATAACTCCTTACTGCTGGACAGGATAGTCGGAGCTCGTCTTCTTAAAGAATGAATCTTTGATGAAAACCCACAGACGTGAATGAACACAAATAAACGCTGCAGGAGATCAGATCCTAAAATAAATCTCAGTAGGAATTCTCTCAGGGTGAAAATCTTTATTAATACACAACATCCCTACGGTCATGTGAAAAGAAGATAACAATAGATTGTGTTTCATTTGTTTGTCGGCCAAATCTGTGATCATGTCCATATCTCATGAGAAAACCATTGGAAAGAAACTGTCCTTCCATCCCCATACATAACACGATCACCTCCTGGGACAGGTGACACTATCGGAACGACAAAGCAAATATTTTAGGTAACGGTATTCTAAGGTAAATATCATTTAAGACTTAATATATATTAATCCTTGACACAGAACCTTGTGCTTACGATAAGTTCAGGTCTGATTCAGGTCAGTTTCTCTCCATCACGGTAATGGATTCTTATACATTTCTGTCTTATCACCATTATTATATAGAATTCCTGCTCAGAACTCCACACTCAGGTTCCATCTTGTGATGACGGACCTCGTCATACTGTCCCTTACAGTCCAGGGAATTTGTTAGACTGCACAGTATCTAAATGTCTACTGGACGCACAACTGACATGGCTCTAAGCCGTGGGGATCGCAGGCCGGGCAGCGTAACTCTCGGATCGACTCGTTGAAACGGTTGGCCAACATGGAAAGCTTACTACCATGGCACAGGGAACACGGAGCAGTACCCGAACCGCCACACTGCCCACAGCCGCCTGTTTCCTGCAGGGTAAAGGAAGCAAAAAGAAAGCACGCAGGGGATAGTTAGCAACGTGACGGAAAGGCGGTGGGATCTAGACATTTCCATGTCTCCATAACAGCACAGTATTTTATTGATTAGGATCCTGAGTTTGAGAAGAAGAGCCCATTAGTGATCTCGGAGCAGATTAAGAGCAGACACTCACAGGAACATGAATTCTGTATGATCATAAAAGGGCTGTTGGAATGACCTGAGCATTTTAGAAAATTACTTTGAAATCCAATATTTCAGGACGGACAGATTTGATCCCATCCTTCCGTCTCATACATCTGCTTAACTTAACTTAACTTAAACTTAACTTACATTAGGAAACCTCTCCAGATTAAAACAAAAACAAAACCCGTTTCGGTTACAGTGCTTCACTTGAGAAAAGGAATAAATAAGTGACTAATCATTTTCTATGAGCTCAGTTCAGTGTTATTATTCAGCGTAATGAGACTTAAGTTCTACATTTTGTTAGGGGCTTAAAGAAGAGATCAGAATAAAAACTGCAACATTTTTAGGTTTCAGTTAAGAAGGGAAATGGGTGGCTGAAGTAATCAGTTTACTAACGTATAGAATTATTTACCTTTTCAGAGAACGGACAAAAATGACTGTGGTGGCAACAAAGAACCCATGTAAAAATAATAGAGCTATTAGACACGATCCATGGTTACGTGAACAGGTACAGAACTCAGCACTTGAACATTATAACTACAGTTTATATTGTGTGTCTGGACATGTTTGTTGAAAAATTTTCAATCATCTATAACCAGTGTGGTTGTGAATCTTTTGGCGCTTCAGCACATTTTGCAGCTGGACGTCCAGGGACTGTTGTAAAGATTTATAGACGAATGAATTTTGCTCAGTACCTTGGATCTTTTACCTGGTTGACTTGGCCAGAAAAGTATCTCAGTAGTTAAGGCTTTGGGAAACACGTCTTGTACCTCTGTAAGGATTTGGGGAGGGTGGGGGAGGGGGAGTGGTGTTATTTCAACACGTGCACAAAACTAAAACATGTCCAAAGAGATCTGTGGAACAAAATCTGTGTACAAGAGTCTCCTGTCGTTGGAGACATTCCAGGAAGAGGTTCAGTGCTGGTATTCTCACCAGGAGAAGCTTCAGGGCAATGTGAATTATACCGGTCCTGATCCTTTTCAAACCACTGCGGAATGTTTAAAAAATAATAATAATAAAATACTTTTGTCGTGAAGTAAAACTACAGCGCTCCCATGTGCTCAAAATATCACGTATTTGTAGAGTATGTGATGTTTTATATATTTATTTTTTTGTTATTTTCATGAAAGGTGCCTATGGTGAGTTCAACTCCTGACTTTGCCAGAGAGAACACGATTGGTCGTGCTGTCTGAGGGACGCTAGCCAATCGTGTATGGTCTGTGAACTCATGTATGCAGATATGTAGGTAGATATCGCTTTCCTCTGAATGTGTTACGCTTCCCTGTCACGCAGCATGAGCAGAAGATTGTAGCTGATAGCTGTCATGTGATACGGGACAGCTGGCTGATGGTGAGGAAGAAATGTTAGCAAGACTGACTCAAAGGTAAAACGGATGGAAAAGTAATCACCTCTTCCTCGGGAGCAGGACATCGTTCCTCCTTACGGACACTTTTTGTTCTGTGTCGCGCTTTGGATCTGGGCTCACGGCCTGGAGAAACCTCTCGTCCTTCTCCTCGACCATGATGGCAGCTTACACCACTCTCAGCTTTTTTACTAGGAGACCGGATGATCTTCAGGTTGCTGGTATAGATGATGATCTTTTCGAAGTCTAAAACTGGCACCTGAAGGAACCCAGAAGACACGCAGACACATAGCATATTATTATTAAATTGTATTTAAAAGGATCAAAAGGGTCGTTGAGTCGGTTTTAATCTGTTGCTATAAAGACTGCATGCCATGAATGAGGCACAAAGCTCCGTAGAGAGGAACCAGACAAAGAACGTGTGTCATGACGAGTTTGATTTGCTCTGCTGCGGACGCACCACAGAACCGCCGGAGAAGAACTTTATGACTGACACTGTAATCATCCCAAGCACAATTACACACAAAAGCCATTTTCTCAGCAGTCGTCCCTAACTATTCCTAGATACTTAGATATATTTGACTTGTCTTGAACAATCTGGGACGTCGAAGAGAAGAAAAGCCCCCAAAGACAATCTTATAGCTTTTATATTTGATCATACATGATAATAATTATGATTAGAAGTTCTGATCAGCGTTGTGCGCACACAATAAGTGGAAAAGAAAAGCAAACCTCACAAGCAAAGCTGTTTAAAAGGTTGTAGGCTGTGCTGGAGATGTTGTGTATAAGTAGATTTGAGAGGGGGAAAAAAATGACATCCATGAGAAATATAAATTATGTAACACTACAGGTAGAGGAGAGGGAAAGTGCTAGGGATTATGTTGCTGAGATTGTAGTATTACACACACACACACACACACACACAATCAACTAATCAAATTCTATAACGTCTACAATGGATCCTCTGTGTTATCAGGACTCACTTTTTCACCGTGTTGATCGCTAGATGTTAACGGTCTGAAGCCACTCACTGCTCGGTACACGTTGATGCGCTGGGCTATAAGGCCCGTAGGAGGACCTACATCCTCACCCTGGACCTCCTCAAAGCTGCAAAGCTGCTCGACGTCCAGGTGCTGAGGGACCTTTGTGTGGATGAAGCTGTGAGGGTACTTCTCCTCAGGACTATCCAGCTCCTGGCCGTCCTCGTAGACGTGCTTCAGCACGCGGCCACTGTACGACGACGCCAGTTTGAACCTCACCTTCCTCTGCTTACCCTCGTGTCTCGGCCCTGTCTTCATCGAGCGCTCCTCCATGTTTCCTCAGAGGTTGTTTTGGATGATATACGCCTGGCTTGAGAAGTCTGAACACCCTGCCGTCAGCGCTCGCAGTATGGTGTAGAGACTTCATTCATTCTTCCCCGGCCTGCTGAATTATTGAGCACTTCAGGTCAGGTGCAGAATAGCAGAGACCGAAACGGAGACCTTGCGCTTTCATCAAATAATCATGGTTGAAGTATCGCAGCAGCAAGGTTTTCAACACTGTGCATTGAAGCACATTTTTCTTATTCAACATATGTTTTCGACAGTTAGGAAGCGGAGCTGTGAAGTTTAGAACTTTGGAAGTATTCAGTAATTATAGTATTTTCATTTTCTTTGAGCCATTTTACATTTATATACGGTTCCAGCATTAGACGAGGAGGCAGTGATCTAACAAATAGCGCATTAGTCTGCGTGTATTCCAACAACAATCTGGTCATTATCTCCGCAGATGACGGTTACCGCATTCTAACTCCTACCTTATTTTGACTGTTTGGTGTGTGCTGTTCTATTGTCAAGTCAGTCATGTGTGAAATTGTTTTTCTTGCTTCCCGATTAAAGGATCATTGGACACGTCAAGCCTCCAGATACGTCAGGCTAAATGATTATGGAACTACACACGTGCTAGACACGTTACTGACCCTCAGGACAAACAGGTTTAATCAGGACAAGAGAGACTTGCTCTGCTTCACGCGTTTGTCCTACCTGGTTAAAAGATGTAATGTCGTAAGGCGAATTGTCAGTAAGTGTTGGTAAATATAAATAATTATTTGCTGGAGTTATTCAGAGTATATTCATAGAATGTGTTTCCTTTTGCAGGTCCTAAAGGTCTAAGAATAACTCAATCTGACAGCGTCCTCTATAAGAACGAGTACTGATGCTACTTGGTACTAATCCCCTCTAAGGATTATTATTATTATTATTATTATTATTATTATTATTATATAGTTTGCAAAACAATTTACAAATTAAAAAAGCGATTGTGATCTCATAAGTATTCGAGACGTGGTTAAAGCGAAGCATTTTTACTGCTTGCCAATGAAGAATTAGTGCTTATTTTTTTTTAGTATTTTCATTGCTTAATTATTATTATTACTCTATTTTCGCCCCCTAGTGGTGTAACAGACTAGCCTTTTTTTAATCCATCCATCCATTTTCTGCATAGCAGGGAACAATCACGCACACTACAGACACTTTTGGACACGCCAATCAGCCTACAGTGCAGGAAACCGGAGTACCCGGAGGAAACGCCGGAAGCATGGGGAGGACATGCAAACTCCTCGTGCACAGGGCCTGGAGGTGCCGACACAGGAGGTGTGAGGCGGACACGCTAACCAGTACGCCACGGTAGAACCTCTATCCGGCCGGTTCTGGCCCAGGAGCCATATGTCTGACGTCCCTTTATTAGGTGAACAAAGACTGCACACAATCATAATTCCATAATTCAGGATGGGAAGTATGAAAATAAAAATCATATATTTCTTAGCAGAGTTTATGTTGAGAATATCAAGGAACAGAACCGATCTGGCGTGTCAGACCGTCGACGCGCCACAAAATTTCCACACACACACACACACACACACAAATCTCACTTGAGTGGAGTTGAACTCTGCAGACTCGAATGAACAGTAAGTAATTCAACACCGACATTTCCTGTATCTACTCTGGCAGATTTGCTGACAGCTAAATGATAAGTTGTCATTTCTGGCACTAACGTGCATATCCAAAACGTGTGCCCTGCTGCTAACCCACAGAAATGACAGTGTGGATCAGTTCACAGTGCGTGACACTTAAACTCGGTTTACTTTCTGTTCCTTCGACTTTCTTCATGCCATGCAGTAACCTAAAAAGGCTTCGGCGGTTTTCTGCAGAACATTTCAACACAGTGGCATCTGGAGAGAGCCGGATCAGTGAACTGAACACCAACTCAGGCTGGGAGTCAGCTCCAAAAATCAGATTACACCGAATGAACCTTGGCTTGCTTTTACCCGGTGTTTTAGCCAGTGTTAGAGAATCATCTTCCCTCCGTTGATCATTACCAGAATACAGTCATCGTTAGCTAGTGCTGTAGTTCTACAGGGAATTATTTCTCTCTCATTTATGAAAAGATCAGGTGCTTTATGGAATATGGATTATTTCAAATACATGCACGTGAAAATGATAAAGACGTCACCAACTCAAAACTTATTGCATCCAACCTAGAAGTAAAAAAAATATTTTTTATTACGTTTTATAATATTAAGGTTAATTGCTTATCGATTATCATCAGGAGCTAATCTATAATATAAGAAGCTCAGTTTGGGAGTTAAATTCCTGTCCTTCTGATTCGTTCAAGTCTGCGAAGTTAAGTTCTCCGTTTCATAGCATACGTTAGTCGGAATGAGCGTAATTCACTCGGCACTGTTCGCACTGTCGTGTTGTTTCTGCTTTACTTATCGGATATGGCAGGACCTTTAGGGTGTAATGCTGCCGAGGCAAAGCACTTGGAGTCATTAATTATGAGAGTGTGTCACCGT
>CM022769.1:24919788-24987288 GCA_012411365.1 Ameiurus melas | reverse complement strand
ACAGTCTCTCAGGAGCACTCTAGTGTAGTGGTAACGGTGTACATCTGTCTCTTCAGTCTCCTCTTCATCTCCCGCATCATCTGACACACAGCGAGAGGA
This sequence comes from Ameiurus melas, assembly GCA_012411365.1. Taxonomy (NCBI): domain Eukaryota; kingdom Metazoa; phylum Chordata; class Actinopteri; order Siluriformes; family Ictaluridae; genus Ameiurus; species Ameiurus melas. The sequence continues at coordinate 24,987,189 of CM022769.1, read as the reverse complement.
TAGCAGCAGAAAACCGTCACCCAGTCCTCACACACGCTGCCCTGCAGATACACAACACACACATCACACACAGAGATACAGAAGCAAAACAAATCCTGCCTATGAAATCTTCTTTTAAAGAAGGATATGTAGAAATAATTAAATATTTAATATAGTAAGTTTAATTTATCTGCTAGTACCTATGTTCAACTGCATTTAATACAACAGGTATGTTTCCCGATATCATTAGCCGGGTGTCTTCCAGATCTTGGAGGCCTCTGAGTGTTTTTCAATTTAAAAAAAAAAAAAAACTAGCTCAAAAACTTGCATAAAACCCACAACCCTAAGTTGATAGAGTGAGCATGGGGCCACCGTGATTCCTGCCCCAATGGGCCTGTGTTCATTACAGCGTGTTGCAGTTCCCATGTTTGACCACTAGGTGTGATAAAAACTCGAAGGAGCTAAATGGGGCAGTGAGCACGCCGCACCACAATCACGCAGCATGTAGAAAGGCAAGAGAATCCACGGGACATTACACACGGGCTTATATCTGTCAAATAGTGACATTTTTCAAAATCTCGGGCTGCGCAAAAGAGATCGTTTCAATTTCTTTAAATGAACTTTATGAAGATGAAATATTGGATACGGTGGTTGGGGCGTCGTCCACGGATGAGCTGCCACTCCTTATAAAAAACACTTTACAAACCAAACCCCACATTTAATACCCAGATAATCATTTGGAGAGCATCAGAGTATAAAATCACTTTCCATAAAGCCTGATCAGTATAAATTCACTGTTTGGGGAAAAATGCTACTTATCCAAAATGATGTTAAAGGTTCCGCTGATTATACGTAATCAAGAGAACAGCAGGAGATCACCAACATGCACAAAGGGAAAGAAAAAAAGAAGCAGCACAGAAGCAGGCTGTGGCTATTTATTTCAGATTCAGATCATTACCACATTGAATTATGGAAATACATTTGCTGAATATATCTGTAAATACGGTACATTTACAGGAGCTCACACAAAGAAAATATCATTAGTAACCTTTGACTCGTCTCGCATTTAAACTCTCTTAATGAAATCATCTTTCCAGGAGATTCAGCCGATCCAAAACCTTTCTCCAGACTCTAATCCTACACGTGACTCTGAGAGCAGAGCTTTTATTTCTGTCGAGTGAGACGGAGATTTAAAAAGGTTTTATTCGATGGTTTAATGCATCACTGCCTCTGAAGTGGAGTTTAACTCGAACATCTTTATTTGCGGGGTGTTTTAATGCTCCGAGCGTCCCGGTGCATTCTCTCTGAATCACAGTATTATGATTCAACACGCAGTAGAGCGACGCCGAGTTCTTCACCGTTAAACACTCACCCTGATTTTGAAACGTTCTCTGAAGGCCACCCGCATCGCGAACGTGGAGGCGGGTAGCAGAGGCAGACACAAACACTCTCCATACTGATGAGCCAAAATCACATCCAGACAACATGGCATAAAGACACCCGCTATACCTACGAGAGAGAGAGAGAGAGAGAGAGAGAGAGAGAGGGGGAGAGGGGGAGAGAGTTTGACTTTTGACAGTCCTTTATTCTAATCATTTGTAATAAATAAATAATTACATAAACCAACGTTTTGGCAATTATAGAGCGAGAGAGAGACAGAAGCTCAAAAAAAAAAGATTCAGTCATAAATGTCATCAATATTATTTTTGAAAAAAAAAAAATCAGTTTGAGGATACCTCGCAGCTTCTTTTCTCTCTCTGTCTCTGTATATATGTCTGTCTCCCTAACTCTCTCTCTCTCCCTCCATCTTTCTCTCCATCCGTCCCTCCCTGTATTTCTCCCTCCCTCTCTCAGTCAGCAGAAGGCAGAAACTTCTTTGTGATTTCTAAACTGTCACGAGTGAAAATAGAGACGAGTGTTACAGCAGCTTCGGTTAAATGCGCCTGATCTCACGCTGTTCCCTGAAACTGAAATCCATCAGAGTCTCGCCAGCAACGTCACTCAAACCTGCTGTACGAGTTCCTGCATTGTTTTCTGTATTTGGGACTAAGGTGTTATGATTCTGATCAAGTAGCATACAGTGAGGGAAAAAAGTATTTGCTCCCCTGTTGATTTTGTACGTTTGCCCACTGATAAAGAAATGATCAGTCTATAATTTTAATGGTAGATTTATTTGAACAGTGAGAGACAGAATAACAACAAAAACATCCAGAAAAACGCATGTCAAAAATGTTATAAATTGATTTGCATTTTAATGAGGGAAATAAGTATTTGACCCCCTCTCAATCAGAAAGATTTCTGGCTCCCAGGTGTCTTTATAGAGTAACGAGCTGAGATTAGAGCACACTCTTAAAGGGAGAACTCCTAATCTCAGCTTGTTACCTGTATAAAAGTACATCTGTCCACAGAAGCAATCAATCAATCAGATTCCAAACTCTCCACCATGGCCAAGACCAAAGAGCTCTCCAAGGATGTCAGGGACAAGATTGTAGACCTACACAAGTCTGGAATGGGCTACAAGACCATCGCCAAGCAGCTTGGTGAGACGGTGAACAACAGTTAGTGCGTTATTCGCATATGGAAGAACACAAAAGAACTGTCCGATCTACTCGGCCTGGGGCTCCATGCAAGATCTCACCTCGTGGAGTTGCAATGATCATGAGAACAGTGAGGAATCAGCCCAGAACTACACGGGAGGGTCTTGTCAATCATCTCAAGGCAGCTGGGACCATAGTCACCAAGAAAACAACTGGTAACACACTACGCAAGGACTGAAATCCTGCGCGCCCGCAAGGTCCCCCCTGCTCAAGAAAGCACATATACACGACCATTTGAAGTTTTCCAATGAACATCTGAATGATTCAGAGGACAACTGGGTGAAAGTGTTGTGGTCAGATGAGACCAAAATGGGAGCTCTTTGGCATCGACTCAACTCGCCGTATTTGGAGGAGGAGGAATTCTGCCTATGACCCCAAGAACACCATCAACACTGTCAAACATGGAGGTGGAAACATTATGCTTTGGAGGTGTTTTTCTGCTAAGGGGACAGGACAACTTCACCGCATCAGAGGGAATGCATAAACTAGGGCATAAAAAAAAAAAAAATAAAAAAATGGTGCGTGGTGCGGGTATACGACAGGTGCCCCAAAAACCTAAGACTTGGAGAAATGGGGACAAAATCCCTCCCGAGATGTGTGCAAACCTGGTAGCCAACTACAAGTATCGCGACCTCTGTGATCGCCAACAAGGGTTTTGCCACCAAGTACTAAGTCATGTTTTGCAGAGGGGGGTCAAATACTTATTTCCCTCATTAAAATGCAAATCAATTTATAAAATTTTTGACATGCGTTTTTCTGGATTTTTTTGTTGTTATTCTGTCTCTCACTGTTCAAATAAACCTACCATTAAAATTATAGACTGATCATTTCCTTGTCAGTGGGCAAACGTACAAAATCAGCAGGGGATCAAATACTTTTTTCCTCCTCGCTGTAATATATTACCTCATTTATCGATCTTTTATTACATTTGAGTGTAATTGTAAGCATAAGGCCAAACCACCGTAACATTTTCTGCCTTCTAAAGTTCCCCGTACTAGCATGTGTATGTTGATCAGGTGTGATGTGCAAAGTTCATTTGCATAGCGACGCCCATAAAACTCCATAAAAGGTAAAGTGCACAGACAGCAGGGAGCAGGAAATGAGCACTCAGGGTAAAGACTGAAAAACAGAAGTCTAAATAACTTCCACATCTTTTTTTCAGTCTTTACCCTGAGTGCTCAGTCCATGCTCCCTGATGTCTGTTCACTTTATCTTTTATGGAGTAATAATAATATTATAATATAATAATATGCTCCTCCTCTTCTTTTTCAAATTCAACAAAATTCTAGTCGAGTTTTACATGCATACTGCCACGCTTCACACACACACGCGCTGCTTTTTCTAATCTTTTTCTGTACATTGGGAACATTAACGCTGTAATGTTTTTCACAAGAAGCTCATTTCCTCTTACAGGTGCTGACGTCGTCACACACATCAAACAGACCCGTACTCCAGTCTCCGCCCGTCTGTGTGAGAGTGGTCACCGTCGTGGTCGTTACTCCGAGACCGGGCTGGGTCAGTACAGGAAGGTCCGCCCTGTCGCTACATGATGTCCGTCGCTCAGCTCGTGTAGCAGGAAGTTCCCTACATCGTTCACCAAAATCCTCCATTTTGTCCCCGGACTTCAGCAGAGGCAGCTGCTGCATGATTCGAATAAACGGAGAAAACTGGAGAAAATGGTCTCTTTCGACACGAGAGATGGTCCTGATCGGGCTAAACACAAACGTCGATGGTGTTGAACAGTTCCTGACTCGAGAGCAGGGCGAGTTTTTCACTTCAGTGACAGGGGTGTGTTAATACAGATAGCGGCCCGGCTGGGAGGCACAAACAAGCTGTACTGTAAAGATAAGAAATCCTCAGAATAGCTCTCGCTCACTCACTCTCTCACACATACAAACTAAAGAAACATATGAATGCACCACTCGTTCGTCTCACAATTGCCAAACAAATCAAGACACACAAATGAAGCAAGAGGAGCTCGTTTGCCTCACACCTCCAGGGTTGGAATCCCGTCCCTCCCCTGAGTGAATGGAGTTTGCATGTTCTCCCCGTGTTTCAGGGATACCTTCCAGGTACTCCAGTTTCATTCCCCAGTCCATACGTTGTAGGCCGATTGGTGATCGGTACCTCGTCCAGCATGTCCGTCACCTTGCGCCCGAGACCCCTGGGACAGGCTCCAGGCTCCCCGCTACACAGTGTTGGAAAATTGATGGAAACGATGCAAAAACACAGACAACTCACACAAACAAACATCCACGTAAACACAAAACAGAGTCGTGCAATAAACACTAAATATCACAGGAAATAGCCTTCTGGGAAACACTTTCCTTCAACAGAGAAACTGAGACGTGTTCTACTAGCGAACATCAGCCATCGAGTCATTAGTTTACTCCAACACACCTACAGCGAACCGTGGAGAGGTCACGTCATTTCCTCCTTCAGGACGTCTAACGCACATTAATCTGCGCTCATCTCTCTCGCTGTAGACCAGCTAGTACCTCAAACACCGCCTCCCAGGTTCAAGAACAAGAACACGTCAGAGGATAAATCATTAGCACAAACGCACCACATTTCCTAAGGAGAAGTTTATTTGAGTCATTTTCCATTCACAGGATTTATTCGGCAGAAAGAAAACTGGACTTTGATAACAGTAGAACGTGGAAATGCTCCTTACCGAGTAGATTTACAAAAACAGACAAGATACAGAACTTAAGTGCCAAAAAATAAAAATGCTGAGTCGATGCGTCACTGTAGACCTCAGTTTGATGCCTCCTGACGTTCTCCGTAATTATTCCTCTAAACGTTTAACCAGCAAGTAAAAAATGACGTCTTAGCAAGTGCAAATATCTTCAATACGGTCAGTCAAATTGATCGAGAATCTCCTTTTATAAGAGGTACAATAAACCAAATACAAGATTATTAAAACTATTTCTAGACATTTCTACTCCGGACATGTTGTTCCATTTGCTAATTTTACGCATCTATTTCTAGAAAGAAGTGAAATTACCTGCAAACATTCGTCTGAAATCAGTCGAATAGGTTTAATCATCTCGTATTCAAGATATTTTTACTTGCCAAGACGTTATTTTTGCGGTGTAGGTCTGTTTTAGCATTAGCCTTTTACACCATCACTGGCTAATGCTACAAGAGCTATTTTAGAATCTGTAGAAAACGGCGCTGGCGGCTTTTCCTCTCGCAAATCTCACTCGATCAAGTAAACGAGAGTATCTCCGACGTCCACCGTGAGGCCGTTGTCGATCAGACGCACCTTCTTCTCCTCCAGGTCGACGTGGAACACGCACTTGTCCGAGATGGACAGTTTGCCGTGTTCTTCTTTCCCCAACACGGGAACTCTGCGAGGGCCAAGCAGCGGGTCTTCAAAACGCATCAGCTTCACTTTGGATAAATCTGAGAGAGAGAGAGAGAGAGAGAAAGGTTAAGCGGTTTAGAACGTTTTCTGAGAGAGGCCCGTTTCTGTTTCGGAATTAAATGTAATCACCAGTTTCTGCTGCTGCAAGTAGAGTTATGTTCGTAATCACGATTTTCAACACGTCGTTATTACATATTCACTACCGCTCACAAGTTTAAACACGCTCATTCTTTAGCATTCTCCCACATTTGAGAATAATAATAAAGTCCTCAAAACTCTGGTGGAGTAACACAAATGGAACTATGGGAATCACGTGGTCATAAAAAAATCCAAAACAAATCAAAATAATTCCGTATTTTAGCATCTTCAAAGTAGACACGCGTTTTGCCTCCTTCGATTAGTGATTATTCATTTAGTTATTTCAAACATGATCATAGCTATAAGCTGTTTTTAAAAAACCGATGAGACTCTTAAAATGTGTAATTAAACCCAGCACAGCTCGAGTGCAGGTCGTTTTAGTTCTCACAGGTTTACCTTTGATGCCTCTGTTGGCTTTGTGCAATCTGCGAGTGATGCTGTCCTTGGTGTCTCCCTGACGGATGTGGATCTGAGAGGAGAAAAGTCCGTTGAACGGCTGAGGGTTCAGCAGACACACCGACACTCCAGGCTACGGGGAGGGAACCAGGGGGTGGAAAAAAGAGCCAACAGGTTAAATCGTTAATGTACAACCATTTTCATTCAAAATCAGCGTCTCACAATTCAAGTGTTAACAATTGCTGTATAAAAGACAATACATACGTCCCCATTATTATTATTATTATCATCATTATTACTACTACTACTACTACTAGTAAGGGTCCAAGCACGTAGCAGAAGCAGACCAAACTGTAAATCACAGTAGTCGTTAGAGGTAGTAGCCCCTACACAAGCAATCGATTTGAGAATCAGTCAGCATCAATAGCGCAAGCATTTACATTACGGCCCTTATCTCAACAGCCATAAATCCTACACTTAACCCCCATCCCCCCAAACAGCTAAATAGATCTAGGCCCCACCCTCTAAGTTCCACCATGATGGATTTTTTTTTGCTAATTTGCATAATATGGGAGACGTACTTTTGCAGACGAGTCCAGACTAGAACCTCATTAATTATGTTAAACAATATGGCTGAAAAAATGTCAATCAAATCGAACAAGGCGGAGCCTTATGAATGATTGATTGACTTTTTTAATGGTGATTGATTGTTGTTTCGAACACTTGGTTGGCTGTCAGCCAATCAATCAGGCTTTCACTAGGTATTTCACACAGCTACCATCGTCACAAAAATGTTCATCTATGATCTCTTTACTGCGCTATGAAACTTGGCCACTGGAGGCACTATTTGTGAGGAGTGCTTGGACCCCACAGCTCAACGCTCGCTTCTGTATTTCTAACTATTACTGTTTCATCACTGCTACTTTCAGAACACCACGACCATTTTTCACTTAGTACTGAAGAATGCTGGAATATAAATCAGACAGTAATTCTGTCCTTTTCCTTCGCTTCTCGGTAGTAAACTCGACTCCATGTTTCTCAGAGTGAAGTCAGACACCCGGCGTCCGAACCGCATTAACAATGCGTGTGGTTGAAACGATCTGCGCTACCTCTGATCTGAACACGCTGAAAGGTTTTCCTGGACAGCAGTCCTCCTTCACTTTATCGTCCCCTTCGGAGGCAAACAGGACATCGATCTGTTCCAGCTGCAGAGAGAAAAACAAAGAGTTAAAGTAAAACTAACGACTTAACACACGCCGAATTCTACCGATCTGATTTGGCAGCGCGGTACGAGCGAGCGCAATATAACTAGAAGACTTACGAAGATGCTTGAGAGTAATACCTACAATATTTTTCTTTATTTAGTAGCCACTCGGCTAGTACACACCAACTCATCATATTTTATGCACAGCTGTTCGGCTTCCTACCTCCAGAGAGTTGGTGAGATAAACAATGTTCTCCAGCAGGACTGCTCGCTCATCAAACTCCAGCTGCAGCTCCAGCACCCTTGGCCCGCTCTTCTGCAGGTTGTCCTGACACACACACACACACACACACACACACACACACCAGAGCTGTCTCAACACAGCGTTCGGTTTACACAGTATTATAAACCCGGTGTAAACATCCTCCTCTCTGTGTAAGCTCTAGATTACTAATCAGAAGGCTTCTTAATTACTGTTACTAATTCATTTATCCTATCTCATGATATCAATTATGATTTTTCACTGATTAATGAACACTTTTTTTTTTTACGTTCCTGTTCTCACTTATGTTACAGCAGCTAGAAACACTAATCCCCCTCAGCAGCATCTCTTTTTCCTCTCTCTGTTTGTGTCGGAAAACACAAACTCACAGACTGTTACAAAGCGCTGGCACTGGAGACTCCTTCCACAAATGTTAAAATACCATCTTCTTGCAGAAAATGTGATCATATCGGCAAATAAAAACGTACAAGATTGAGCGCGTTCATATAAACCTGTGAAAATTAAATCGACACCTTCAGACCCATCGGAATCCAGAACTGAACATTGAGGTCATTAAACGGTACGAAATCGACTCCTGCGATGCTTTAGATTATGTTGAACTTATTCTCCTTTTTCCACAGAAGCATGGGGTTGTTTGCACATCAGTACCTTGATCATGGCCACAAACGGCATGGCGCGCTTCATGTACTTCTTCAGCTCCGGCATGGCGCCCAGCTCCACCGCAATCACCTTATTGTCAGGAAGAGTTCCACTGTTGTTCTAAGAAACAAAAAATAAAGACATCCTTGCAGTGAGAAAACGTCTTACATCGCACATCTCCGAACACTTTCTGAACGGAAAATATTAAACAGAACATTTAGAGTTCTGAGCACGAGCTCGTTCACATACACAGTCTACAGAACAAACCGGACATGAAAACAGCTTTACCTTGTAGTGTTTGGCCAGGAGAGAGAGGGCGCTGTGCTGCCAGGGCGGATAACTCTTTGCCACGTACACCGTGCAGTGAGAAGGCTTGGCTGGTGGTTTGTTGTCTCCTTTCTATGAGGACAAAGTGCAAAAACTGAAATGAATCGGTACAACTTCATCAACAGCACTTCGCCTCACAGTACAGCAAGTAAAAGGCAAGTATAAGGTAAATATTTAGTAGGTAAAAGAGAAGATTATGGTTAAATAAATAAAGAATATATTTTATACACACACACACACATATATATATACACATATATATACACATATATAAATATATATACACACACACACACACACACAGACTACTGCGCGCACCTGAATATTAGCCGCACCTGCTAATTTTAAAAATAGTTTCTCTATTTTGTACATATATAGGCAGCACTTGTCTATAAGCCGCAGGTGTCCACGTTGTAACTGTCACGATTCGTGACGTAAACGAAGCAGGACGGATGCAAATGCAGTTAGGACGAGAGCTTTTATTGAGAGCAGACTCAAGAGATACAAGAACCATGACCAACTCAATGAACTAAGCTAACTAAACCAACTAACCTAAACATTAACTATGACATGAAACAAAGACTCTATATCTATACTCTATAAACCACTTCTACATCTATATTCTAAACTAAGTCTATACAACTAACTAAGCTATACTATCCGCTACTAGGCTATAAGCTAAGCTACAAGCTACTAGGCTATAAGCTATGCTATAAGCTAACTAGCCTTGACATGAACTCAGACATGAACAAGAACTAAGACACACAGGGCATGAACAAAGACTAACTACATTCGCTATCTAATTCTAACTCTATATCTAATTACCCGCGTTGTGTGTGTCATGGCTCCCGGTGTATATACACACACCAGCCAAACTGCTAACAGCTGCGGGCAATACCAATACACACGTGACTCGACAACACATGACGAGACGGGGCGGAGTCATGACGTCAACCAATCTGCATTTCTTCGTGTGTTTTCCCTGATGAGGGGGTATGCGTGAAGCGCAAAACGACTGATCTGAAGAATGTAGTGTGAGCGCGTTAGATTTAATTAGAACAGTTTCATTGGTCCACTGTGACCTGTTGGGTAATTTCATTTGTCCAGTGTGATGAGGCTAAATGTTTTGGCGGCATGAAACTCGTTAGCCGGTAAAAATCCATAAAATAACCGCGATCGTTGTTTAAGCCGCAGTGTTCAAAGCGTGTGAGAAAAGTAGCGGCTTATAGTCCGGAAATTACGGTATATATAAAAAAAACATACATCACTAAATAAATTAGAAATCACACACACACACACACACACACACACACACACACCTTGCTCTTGGCAGGCTGCATGTAGGCTTTGAGGCGGAGGCGTAGGTCATGGGCCGTCTCCATCAGGTATTGTGAGGATCTTATCAGAACCTCGTCCACCGGACCGGCCGCTGGCCAGCTGGCCTTCATCAACGATTCCGTCTGCAAAATGAGGACAGACCGTGCAATAAACAGAGCGTCGGTTTTATACGTTTTAAAACCGACACGTCTCGTCTTAGGGGCGTCTTTCAGACGACACGATACAGAACGATTCGTGATGGATCTGCACCGATACGATTCCGCACCGATCCAAAATGATTCGGTTCTAACGTGCGCTAATGTGTTCTCAGCAGAGCTAAACGGAAATTTGGGTCCCAACCCTGTTCTCTTTCTTAAAGCAGTGGGGGCAGTACTACTGTCTGAAGAAAAATAACTGTTCTGGTGTTTTTATTAGTACCTCAAAAATATTCATAAAGAATGATGGACCTCTAACCCAAACCACACCAAACCTACTACAAGGGACGTTATGTCCATACTGATTTTTTTTTGGCTTTTAACTGATTTATTTAGTTATTTATTTTTAATTCATTGTATTCTAGCACTGTTTTATTGTGTTTACCGTACTGCACTTTGGTCAGTCTCGGGCTGTTTTGATTTCAATGAACTTAAACTTGATGGCGAATATTGATGATTCCACAATTAAAACCAGAACATTTTCAAGTTAAGTACGTACTGTCCCTCACCTTTCCGAGCAGGGTCCAGGTGTACTCGCACAGGTGAGGGCAGATCGGAGCCAGCAGCAGGGTCTGGTTCTCAATAAACTGGAACACCAGATCTCTGTGCAGTCCCTCGATGGCCAGCTCCCGATATTTATCCTTAGCTGCCTAGGAGGAGAAATAATAGAATACAAATTTAAACTAATATATATATATATATTTTTTTTTTTCTTTTCTTTTCTTTTTAAGGAGAAAGTCTACTTTGATTGTAAGATGAGAAAAACTTTATTGATCCTACACTGGGGAAATTCCCCCGTTACAGAAGCTCAATTACACAAAAACCAGATAGGAAAGAATACACATTAAATAGGAACAGAAATGGAAAAAAAAAGTATCTAAAAATATATATATACTATAAAAAGTCACCTGTCTATATGTGTGAATATACAGAGGCTGAAACATAATAATAGAGTTCTAAAATACGGATGAATGTGTGTTTTAATAATAAATGATTGATCAGATGCTGGAATAAATCTCGTGTGTGTGTGTGTGTGTTACCTGAAACTCAAAGAATCCAGTCTTTAGTGCCTCCTTGTACATCATCCTCTCATAATGCTGCTCAGTTTTAATAATCCCCGAGTTCATTTCACTGTAAACACGGAATGAAACCATAAAAAAAAAAAAGAGAGAAATTTTTTTTTTTCTTCACCAAATGACCTCCAAACAACCCGCAGCCTCTGTACGGATACAACACCCCTCGTAACAGCAAGAAAACATCCGAACCCAGTGTTCCACAGAACGGCGCAGTGATTATTACCTGGCGAACACTCGGTCGTTGAACGTGTCGGCAGGCCCGGTTCTCAGATTGTTCTGGTTGGAGATGATCTCTTTGACCCATTCCACCCAGGTGTAGAGACGCAGAATGCCAGCGTCGGCCATGGCCTCTACAAAGTTCGCGTCTTCTACGGTGTCTCCGGCATCAGCAAGAGCCAAGCGCATACCTGAGGAGAAAAGCAATGAATATGAACAGCCATAAAGAGTTATTCATTTACATCGTTCTTATTTCCTTTATCATATTAGAGGATTTACACCACAGGGAGGTTGGATTGTTAAATCAGGAGGGGTTTTTAATTTTAAGATGAATTTTCTAGAAAGTAAAATCCATGTAAAGCCTAAAGGATAAAAAATACCATCCTAATATTTAAAAGAAGATGGAAAGGAGGCAAGAAAAGCAGGCTCACAATACTAGTCATATTTTCCATAAACAACAGAGACGAGCTCTCTCTCTCACACACACACACACACACACACACACTAATGAGGACTCGGCAGACGTCTGTACTCCTCTCCAGATGGACCGATTTCAACGCTCACTCCTTTGGGAAAGCGTTTTCTGTTCAGTCGGCCTCCAAACTTCAAAAACAAACCAAAATTTAAAAATAAATAAATAAATAAATAAATAAATAAAAAGCGCTTCCCTTCTGTCTTTCCGTCTTATGAAAAGGAACAGATTTTAGATCTGAAAAGTAAACTGCTGACGCGCGTTCCCGTCTTTCCGGAGGAGCTAAGACAAAAACGAGGCCATCGTCGACGAGGGAAGTGATGGGCGATGTTTCGGAGCACGTACCGTCTGCAGAGAACTTCTCAATCGCTTGAGTCAGGGTGAGAAAGTTGCCCGTGGATTTGGACATCTAGCGAAGATAAAAAAAAAACAGATCAGTTGATTATATTTTTAAGGATTAACTTTTATCGAACTCTGTAGAAACGGCAAAACTTTACACTACATACGAACATCGTGACTAAAACACTTCACATCAGATGAATATGTTTATTTATACATGTACATTCGTTATTCAGTTGATTTACTATTCATTATAGCATGGTTGAATTCTTCAATCTGATTGGTCAGAAGCTGTGTATTATTATTAGTAGTATTATTATTATTATTATTATTCTGTAGAACAGCACGGCTCATCGTAAATCGCAGGTTTATACCAACACGCTCGTTCCAATACGTTATGGTTTCTATAGTAACAGCTCGTTCAGTGGGGCGTACACGTCGGACGCCTCACTTAACCTAAAACGAATAATAAACAGATTGAAAAAAAAGGCGTGTCGTTTAACAAAGAAAAACGTGAAATCTTAGATGTGGTGAGGTTTTATTTTTTGTTGTTGTGTTGTTAGAAGGTGTTTATTTAACGCTTATGGAAGGAGTCTCCAGTTTCAGTGCTCTGTAACAGTCAAGTTTCCCCAACACGGGAAAGAGCTCTGGACAGAGGAGTTGACACTTTCTGGTTTCTATGTAAAATGACACGCTGGTTTTATTGAGAGAGAGAGAGAGAGAGAGAGAGAGAGAGAGAGAGAGAGAGAGAGAGAGAGAGAGAGAGAGAACGTTTATAGCTGCTATGATGTACGTGAGAACAGGAAGGAACTCGGCACGGTAGGGATTTACAATCATCCCCCTACAGCATGTTCTCACTATTATCCATATGTTAGAATTACATTTGACTTAACACTCCAAGAGCCGAGATTAATGATATTGTGAAGGGGGGGGAGAAAGAAAAAGGGATCGACCAACCTTCTCAGAATTTAACAGAAGGTGTCCGTTGGCACGAACCGCTCTGGGCCACTTTCCGCTGCGAGAATAAAACACTCCGTTTAAAACGTTCGCTTAAACAGCTCAGAAACATGACGCGAGATATAACGAGAATCACATCTGGAGCTAAAATAAAGAAACCATGAGGTTTTATGTAAATGTTCAAGAACCTCAAGAGAGATCATGAACCATAACCCAGTTATTCAGCTGTTTTTAAACACTAAAAGACTCCTACGATCGATCTGAAGTACCAGATCCACTAGAAGCTCAATCTCCAGGGTTCAGATGTCCTAATAATAAATCAGTACACACCTGTCATCGGGCCACATGGCCACATGGTTGTACAGGTAGTAGGAGAGATGGTTTGGTACTAGGTCTTTCCCAGAGACACGGACATCCACAGGGTACCAGTACTCAAACTCTCTCCTCAGCCTCTGCAGATGCTCCTTGGGGATATCCGTCTTTGGAAAGGCAGCTGTTTTTAAGAAGATGAAGTCCCACACCTCTCTGGTCATCTGTTCTGGTCTGGAAAATGAGACGCAGCTTTAATTTGGGAGAACCTTAACATAATCTAGCGGTGCAAATATGTTTTTCCACGCACGTCGGCTTTAGATTTAAAAAACGAAAATCAAATCACATCAGAAGCAGACCGACAAACAGGAATAGAGAACTTACAGAAAGAACAGTACCTGATTCCCAGAGGTGAGGGGCCCTGTCCATTGAGGACTCCTCCTTGCAGTAAGTGGGCTACAGTGTAGTAAGCCATGTAGATTGTGGAGTCTGACAGAGACTCGATGAGCCACTGTTCGTCCCACGGCAAACGTGTACCTACGGGCGGGAGAATAAATATAAAAAAATGAAAACTAATCAACACCTGTCTGGGAAAATCTGCAGGTGAACCACAGAGAGGAGCAGAATTAAGATGAATTTTTTTTTTTTTTTTAAAGTTTATAAAAAGAACTCAACATGATGAGGAAGTGAAGAGCAGCAGCAACAACAACAACAAAATGGACTGATGAAATGAGTTTTAGTTTTCCCAAAAACAGATTTTTATTATTTTTTTTTTAGTTCCTCCAAATGTAAGACCTGACGTGTGTGAGGTTTCTTTAGTTCAGTTCTGGAACGACAAGGCTAACGTTCCTCACAGACAGGAGTGTAAATCTCAGTACTCAGAGCACACGAATAGAGATGGACCGATAATCAGTTTTACTGATTCAAGAATTTTTCCATAATCGGATATCGGTTTTTGTAATATCGGATCAATGGATAAATCACGCCATCTTGTGGGCATTTTGAGAATTGAGCACAGTACAACCATTGCAGCACTGCATCTGGTTTTTGTTTTTTTTTTTTTCATCTGTTGGAATTATTTTTGTGCTTTAGTTGTTTACATCAAAGCTTTTATATATTAAAAAAATGTAATAAAATTTATTAAAAAAAAAAGAAAGTTTAGTAACAGTGCACTTTATTTTTTGCACTCTTTCAGACCCCTCGATTGATTGGTGTATAAATAGGAGTGGTTATGTATGGTTTTATATGCAAGGAGGAATTGAAATGGACAAAATTGTTATAAATAAAACTGTTTGTTCAGTTCAGTGGTGTTTTCATTGGGTCAAAAACAGAAGCAAAACAATAAATAAATATTGTTTCTGTAGACTGGTTATCGGGCACATAAACATGCAGATAATCGGTATCGGTTATAAAAAAAAAACAACTCAATATCGGTCGATCTCTATACACGAATCAATCCGATACAAATGATTCATAAGCCAATGATTCGATATCTGACACAGACTCATGTACAATACGATTGGATACGTGAACAACTTCGTGAGTAATCCGTGAGTGATGATGTAGAGGACGACTGGTTTAAAAGTACGAACAAATCTCTTTGCAAGACGGTTGAATTATTTACACCACGGTTTAAAAATGGCGGCTTATCGATTTACGATTGTTGCCTCTATTCATTTCCTGTTAAAACCACACGTCGATCCAAAACGTCAGATGATCTTTGCTGTAAAAGGAAGTGACTCCGAACTCAAAATGTCTTGTGTGTGACTTCTGTCGTTTTCAGCTACGCAACATCCTTTTGTCCTGGTTTTGACTGCATTAAAAACCACGTAAGCGAGCACATTTGTGATTACTGAACAACTCGACAAGTGTAGTGAGACCAAATTAGCAGCTTTGGTTACCAACATTAGCCTTGTAGCTCCAGAGTAAACACCGATTAATCAGACTGATCACATCGATTACTGGATCGCGGTTCCAGACTCGGACACGCAGAGAGACCGG
The DNA here is from genome assembly GCA_012411365.1 of Ameiurus melas. Classification (NCBI taxonomy): domain Eukaryota; kingdom Metazoa; phylum Chordata; class Actinopteri; order Siluriformes; family Ictaluridae; genus Ameiurus; species Ameiurus melas. The sequence goes on along the minus strand of CM022769.1, from coordinate 24,971,354 downwards.
GTTTACCTAGACCGTATGTTCTGGAGCAGGCGTGTTCTTGAAGCCAAGCTAGCGTGGCCTCGAAGTTCTTCCTGGTTTCATCACAAAATCTGCAAAACAGAGTGTGTGTGTGTTTAAAACTGTTATAAATGAATAACAGAGGTGTGATATGATTCTAATTATGATTGTGTATCAGTATACTGTGAAACAAAGTGACTTATGCTTTAAATAAATCTTCAAAATGACTGTTTTGAACCATTTTATTTGGTAAATGGTAAATATGCACTTATATAGCGCTTTTATCCAAAGCGCTTTACACTGTGTCTCATCTCACCCACACATTCACCCACACATGGTAGCAGAGCTGCCATGCAAGGTGCTAGCTTGCCATCGGGAGCAACTTGGGCAACTTTTCAGTGTCTTGCCCAAGGACACTTCGGCATATGGAGTCACCTGGGCCGGGAATCGAACCACCAACCCTACGATTAGTGGACAACCCACTCTACCAACTGCGCCACAGCCGCCCCCTTGAAAGTGTTTAAAAATATATTTGAAATATTTGCAGTTAAAAATGAAAATCATTTCCAGTTCCAATCTTTTCCACATATTACAAGTTCAGCTCGAATCATTTTTTTTCTTCGATATCAGAATCTTTCTTTTTTTTTTTTGGGCTGGTACCGATCCGGTACCTATCCGGGGTATCGAATCAGGATTTTTTTTGATTTTGCGTTATATATCAATCGAATTTTGTCCCCCCATTTAGTAACATTTATTTATTTATTTCTTAAAGCTTTATAAATATTGTTTATGGTCTTATTTTTATTCTTTCACTTCCAATCAGAAACGCAGAGCCTTAACCGCCAAGCCACCACTTCCCCTTAAGAGTATCTTACTCTTACCTTTTCTGTAAAGCATGTTGGCATTTTAACTCAAAGTGCTATACAATTAAATAAAGACTATGATTTAAAAAAAAAACTTTTTAAAGGACACTCTGGGTCGGGATTTTCATCCTCTGAAATGAACTCACGTCTCCAGAGACTCCAGAGCAGTGACGGCTTGCTGCTTCCACTCCTTGTCTCCGTAATCCAGATACCTGTCGCAGGTGAAAACATGAACGTGTGAGGAACAAAAGAAAGATGGAAGAGGTATGGTGCTTCTAGCCAGACTAAAATCTCAGAAGAGCGCTGCTGAAAGGACTAACGTTTAAAATCCACTCACCACTGATCACAAAGAGCCACCACACACTCATCAACCGAGCGAGACATCACCTGCTTTTCAGGCTCCATGTAAATCAAAGCCTCGCCCTGAGCACAGAATGAATAAAAAATATAAAAATAATAAAACAATGTGTCTTTCTAGAAAGAAAACAAGACTTGACAGGACTTCGGAACAGATTAACATGACTAGAGGACCTGATCGACTTCAGATCATATCATCTGCATGGATTACAGCACTTTTATATCTGGAAAATAGTGTGCAGTTTAAACTGTTTATGTTTATGATGTTTACAGGGTTTAGCAGACGTCCTTATCCAGAGCCACTTCTAGAAGAGCGTTGGCGTTCGTGCTAGTTCACTCGCTCCGGGACTCCGAGCTCCATCCAGAACGCTCAGTGAAAACTGTCTGTCTGTCCGCGCAGAGCCACAAGCCGTACGCAAACGCCTCAGGTGATGGAGGATTTAGAGCTCACTTATTATTATTATTACTCTGATTACACTATTAAATATTTTTCCTGGTGCGGAAGTGAGTCAGAATAACTTGATCGCTCATTTCATGCTCCCAGCTGTCTGTGCACTTTACCTTTCATGGAGTTTTGTGGGCGTCGCTACATGCAAATGAGCGGTGTCGGGGAAAGTGCTTCGTACTTTGCGGCGAGAATACACGCGCCAGTACGAAGGAAATCGGCGTTTCTGAAACTCGCGTGAATCCGGCAGAATCTTCTGTTCAGTTTGTCTTATGCAAACTTTAGCACACAACTTTACTCGTGATCGTTGTGCCCAAAAACGCTCTATTTTGTATTTCAAATATTTCAAATCGGCGACATCACAATCACACAGAATAGTCGTATGTGCTCTTTCGCAGTGATGCTTGTCGAAACGAGACCTTTTAGCTGAACTCGTGTTCGGCGTGAATCGAAGAGAGATTGGGCTGAATGTGCGTTGTGGCAACGTCTCAAAACCGACGCCTTTCTCTCGAAGAACGTGAGTGCTAGTCCTGTCGACATGCTGATTTCAAGAAAGTCATTTTATTGCAAGGCAATGAACAGTTCTGGAGGAGTACAAAGTGGAAAGGAAAATGTCTGCATTAGTTTTGTCTCGAATGAAGAAGCCATCTCCTTCACACTTAAAATAAATCAAACTATTTCAAGAAATAGTACCTGAAGACTTGGGATGCTAAATGTGAGGACCACAGTGGGGTGTGGTGCACAAAAATAGCACAGTGATGCACTCAAATCTACAGAGCATGAAAAGAGGGGAAAAAAAAAATACCTTGTCAATCATCATCTTCTGAATCGGCTTCTTCACATCCTGAACTTTCTGCCCTTTAAAACCATCAACCAACATAACCTGCAACAACAACAACAACAACAACGAAAAACACGATACGGTCAGCACAAACAGACTCGTTTTTTAATTTTATACACGTCCCCAAAAACCCTAAATGTTCCAGTCTCACCCCTTCATAGAAACCTTTGAGGTAGACTCTCTCTTTGGCTTCAGCCAGCTTCTCTCGATCATTCTGGCTCTGGATCTTCAGCTCGTCACACACCAGAGGAGCCGAAAGGTTTCCGTAGCCAGGGATCTCAATGATGGGAACCTGGAACGGCAAAGAACAGGACAAACATCATTCTCCAGCACTACTCAGAACCTAAACATGCTTTTTAGAACGATTCATCTGGTTCTCGAGTCCAAATCAGAGCTCAAATGTAATGGTTCTTGCTTGCTCTTTGGTTTGCTTTCTCACTGCACGTAAATAAACAAACCAAAAAGGTCTGACGGGCGTGTAGGGCCGACGGTCAGAAACGCAACGATGGAGAAAGAGTGAACAAATCAGTAAGCTGATGCACAAAACATTACAGATATATAACGATTATATTATATATAACTAGTTTAAAACATTTTGTGCATCACATCCAGGATTTATCATCTCTTTTTCGTTCATCTGAGCAAATCTCCAGAACACGTCGCTTTGGTTCAGTTTAGCGGCTCAACGTCTAGAAAAAACACATCCTCAACTCAAAACGCACGGCATGCAGCGATTCACCTCCTGCAGGGAGTCGATTCAGAGTCAAATAATTTACTCCACAGCAGGAACGAACACCACACGTGTGGAAAAGTCTGCGTGACGCCACTTACCGGTTCAAAAGGAAGAACCATGTGATCTTTAATCCCAAACTTCTCTCTCAGAGCCTGGAGAATAAACAAGCAGCTATTTAGTATGTAACATCATCCTCCAACAAACAGATGGTTTCCTCACAAAATAAAGATCCTTAAGAAGCAAAAAAAATAATGAAATAAAAATCACCGCTTTCTTCTTGAGGTCTCTAAGCGCTGTGATGTCATCTGGAGCGTCCGACGGCACGCTGGTCACTACTCCCGTTCCTACGGTCGAAAAACAAGACCTCGTTATGTTAACTACGATTCCGTACAAATATTTTTGACCGTGAGTTTTGAGATCTCTGTTTTCTGGAAACATCAGATGGGAATAAAGTCTCCAAAATGCACATAAAAATCTTATGTGCTCACGCATAAAACTATGATGGAATAAACTGCTTTATAAATTGCTCTTTCCTGAACGACTCATCGCTACATTCGACTCATCCTAAAACTACATTTCAGCCATTTTCTCACATTTCTGTCTCATTGATCTAATTGCCATCGCTATGCGGTCCGAGAGCGGCCTCTAGAGGCGAAATAAAAACTATTATGGACTAATTTTGTTGTGTTATTTGAAGTGTTTTTTTTAATTATTCATTTTGGACATCTCTATTTTTATTTGTTATTTGGAGTGATACTTTTTGGTTCAGTTTGGATGTATATATATCTTTTACTTACTTTAATATTTATTAACAGTTAATAAACATTAATATTCGTACGTTATTTATGGTACAGTCGGTACTGTATACTTTTGCATTCAAGTTAATCAATTTTAAAAACCTACTACTACTTTAAAACTCATTTGAAAAAAGTTGGAAGAATTTGCATGTATTTTTCTGACTTATGGTTACCATCGGTTTCTAAGAATTATTTTTTAATGAATAACGACGTCAAAACTGCTAAAATGAAAACCAGTCATGCTAGTGGACTTTCCTGTGGGAATGAAAACCAACGAAGAGACAAGAGGCGAGTACCTTTATCCTCCTTTATGGTGAGCATGGGCAGGGCGTAGATGGTCTTATACGTGGTGAGAGGAGCGTTCAGGGCACAGCCGAGGACGTCCTAGGGAGAAAAATAGCGCAGAACGTTTTTAATCAGGGTGCACAGCATGAGAATATTATCGTGAAGCGCAAGTGCTTACGGCTACCAAATGAAACACACAAACGAACACAAGGTGTTCTGCAGCCGCACGACGCTGCACGACACGGGTTGCGTTTTGAAGTTAGAACGATCCAATCTTATTGATTTTTAGTGATTTACAGCAGCAGTTGTCTTTCGTGTGATTCTGTGATTAACTCCAAATCTCGAAATACATCACAAAGTGAAGAGATCTACTCGGAATGCAGATCTACAGATATGTGGAAAAAAGAAGAGACTGACAGAGCGAGACGAAGAGGGAGATGTATGAGAAGTACGAGATGTATGATCTTAGCAGAGATAATTCAGTGCAAGTTCTTCTTCTTCTATCTCTATAAAAGGTATACAGCACTATGCAAAAATCTTAAAGTCCTAAAGAAATACTGTAAGGCAAAAATACTGACAGTGTAGTAAACATGGTCAATATTGGGAGAGAAAAGATTTCATCGTATTGGGGTTTTCCCTGAGCGTCTTCGACAATCTGCAAGAGTTGTTCTGGAGACTCGGTCACACTCGCTTCTGATTTTCAGTCAGAATTAATATTTCGTCTGAAACGTGGTTGTAGAGTGACAAATTGTACACACAATCAGATACAGAAGCACATACAAAAGCATGTGTGTGTGTGTGTGTGTGTGTGTGAGCGTATAGAAACCTGGCCGAGGAGTTGCGCGACTACAGGCACCACTCCGTTCTCCTTCGTGAAGCCCTGGTAGGCCATGTTCCTGGCTGCTCTGTGTGTGCTGATGAACACGTCTCCGCTGAACGTCTCAAACGCCACGTACTTCATGTCAGGTCTGACCCAGCAGTTCGTCTGTCCGAACATGGTCTCCGGCCTCAGCGTGGCTGCCACCAGGAACACCTTCTTCCCTTTCAGAGCGCTGAGGCGCAAAACAAAGACAGAACGCAAAAAAATTTACGAAGGTCATGTGGCACGGACGAGCGAGCATCCACCCACCCAGGGGTCGCAATAAGGGGGAATTTATTTTCTTTGATCAAATTTTAAAAGCACTGATGGAAAATTAGCATCACCGCGTAATTTTATACAACTGCTCAACTGGCAAATTAAAGAACAACAAAAAGAAAAAAAAAAGACATGAAAATAGACAAAAATGTAAAAGTGTGAAGTGTTCCACGGGGTTATCTGAAGTACCTCAGTTTTGCTGGATAGGGTTCCACCATCTTCATTTTAATAAGAGTGTACTCCTGAGGTCCGACTCCCTGGAATGAAAAAATAAATCAATAAAAAATAAAAAGGAAAAACACGACTCCCTGCGGCTAATCGTTAGCGTAATGATTTTTAGTTCTGTCCAAGTAACCCACTTCTCCCGTCTGTCTGTCGTGGTCCATGCACGGCTGTCCGTCCTTCGGAGAGTAAATCGTGTACCTGAGAAATCGGAAGACGTGTTTAAAAAAAATGTTGTATTTCAGCTCAACCTTTAAACAGGGAAAAAAAAAAAACAACAACAAACAACAAAAAAAAACAAGACACACCTCTTCCCAAACTTGATCTTCTTCCTCTCTCTCAGAGTGACAAACTGCCAGCGCACAAAGGAATCGTAGAAAGGGTTGACGTCGGTGGTGATGAAGGAGCGACGCCAGTCCACCTGAAACACAACAGCATTGTACGCTGTGCCTTTGTTGTTGTTGTAGACTGATCAGCTCTTTTTCTCCCCAACGTTTGAAAGACAAAATCTCTGACTTCAGAAGCATAATTAATTTCATAACTCGTATAAACACCTTTCTTTCAGGTAGAATACAGGCGAGAGCGATACATCAAATTAATTATACTTGTAATTGATGTTGTATCGTCACATCCCCCAGCCCTAGTACTAACGATTACACAGTTTAAAAGCTTTATATCAGCCATAATGTTAAAACCTCACTCCTCACGCTTATTATCGAGCCTTGGGATACCATGACCCTGTCTCCGGGTCACCGGTTCTCCTTCCTTGGAGCACTTTTGCTTGGAGCACTGCATACCGGGAACACCCCACAACACCTGCTGGTTTGGAGAAGTCCTGACCCAGACGTCAAGACATCACAATCTGGCCCGTGTCAAAGTCACTCAGATCCTTACGCTTGCTCATTTTTCCTGCTTCCAACACGTCAACTTCAAGAACTGACTGCTCACTTAATATATCCCCTAATATATCCCACCCCTCGACAGGTGCCGCTGTAACGAGATAATCAACGTTCCTCACGTAATCTGTCGGTGGTTTTAATGTTACGACTGATGGGTGTATGTGTATACATGTATTTGCTCGATGTCTACCTTCACACCCATCCTTTTCAGATCTTCCAATGCCAGTGGAGGAAAATAATCCAGCCAGTGCTCAGCGTTAGAAAACTTCACGATGTCCTCGTCCTTCAGGCCCAGAGACTTCATGATGTCCCACTGGAACTTGGAGGAGCCGGTTTTAGCAGCTGCTTTGCTCTGATGAAAACATTTATATGAGAATGTGATATTAATAATAATAACTTTCATATTACAAGAATTTCAACTATGCTGCTATACTTGAAAAATTAAATACTCATAGGTGGGTTTTAACGAAAAGGAACGTCATACTCAGCAGTTCGTACACAAATGTTTACTAAACTGTTATTTATATAAAAACATTTTGTTTATAAAACAAATAAAAATATAACGGGGGTTTTCCTCTAGCAACTTCATACCTAATTAGTACAAACTTATTTTTACACTTGTAGATGCTTTCCTAAGGCAAGAAAATAAAAATAATAAATAAATAATCCACAAAAACGGCTTTTCTTACTGTGTAGAACTTCACCTGAGCAAAAATGTAAAAATATTTCCTTTGATTTGAAATAAAAATTTAAAAAAATTTCAAAAATAGTGACTTATGAGAAACACCGGTGTGATTTACACCTTCTTCCCCTTCGCCTTGTCTTTAATGATGATCTCATCCACAGTCTTCGTCTCCTCTTCTGCTTCCTCCTCGTCTTCATCGGGAAACCGGGGGGGATTTCCGTAGAGCTCAATCTCTCGCTTCAACTTATCCGCACAGGCCTACAGAGACAAGAAAATACTCCGTCTACACAAAACGCAGGGTGGAGAGAGCACGCTGAACAGTGTAACACACTTCACACAGTGCTGTTAGAGGAAAATAATCAACGCCAGGGTGGTGTGATAAATTGTGGGGTGGAAACAGTAATTGGGGCCGAATAAATGGAAATGTGATTATTTTCCTAGAACAGCACGTCCCTAAGTGTTTTATTCCTCTTACACCACGGCGATTACACATTTTCACTTATTAACGAGCAACAAAATGCCCTTTTTAATCATTTATGGCTACATTTAACCTTAAGCCGCGTCCACTGAACAAGCTAGTTTCTGTTCTTGCTCACGTCATAGCAGCTATAAACAGTTGTTCCCTCTCGTTATTCTCCCGCTCTTGAATTCAACGAAACAAACAAACAAAAATAAATAAATAAAATAAAAATGCACGCTCGTTACAGCATGCTATAAAAAAAAAATAATTAATTAAAAAAATTTTTTTTTTAAAGCACCGACACTGGAGACTCCTTCCGTAAAATGTTAAACAAACATCTTACAGATCACATGCGTTTTGTAATCCGTTTACCAAAAACGCTCCTTGTATATAGTCCCTGCGAATGTGCTGTTGCTATAGAAACGATAATGTATTGGAACGAGCGCAGTAAAATAAACCTGCGATTGGTGTCACAGCCGGTAACGACCGCTGGAGCCGACGTTATAGGAAACTAATCTACACCTTCTGATCAGAGAATTTAACAGAGTGGTGATCTAAGCACATATACACACTCACATTTTACATATACATACATACATACATACATACATACACACATATATAAATATATATATATATATATATATATATATATACACACACACACGTGATATTTCTACACCTTTACTTACTTTAATAGGCATTCCAGTACAGTGTAATCCGAAGGGGAAAAGGCAGTTGCGTCCTTTTAAGCGCTGAAACCCCACTGCAAACTAAAAGAGACATTTTAATCAACAACCACCACGTACTTATACGCTGACGCATCAGAAATCATCCATAAACACCAGATATGATGAGATACACGTACCTCACACTTTGACAGAGAGAACGTGTGCCCGAGATGCAGTTTTCCGTTCATGTACGGATAAGGAAAGGTAACCAAGTACTTGTTCTTACTGTAAAGAATAAGAAAAAAATAATGGATCCGGATTAGAGTATCAGAACAATACACACCATACAGCTCCATACATCTCGTTCCAGAATTATTCCCTCTGTGTTTGCGGTTACAAAGCGCTCCACTCTTCTGGGAAGGCTTTGCACTAGATTTTGGGGCGTGGCCGTGGGGATTCGTGTTCGTTCAGCTAGAAGAGCGTTAGTGAGGTTGAGGTCAGGTGCTGATGTGAGGAGACTCCAGTTCATCCCAAAGGTGATGAGTCAGTGGGGTTGAGGTCAGGGCTCTGTACAGGACACTCGAGTTCTTCTACCTTCACACACCGTGTCTTGATGGAGCTCACACTTTTTGTGCGCGTTGTGTCGTGCTGGAACAGTGTTCGAGGTTCTTATGGAAATTGTAACGCTACAGCGTACAGAGACGTTTCTAAACCATTGTGTGCTTCCAACTTTGTGGTAACAGTTTGGGGAAGAACCATGTATCGGTCTGATGGTCATGGGGTGCACAAACGTTTGGCCTTGGTATAATTTTTACGATGTCAACACAAACTCACGTTTCAGCCGCCACCGCCGGCGCGTTGCTCTCGAAAGTTTTCTCCTCTTCCCATTTCTTCTGGATGTCCGTCTCGATCTTCCTCAAGAAGTCGAGCTTTGCTGTTCCTTTTCGTTCCTAGCAAAAACAAACAAAACCTCCGGATCAATTCCTTCACGCTTCTTAATATATATTTCAATCTTGGAGGAGAATTCTGATAGACCTATACCTGCTTGGGGGGGGTAACAATATAATATAGTATTATATCATGAAAGGTTATGGCACAATACCCTTTCCTGAGATATCATGATATCTTTTTATTGAAAAAATGATGCTTTAATTGCAAAAATGTGTTGCAAACACCAATATGTCGTGATACATATCGTGTACCGAGAACCGTGATGTGATATTTTGTGTAATATCGCTCCATTCGCAAACTCGACAGCTGTTACTAGTCTTCTCCTGGTCTTATTAAAAGTCTCATCCAGGCATTTAACCTACACTAGCATCATATTAATACAATCATGTTTTTATTAAAATCATTTTTTAGTTCAGTTTATCAGATTAAAACCAACAATAACGCGAACACGCTGTAAGTACATCTCGAATAGTCTAACGATAGTATCGAGACCATCGTGGCAGACTTCAAACTGGGTTGAAACCCAAACGCCCGCCTTGTAGACATTCTAGTGCACTAGCTAGGGTGTAAGAGCGGTCATTGTGTACACCAACCTAGTGCACAAGGTAAAGAGCGGTTTGCTGTTTGAAACGCTCCCCATTAGCATAGCACGGTTTTGTATGCTAACTGCTTCTACTTTTAACGACGCACGAGTACACGAAACGCATCCCGTCACCAATATTATCCCCAAAACATCACACATTTACATCAAACGGGAAGCATACCGTCATTTCTCTTTAGAAACGAACAACTTTAAAGGGACGAGTGAAGACAGAAGAGACACACCGCCGGTTCCTCGGCACTTCGTCTGACGACAAGTTCGGCTAGAAGAGTAGCCGTCGCGGGGCATTCTGGGAAACGTAGTCTTATTTACTGAACGCCTCGATTAGAAAACCTTCGCAAGCTTTTATCTTATTGACATAAAATTTAATGTTTAAGTGGTGTTTTTCAAACTGAAAACGTTTTACAAGGCACCATGACAGCCGGCATCGTGTTTTACTCAACCCATTTATAGTACATTTATTAATTTATTAAGATTATTTTGTCTGGCCCTGGAATATTATTATAATATATATATATATATATATATATATATATATATATATATATATATATATATATATATAAATAATAATAATTATATATATATATATATATATATATATATATATATATATATATATATATATATATATATATATATATATATAAAGATTAAGAAAATTTCCATAAATAAATGTTTTATTCATATCTTTTAGATAAAGTAATAAATTATTCCAGTTTGTTGAAACAAAATTAAAAGTATTATTATATCTTTATATGTTATGTATGATATCTTATTAAGAGTATTGTTTTGTATCGGGTCATTCCTACACTTCATGGTATCAAGTTAAACAATATAATTTACAAAAGTCTTACTATAATAATGAACACTTTTCAAATGTCAAACATTGTCAAATGTCAAAGATGAAGGAAAAATTAGTGCGGGTGAGCAGGTTTGTTTTTTCAGTCTGTTTGAAATTTTTGGAAGTTTGGGTCGGCCTCTGGAGTCCCACTATGGCCATGTGTGTGCGGAGTTTGCATGTTCTCCCCGTGCTGCGGGGGTTTCCTCCGGGTACTCCGGTTTCCTCCACCAGTCCAAAGACATGCATGGTAGGCTGATTGGCATGTCTAAAGTATCCGTAGTGTATGAATGTGTGTGTGCGTGTATATGTGATCGTGCCCTGCGATGGACTGGCACCCTGTCCAGGGTGTACCCTGCCTTGTGCCCGATGCTCCCTGGGATACGCTCCAGGTTCCCCGTGACCCTGAAAAGGAGTAAATGGTATAGAGGATGGATGGATGGATGGGTCGGCCTCTTTTGCACCTGCACTCCTCCTCATAACATTGGCTTGAAGATGCCTTTAAAGTTTCAAGTGGATCCATACACAAATATATTTCACATATTATACGAATGATCATTCATTTGAGTGGGTGTGGCTAAATTGTCAAATATTTGTGTTCAGCCAAAGGATTAGGAGGAAAAAATAGTTGACTAGTAACCTTAATTTTTCCAGAGACATGGCTGTTTTTGTGTTCCCCCTCCCCCATCCCGCTGTCCAATTTGTATGGCTTAATAATGTGTCCTTTGAGGGAATTATTCTCTGTCTCATTAGAATTGATTGCCAAGTTTCAGTCATATTGCTTTCAAATCTGATCGCTATTAAGGTTCACACTCGACTCTCACGCATTTGACACCAGATTTGTGAAGCTAGACCGAAGATCCTAGGACTCGTTCACAAAAGTAGGTTTTATTATCAGGCTTGTCTGATTGAATGAAAGAATGAATGAAAAACAAAAGCGTTTCAACAGCGTCGGTGCTTGGACCCCTAAACATGTCCACACGGCTCGCTCGATTTGCTTAAAAACGGAAAAAGAACCCGTATGCTGCATTCTGATTGGCTTGTGGCTCGAATCACCCGGAAGTTGCCGGAACAGTCGGATTGTGTCAGCGCTCCCTAAGATGGCGGGGGTGTTCGAGGTGGAGGTTGACGGCGTCGAGCACGACCACGGACACGGACACGACAACGAAGCCGCGCAGGTAACGACAGCTCGCGGTTCTACTTTCGGACTCTCCGTGTTGCTCGGAGTGAGACGTTGGATGTGTGCCGAGCTTCGAGTTCTTGCAGGAGCAGCGCTAACAGAGCTAAATGCTAACAGCTCTGATTGGCGATTCGACAGGCGAGAGGCTGTGTCCTAAATTGCTCTCTATCAGACACGTAGCGCACTAGAGTGCGGAAGCCATGTTTTCCCACAGCGTCGGTGGGGCACTGAGGTAGGGAGCAGGACGGGATTTGGGACACGTCGTGTGAGCCAGATGGCTCCCTGTGATTAGCTCAGCGCTCTGATTGAACCATTTAAGCACATAATTTATTTATTTCACATATTGTTTATTTCTTACAGGAAAACTGTAAGATGTAATCGTATTTACCATATTAAAATACCGATCTTAAAGCAAATATATAAACAATGCCGAGTATTCGTTAGTGTTGAGATTCGGAGTATTGTAGAGCTGGGCGATGTGAGGATATAATATCGATATCGTGAAAAATCAGATCACAATACTTTTCTTTTTTTAATATCGTGGTCAAAAAAATATTTACAAACTGACTAGAAGGAGCTGGTTTGGTGATACTTAATCTTTTAGAAATTTTAAAATAATAATAAGTTACAGGTGTGTGTATATGTATGTATGTATGTGTGTGTATATAGAAATAAATGTAAAATGTACATCTTATATTTTTTAAATAGATATTCTATTTTTTTAATAACTACTGTATTGTGAATAAATCTTTATCTTATCTAAACATATTTGAGAATTAATTTGTTTAAAAATGTCTCCTTTTCAGTGGTAAATTGGCTTAAAATTCTCTATAAATAAAATGAAACGTTCAAAGTATTAAATTCAAAAAAATTGTTAACCTTATATAAATCATTGAACTGTTTTTTTTTAAAAAACCTTTTATTTATTTTTTTGCTTTTAATTAATTTTTTAATTGCTGACCGTTTGAACGAATGTCTCTCTCTCTCTCTCTCTCTCTCTCTCTCTCTCTCTCTCTCTCTCTCTCTCTCTATATATATATATATATATATATATATATATATATATATATATATATATATATATATATATATATATGATTGATTGCTACATTAGTCGGGCAAAAATAGGACAATAGGACGTTATCTTATTTATTTTTCTGATCCTAGTCCTCCGTTGGAAGTGGTCCGGGCTTTTTAATCAATCCCAGTCGTGATAAATCTATAATAAATAAAACGAGACCGTTTGGAATCGTGTCACACGAGGTTAAAAGTCGTAATAATGGAAAATGATGGGCGTATAGGATAATATTACAGAAGAATAATTTATTTATCGCATCCATGAAGGGAAGTGCGATGCCATGTGTGGCCGCGTCCTACGACGATCCGTAACATGAAGGAAGCTGCGTAGAACAAAACTCTAACAGAGATGTCAAGAAAATACGTAAAATATTACAGCACGGAGGATCCAGATGTTTTTCTGGGGATTGCAGGCGTATTATTTTATTGTAGAATATTTATATTAGCTTTATAACTGCATGTGTAATTCCAACTCGGCTGGGTCGCTCTATGTCGGATCACGCAGCGTCGTTGCTGCAGATTTTGTTCATTTATTTTAATTATTTGTTCATTTAACAAATTTTCATTCTGACCTCATCAGTTTTTGTTTTTTCACTCCACTGAAGAGAGATAATGTTTTGTAATTTAAAAAATGTTCTATGGGATAAGGCACGTGTTTTATTAGGGTTTTTTTTTTTTTTTCCCCCAGAAATTTTTATTATTCCCATCCACTGGAAATTGATCAGACATGAAGACAAGCTTGTTTTCTCTCCGTCTAAAGGCTCACACGTCACCACAGAAGACCACAAAAATGGGATAAAAGTACATAGTGATATCAGTGGCTTATAGACCCCACCATCATAAACTTAAAAGTGCTTAAACTACTATATTTGACTGATTTTTGACTCGATCCGAGCTCAAGATATCGACAAACTGATGAGATTAGTTTAAGGTTTTTCACGTGCCCAGACGGTGATGTTAACTCACGAGTAGAAATGTGAAAAAATTGTGTGAATTATGTGATGTTCCATAGAATGTCAGCTCTTAAAATAAATAAATAAATAAATAAATAAAAGCAAGAATGCAAAAAAAAAAAGGGGAAAAAAAACATTTGGCATAGTTAAATAAAGCAGAACTATATAACGCAAGTTCCTGTTATTTTTGACTTATTTATTTATTTAACTTATTTATTTATTTATTTTTAAATGTAAATAACATTTCGAAGACGGTTACCACTAATACTGTTCAGACACGGGGCTTTTATAAATAAATAACTAAATACTGCTTAAATGTGTAACTGTAAATTCTGTTTTATTTCTTGACCAGAATGTAATTTCCTTCTCCAGGTCGACCTCTCGCACCTTTCACCAGAGGAGAAGTGGAGGTTTGTCTTTTCTTTTTTCTTTTTTTTTTTTTTTTTTGTAATAAAATATAATAATTTCTTAATAAATATAGACAAATTTGGCGTATGATTCCGTCTCTTATCCGATCTGACGCTCTTATGAAGTCCGATCAGACACGGCTTTGTATCGCGAGCATGTTACTAACGCTAATTACAATCGTGTAGTTATAACACCTGCTAATAATAATGTTACGTTACATTTGATTAGGGAGTTTTATTTATTTATTTTTAAAAAGCGATATCTGAGGATATTGCAGGTGCACGGGTAAAAATGGCGGATTGTTGATTCCAAAATATACACAGGACTACGGCGTGACTCGTTATATACGTATGTTTACATTCGGTAAACGTGGGTTAGCAAACGGCGAATTCTGTGATTCTGAAACGTAGTAAAGGCAAGATTGGGTCCTGACCGTCTCCGTTTGTGTTTGTTGGACAGACTGGAACATGCGAGAATGCACGCCAAACACAAAGGGCACGAAGCCATGCACGCCGAGATGGTGCTCATCCTCATCGTCACGCTCGTCGTAGCTCAGCTCGTCCTCGTGCAGTGGAAACAGCGGCACGCCAAGTCCTACAACGTGAGTACGCTCTGCGCAGTCTGATAACATTTTTGCCAATTTTAGCTCCGTAACCTGATTTGCAGTTCAGCCTGACACAAGCCAGAGAGTTTTTATAAGCTCGTTCTTACACTGGTGGGTTTTTTTCCAGGACTTCGTGAGCGCTTGAGCTCTGAGTTTGGTGAAGTGTGAACAGAAATGACACCAGACTCCGACATACCCCGATCAGCCATAACATTAAAACCTCCTGCCCAATATTGTGTAGGTGCCTCCAGAACAGCTCGGAACCTTCGAGGCATGGACTCTACAAGACCTCTGAAGGTGTGCTGTGATATCTGACACCAAGATGTCCGCAGCAGATCCTTTAATTCCTGTAAGTTACAAGGCGGGGCCTCTGTGGAGAAGACCTGTTTGTCCGGCACATCCTACAGACGCTCGATCGGATTGAGATCTGGGGAATTTGGAGGTCGAGTCAACACCTTGAACTCTTTGTCATGTTCCTCAGAGCGCTCCTGAACAGGTTTTGTAATGTGTCAGGGAGCGTTATCCTGCTGAAAGAAACCACTAGCCACCATTAGGGAACACCGTTACTATACAGGGGTGTACTCGGTCTGCAGCAGTGTTTAGGTAGGAGGTACGGGTCAAAATAACATCCACATGAATGCCAGGACCCAAGGTTTCCCAGCAGAACATTGCCCAGAGCGTCACACTTGCCTTCTTCCCATAAAACAAAATGTGATCCATCAAACCGGGACAATGGACCTTCTGCCATTGCTCCATGGTCCAGTTCTGATGCTCAGGGTGCCGTTGTAGGTGTTTCGGTGGTGCACAGGGGGTCAGCATGAACACTGACCGCTCTCCAGCTACACAGCTCCATACGCAGGACACTGATGTTCTGTGTGTTCTGTCTCCTTTCTGTCAGATCCAGCATGAACTTTTTCAGCAGTTTGTGCTATAGTAGATCTTCTGTGGGATCGGACCAGATGTTCTAGAGTTTGCTTGTACCGTTGAGACTTGGGAGCCCATGACCGTGTCACCGGTTGTCCTTCCTTGGAGCGCTTTTGGTAGGTTTTTACCACTGCATACCAGGAACACCCCACAACACCTGCTGTTTAGGAGACGCTCCAACCCAGACATCTGGACATCACAAGCCGGCCCTTGTCAAAGTCAAACTCGGATCCTTACGCTTGCTCATTTTTCCTGCTTTCAACACGTCAACGTCCAGACTCGACTGTTCACTTAATACATCCCCTAATATGTCCTTAATATGTCCCACCCCTCGACAGGTGCCGCTGTAACGAGGTAATCAATGTTATCCACCTGTCAGTGGTTGTAATGTTACAGCTGATGGGTGGGCTACACCACTAGGTGGAGACATTGTTTGCAAACTGGACTGCTCGTGTGTCTCTGATGGATCTCTCTTAACATAACGTCACTCTCCGATGGTACATCAGTTGCTCAACTTTTATTTTAGCAAATGTCATCAGTTCTTCAGTATAAACTTTGGTTTCACAAATATTACATGATAAAATGAAACTTAAACTGTTGTGACAGTAAAAATGCTCCAGTTACGGATAAGGTTTGAAAGAAAATTACACACTAAAGTGTAGATATTAGTAATACTCACTAATATAGTCTGTGATTTATGTTGAGGTCTAGTTGAGGTCTTAAACTTAAAATGATTACGTAATTTGGTGACGTGAAAGTGAGCGACTCATCCCGAGTATGACGTTTTTTTTATATTGCAATAAAATAGAAGGTTATTACGGTTCGTTATTACGTTTCCTTACGTTTTGTTTTTGGTACTTTTAATTTTGTTTTCCTTTGTTAAAAAGAAAAAAACCTGTGAAAGATTTCTGCTGTGTGTTGCTCAGTTTGTTTTTTCTTCTCAATGAAATATTGGAAAGAGGAGGGAGGAGAGAAGAGAAAAAGTAATGTTCGGCAGACGTGTCCAGCAGAAATAAAACTGGAGATTGTTCGAGCTGAAAAAAAAAATAAATTAATTTAAAAAAAAAATAATGAAATCGGGAAAGACGCTAACATTGTGGCTGTTCTGCAGTTGGTGACCCTGTTCCAGATGTGGGTAGTGCCTCTTTACTTCACCACGAAGCTGCACTGGTGGAGATTTTTGGTGACGTGGTCCATCTTCTCTATCGTCACCGCTTTCATCACGTTCCGTGCCACTCGCAAACCTCTGGAATGCACGACGCCGAGGTAATTTATCAAGAGTCTGGTCCAGAAGGGGGGGAGGGGGGGGTCCAAAAGGGCATACAAAAGATTATTATGGGAGTATTTTTGCCTTTTGAACTTTTGTATGATTATTCCTGTGAACTGTCGTCAACGTTAGTGACTTGATGACATGTGACTTATGACTCAGAAGTTTGTAGTTACTGTAAGTGAGCGGTTTGTAATCACTACTTTTTTGTAAATGATAATCCCCCTTTCATCCTTCTGTAAATATCCACGTTCACCTCTCTCTCTCTCTCTCTCTCTGTAGATTGGTTTACAAATGGTTTCTTCTCTTGTACAAGATCAGCTACACAACAGGCATTGTGGGATACAGTGTAGTCATGTTCACACTGTTTGGACTCAATTTGATATTTAGGTGAGTTGTACTCGGTGTACTGTGGAAACTCGGTGACCTCGGTGTCGGAGTTTGATGGTACGGTTTTCTTCACGTAAAAAAATAATAACATTATCAAACCCATTCTTAACTCGCTAGCTCTAATAATACAACTCTTCATTTTAAAAGTAAGACAGCCATATCGTTCACACATTTGCTGGAGGGTTAAATCCGCTCCAGACGGCCGCTCCGGTCCGAGCCCAGACGTCCCGGTCTGTCGAGTTTCCGAGTCGAGCTGTGAAACGTCAAACACACGGACGAGCTCCGTTCCCGTTTAAAACTTCTCCTCTGTCGTCGTGATTGTTGTAATGAACCTTATGTTCAGAAGTATTTACTGATCTAGAACATCCTGAAAAACGGTACCAAGACAGAGATGGTCCTTTGAATGCTACGTGTGCGGTTTTTAAAATTCAAACGATATCAGTAATAGTTGATCCGGTTAATGTTCGTATGTGTGAGGATTTGCGTGAGTAATGCGCCAAACGCCTGTAGGATACCGTACTTGCAGCGGCCATCTTGTTTACACATGGTTAACCCCCAAATTCAAAATACTCCCATGTCCCCTACTTTTGATGGAAATAACCTAATTGGGCACAAGTGGTGCACCGCGTGACCAAGAACAATTCTTCTGCGAGTCAGGTTTTTTATAGGTATCGTATCATAACAACATCATATGTGCTGTGATTTTTAAAAATATTATTCATTTAATTTAATGTCTTATGTTAATACAATTTGGTTTGTTATATTTAAGTTAGCTCTTTATACTGGATCATTATTCATAAATGTAAGAAGAAACAAAATATGCATCGTTGTCACCAAAAAAATATTGATCACTGTGTTGGATTTATTTAGTTTAAATTTAAAGTGTTTATACTTTTGTTTGTTTGCTTTTTTTTCTTTTTTTTTCGAATTGAAACACGTTTCTTGCTCAGAATAAAGCCGGAAGATTCCATGGATTTTGGCGTCTCCATGCTGTTTTACGGACTCTATTATGGCGTCCTAGGCAGGGATTTTGCAGAGATGTGTGCCGACTTCATGGCTTCTACAGTAGGGGTGAGTATTTCCTGTAGATTCTTGATCGAATGTGAAAGTCGGGAGATCACGAGTTCAATTCCCGATGAAGATGCAGCCATTTCTATAGTGTTCTAGAGAGTGAAAATCTCCTATGATGTTTGTATGGATGAGACCGGTGTACTCTTTTTCTCCAGTTTGAGTTACTAGCCAATTGTGATTGTCTGTGTGGCTGTTAGGGATATCATGATGCCAAAAATCGAATAGTCAGTACCGTTACCACCAAAAGTACGCGATACTCAATACCAAAGTCGATACCACTGTGTGGTATAAAAATAGATTTTTTCGAAAATTCAAAACTCTCCTGGAGGACACTCTCCTCTGGCTGATACTGGCAAAAGGAGAGAGAAGGAGAGAGAAGGGGGGGGGCGGTGTGTTTTAGTTATCAAACACTGTCTGACAATGAGTGGAGGTGCACTCCTAAACACACACACACACACACCTTATACTCTAAATGCAAGCATTAGTTTAAATTCACTGATGTGGTGGCAGGCCAAACAGATTTACTAAAGCATGAACATGTGAATAATTATTAATGACATGAGGCTACATTTAGCGGACAGGACACGGGCTGAATGGAGATGCATGGTGGTCCATTAGGAGGTAGTTTATAACATCACAATGCGTTCGCGTCGTTAACAAATAACTGGATATCGCTAACGTTACTTGAAGCATAACGTTAGCTGGTTTCACGGCCACAATGCAGCTGCCTCAAACAAACATAATATAGGGACCGTTTCAGGAGCTTGGCCAAATTCCAGGGATTTCCTCGCTTTGCTTGAAACGAACGATCGCATCGGTTACACACTGACTTCAGGGCATCGATTATATGTTTGTTGTCCTCCACCTCGAATGTGGTATGGAATATGGAAATACTTCACATTTCCTCTCAACGAGTCGGGGCAGAGCTAATCTTCTGTAGTTTTCCCGTGTGCTTGTAGGCGTTCTTCTTCACCACTTGTGAACTGACTAAAACACCTGCGCGTATTTGCTGCCTCCATGAGGTCCGGAAGAATTGCAACTTTGGTACCTTCATTACAAACGGTACCAAGTTTTGCTACTGCAGAAAAACAAGTACCGTCACGTTTTAAGAATGTTGGTACCGATGTATCCGTTTTCGTGACATCCCTAGTGGTCGTGTACGGGGAAGACGGTAGATGGCGCTTTTGTCCAAGATGCTCTCGTCTGGCTTCACGTGTCTTGGAGGAAGCTGAATGTGTCGTCTCGTGCCTTTTTTAACTTATTTTATTTATTTTTTAAACCTTTTGTGACAGTATTACAGTGCATCCGGAATGCCCACTAAACACCTCTCGGACAGCATCTGCGCCGTGTGCGGTCAGCCCATCCTGGTGAGCGTGGACGAAGAGGGAATCATGGAGAACACCTACAGGCTCTCCTGCAACCATGTGTATCCTTTCACACTGATCACCATTTAACATTATGATCTGATGATCAACTCGGAGAGAAGAGCGCTCGCTCATCATGCTAAATAGAAGTTCCAGGCATACGCATTATACATTTCGTGAGTGTAACGTGTGTACGCTGTACCTGTGCACTCAAATAGGAACTCAGTAACTTGCCTAGAAAACCTCACTAGTGTCATTTCTCTGGCACAGCGGGTATTTTTTTTTTAATTATAGTTCTGAGATTTATTATTTTTTTTTCCCTTAACTGTGGTTTGGTTTCATGTTAGTTTTGCTTTTAGATGTGTGAGGGCTTCCTGGAATATCTGTATACTGAAGAAGTAGCACAATACTATTTTCCCACACACACACACACCGCATATACAGTAACTCAGTCTTTCCAAGCATATAATTTCAGATGTGCCACGTATTCCTTGGAGTTATTTCTACATCTTGTTTCCTTCACAAGGAAGAGTATAATCTTTCCAGTCATGTGGAGAAATTGTAAAAACATGAGATGCTCCAGGAATAATGACCTTACCCCCACCCACACATAAAACCCAGACAAAACAAGGAAGTAGAAGACAAATTAAAAGCCAAGGTAAATAAATGTTTGTGCTTTTTAATTATAACCCCGATGCTAAAAATGTTGGGACGCTGTGTAAAATGTAAATAAAAACAGAATGCAATGATTTGCCAATCTCATAAACCCGTTTGTTATTCAGAATAGAACATGGACAACATATCAAATGTTTAAACTGAGGAAATGTACCGTTTTAAGGAAATAATGAGGTCATTTTTAAATCGACGGCCGCAACACGTCTCAAAAAGTTGGGAAGGGGGCAACAAAACGCTGGAACGGTAAGTGTTTGTAAAAAGAAACAGCTGGACGATGGAGCTGGATGCCTCTCTAAGACACTCTTTTTATACCCAATCATCTTACTGACCTGTTCCCAATTAACCTCCAGCTGTTTCTTTTTACGAACACTTACTTTTCCAACCTTTTGTTAAGATAAGATAAAATAATACTTTATTAATCCCCAGATGGAGAAAATAGGGTTTTGTTACCCCGTCCCAGCTTTTTTGACTCGTCTTGCAGCGATCAAATTCAAAATTACCTTCTTTATTTTCCCCCCATAAAGTGGTACATTTCCTCAGTTTAAACATTTGATATGTTTTATTGTGAATAACTTACGGGTTTGAGATTTGCAAATCATTGTATTCTTGATATATATATTAGTGTGTGTGTGTATTTATTTACATTACACACAGTGTCCCAACTTTTTTGGAATGGGGTTGTATATTGATAATTATTGCTTAAGGGAGTGAGCGAGTTCCACATCCTGGGAGTATGGACACTAAAAGGAATTTCACTGAGCAACTTCTTATTACCAGCAACCTCAAGGACGCCACCATGTGTTCCACCATCTGCATCCAGCTCAGTACTGCTGCTCCTGATGCATCTACCCCAATGTTCTGGTTCAAACAGGGCGGTACAGCAGTCTGCAATCTGTGGACATGTGACATGGAAACTATCTACTATGCTATATTGATCGGAAAACAAAATAGTCACAGCAAACTAAAGTAGAGCGAAAGAGGAACTTTTCCCACTTCCTCATCATCACAAGTTGATTAGTGACCAAGTAGTGCTTTGAACATGTTCGTCGGTCCCGTGCCTGACCTTTTATTCTTCTACCATTGGAGGGAAACACGGAAATAAGTGTGGTTTACTCTTTTGAGGCTGAGGTGTGTATTTACGCACCGATACCACAGCATGATTTAGTGCACCTACACACACACACACGGCAGTTTACTGTAAAGTAAATACTGGATCACTCTGAACACCAGAACAGAGTCGTGCAGATTCGTGGAACTTCCCTGGAGCACCATCAGTTTTAAGTATTTAGCCTCAGTAGGTGTTTTGGTGGTGGTGATTGTGCTGGTGAAGAAGTCTTACTAACCTAGTGGTCCCAATTCTTCCATAGGTGTTCAGATGGTCTTTGTGAAGACCGTGTAATCAGTCCAGCGCAGTAAAAATGCCTCATGGAGCGATTCGTCATGCTTGTTTACATCTTCAAACAATGACGCAGGCATTTCTATTTTCACATCACTTCCACATTTCTACGTTCTGTGACCTTTCCGACCTTTTAATATTTGCACACCCGCCCATTGTCTGCTGACGGTTGTATCATCTCGTTACCTCATGGGCGGAGCTTTTGTTTTGTGTCTACGGTTCTTCATTTGGGTGTTGATGTCATGGTTCACTGAAGCCAAGTACTGCAGTACTGATTTTTTTTTTTTCACCCTATAAATAATGGCAGCACAATGGCTTGTCCCCTCATGCCATAAATAATTCTCAGAGAAGTCATCCTAAGACTGCATTTTGTATAAATTTAAGGAAAGTGGTTGGGGTTTTTTTTTTTTTTTCTTCTTCCTTCAGCTGTGAATTCATTTCCCAGCTAATCTGAGCAAATCTGATCCGAGAGTTTAGCGAGAACCTTTACTGACCGTTACTGATGGAGAATCCCAGACACTCAAAGAATAAAGAATTTTCACACCATGTTGGTAAAACGCCTCTGAAAAGCGTCTCGCATAGCAGCCACCTCGTACGAACTCCTCCCTCTTCACAAACGCCAATCAATATTTATCTCAAACTGAGCGACGGTGGACAAAGGGAAATGTGTGAGAAGATGCTCTGCCGAATCCACACCAACAAACCATATTTACTGCTAACGAGCTGCTAGAGTAGAGCAAGACACCGCTCCGGAAGGCGGAGCAGATAAGGTTGTAGAGCGCGTTCAATTGGACGATCGTGAAGATTTGAACGAATGTATACATTATCCAAAGGTTTGATGAAGCTTAAAATTAAAAAATTGAATACCTCCAAAACTATTTTATTTCTAAAGGTAAAAAAAATAAAATTCTCCTGAGACGCAGGACTTTCATGTCTTTTTCCTTGATGTCTGATGTGGCCTGAAAATACCAGAAATATCCAAGTAGCTGACAAGATCCATTTTTAATCCATTGGATTGTTTGTTCTTTGCTCACTTGTACATAAATCCAGATCGCTCAATGTACAATTTCACACATCTAAATATTTATATGCTCATGTCTCAAGCGTAGCAGTATTCTTCCCTTGACTTTTTCTCCCAGATTCCACGAGTTCTGCATACGAGGCTGGTGCATTGTGGGTAAGAAACAGACATGCCCTTACTGCAAAGAAAAGGTGGACCTGAAGAGAATGTTCAGTAATCCGTATCCTTTGTGTGTGTGTGTGTGTGTGTGTGTGTGTGAGTGTGTGTGGTTACAAAGGTTTCTGGTGTAATAGTCAGACTTGAATACTAGAATGAAATCAGTTGGCTGTTGAGTTCAGTGAGACTTTGTTTTTTGTAATGCTAGCGTATTATTCCTTCAACAATTATATTAAATATGCTTCGGAGAAGTGTTTTATTTACATAAGAGGAAGTTAATATTAATTAAGTTGAAATGTTTATTACTTTTATCTTGTGTAATATAAGTGATGCGCAGATATTATTATTATTATTATTATTTTATTATTTTATTTTTGACTCTTGGTCCCTCTCTCACTGACTTCCCTGTGTATTACTGCTGTGTCATGATCCTGACTGACCCTCTTCTTATTTGTTGTAAGGGTAAACCCTGGGCTTTCCCTTCCCTGTACACAGCACAGTGTGTTCGGAAGGTCTTACAGCGATGTAAATGATTTACAGGAAATGCTACAATGCTTTGTAAATACTTCTTGTTCCCCCCTAACAATGGCTTGGAGAGGTTGGCATCTAAGAAATTCCACGTTCGCTGGTCACTATGATTAATCATCAACTTGGAAAACTTCCTCTCCAGTTATCGTTCTTGGAGTTGTCAAGTTGACCCTGCTGAGCAGAGAGCAGCTGAGTTATCCCATGGTTTCATTAGAACGTGACTCGTACTTTACACAAATTTAGAATAACTAATATTTCGGTTTGAGTCTCATGGTTGTAAAAAGTGACAAACCGATTACTTCTTTCCTTCGATTTATTTTATGACGGTAATTTGCAGGTGGTTGTGTCTCATTCGGGATGGCGTCACGGTTTTGTGTGGTCCGTCACCTGAAACTGTGAAAGTGACCAATTTTGCCAGTTTGTTCTTTTACATTTAACCAAAACTGGGATTGAGGCAAAACAACGAGCAACATTTATTACAAATTATACATGTAATGTAAATATAGAAGTTACAAACTAAAAATGTTGCTTTAAAACAAACCTCAATCTGGCCACTTTAATAGGAACACCGGTGTGGTTCTCCAATGAGTTAGTCATACAGGTCACGAGCTTCAGACCTGAATGTTCACATCAGGCATCAGTGTGAAGGAAACGTCTCGGCCATCTCGATGGCTTCGAGCGTGCTTTGGGTGTTTTTGTGAAAGTTTCAGGAAGCTGATCTCTGGTGGTTTTCCCACACAATACTCGGTAGAGTTTATACAGTACAGTGGCGGGAAAAAAAAACCCGGTTTTATGTGCTGACGAGCGGACGGTAAGGCTACGGCAGGTCAAGTAGCCACTCTGTACATCTGTGCTAAGCAGAAAAGCATCTCCACATCCGGACCACGTCGGGTTCCGCTCCTGTCAGAAAGGAGAACAGAAGAGCGGACCAATACAGAAGAACCCGTGCCAGATCACATTGATGTTTGATGTGAACGTTAACTGGAGCTCAAGACCTGTAACTGCACTGCAATTCTTTTATTTATTTATTTATTTATTTGTTTTAAATAAAAATGTATAAAAACGGCATATTTTCTGATTGATTTGGACAAACTAGCGGATTTATGTTTGTTTGATTCGTCATGAAGTCATTCCTGGCGAGTTTGTGTCCTTAACCGGCGGCCGAAAGGTGGGAGAGGCCTCACGTCATGTACGGACAGCTACTGGACTGGCTTCGCTATCTCGTAGCCTGGCAACCCGTCATAATCGGACTAGTGCAGGGCATCAACTACATCCTGGGTCTGGAGTGACGGCCACGCCCATCCCAGAAAGAGAGAGCGGGAGAGACTATACGCAGTCTGCGTGAGGCTTAAAAAGGACCCTGGGCCTGGAACTTTTAATCACCAAAAGTGTGTAATGTACTGTATATTGGCGCACACACACTGTGCATATGTGTATTTAAAGGAGGTGGGGGAAGAAAAATCTATTAGAGGTCTGGATTTGTTTTTGAAATGTGTACCTTATTTGGAGATCTTATGTTTTTTTTTGTTTTTTAAAGAAATTATAAATGAAACTTAATAATTTTAACCGTAGGTTACAACCTCAGACCACTTCTTTTTTTTTCTTTTTCTTTCTTTCTTTCTTTCTTTCTTTCTTTCTTTTTTTGAACTCTTTTCCCGTTACAATCAAAATTCCCTGTTCCATCTGTTGAAAAACCCTCTTTCACTTCTCATCATTACCGGTTTAATTGTGGGGTTTTTTTTTGGCATTGGTTAACAGTTGCACATTCAAATGAGTCGAACTGACCAGAATCTCTAAAACTACGGGAAATGTTTTGTTTTTTCTGAGCGGAGTCGCTCATCTGTGGGTCAGCGGCGTTCCCGGCATTCTGAATATTCCTGGATGCTGAAGCATTTCAAGCTTCTCTTTCACACCGTATCCAGGTGGAAGGCTGCGGAGGGATTTTGAAAGACGGTACATTACATTACGTGTCTGAATAATCTTGTCGAAGTGTGTTCTTTATTTTGTCCTCATTTAGGCTGAATCAGTTGTCATAGGGTTTGGATGGTGAAATTAGTGTTGAAAGTATTCTCTTTAAAAAAAAAAAAAAAAAAAAAAGGTCTAGTAAATTTTTGGCTTGACAGCTGAGGCGAATAAAGGGATTAAAGGAAAATCTTTATTAAAGATTTGATTTAGCGGAAGATTCATTTTTACCAGAGGAGGATTAGATGATATTTAGATGTTCCATGAGGTAGAATTCCTGTCTAGTTTACATTACAACATTACTACAGATTGACATGATGCATGCGTATACAGTATATAAGCTACCATCATCATCATCATCATCTCTGTTCCAGAACCTCAGGTAAAATGAATCCAACGCAGATGAAGGTGTTCATGTGGAATCTGTTTGGAGTATTACACACGCGCTATAGAACACCACAGAAATCCTGATCAGGTCACAGTTCCTCACAAACATCCAACCATGTGCTTCTTGTTCCATGGTTCTGCAGAATAAACATCAGCGTTAACATCAATTCAGTAGTGAATGTTATTTAAACGTGTACAGTATCGAAGTTTCTATTTTTATATATATATATATATATATATATATAGATCGATACATTTAGATAGATATATATAACAGTAGGTTTTAATGTTCACTACTGTTATATAAAATGAGAACCACTGCTTAATATAATAGAACTATTTAATAATCTATAAAGTTCCTATGACCCCTCATAAAAAAATATTAAAATGTATTAATATATCATTTATATTACGTATGGTTTCAAATATATTGATAAATATATGTATAAATGTAGGGTATGTTTAACACTGAAAGCGGTTTCTATGGAAACTGATGACTAAGCGGAAGTGACGCGTTGAGATGTGAGTTTAAAAGCCTCGGCGGCTCTCGGTGTAGACGATCTGAAGCCTGAACCATGACCTGGACTCTCTCCATCACAGGTAAACCGCGCTCATCTATTCACGTGTTCTCTCTCTTTCTCTCTCTCTCTCTCTCTCTCTCTCTCTCTCAGTTTTATTGTCTGACTCACTGATCGGTTTTAGATTAAATTAAAAAAGATTATTATCGTTTGTTGCGGAAATTTTCTCTCTCTCTCTCTCTCTCTCTCTCTCTCTCTCTCTATCTTATATATATATATATATATATATATATATATGTATGTATGTATGTATATGTGTATATGTATAAATAAATGACGTGTCTTTGCTATGGAGTCTTTCAAAAATAAAGCTGTGTAGTTCAGGATGGTTATTATAATACCGAGGCGGGGAATAGAATGTGAAAATCACTCCTGATTCGTTTGTGTGTTTGTTTGTACGCTAGATGTCGCTGTGCACACGTCACTCTAGCTGGCGTCATTTCACACAGTCTAATGCTACCCTTCATTCTTTTTTTTTTTGCTTTTTTTTTTTTTACAGCCAAATCTCTTAAATCTGAAATGAATTCCACAGACTTCAACACATTTTATAAACATAATCTAACCATTGGACACATTTATATATATAATTTGACATTTCCCAAACTTTGTGGACATTTTAAACATTTTAGCCTATATATATATATTTTTTATAGCCTATGTTTATATATGGAGTATCATGATTAGTTTCATAATGATTAGTCACTATGTTGTGTTGCTTTTGTGATTTATATATATATATATATATATATGTATATATTTTTTTTTTTTTTTAATTATTATTTTTATTATTATTATTTTTAATCTTTGTGGAGAGTCTTGTTTGGAAAGGAGTTATTAATTCACTTCTGTATTTGACTGGACCTAACTATTCTCCTCTTTTTATTCACCGCTTTCTGTTTTAAACACTTTTACTGTGCTGATATTGATGTGAAAATAACTTCTCAGTGCTCTTCTCTAACATGTCTCATGGTATTTTTATTTATTTGGACGGCCACTAGAGAGAATCAATCATTTACTTTCACTTTTTTTTTTTTTAAATGTTCGTGTGAGTGTTTGGGGGGGTTTTTGAGCCAGAAATTTCAGTGAAGTCCACACTCACACTTTGGAATTAAAGTGTAACTACATCACCTGATCATTTCTGACCAGTGATTTGCTGTTAAAAACATTTAAAATCTTAATATTTTTTGCCTTTTTTTTTTGGTGTGAGGTTTATGTATAGTTGTGATCCGTGTTCTCCGTGTGTTTAGGATCCCTGTGTGTGTGTATCTGTGCTGTCATGCTGCTCCAGAGTTCTCCCACGGCAGCTCGTTCCAGTACGTTCCAATACACTTAGAGTTCATTTCCGAACCTGCGTCCTAAATCCAAATGCTCGATAAATCCGTTCGTTGTTGTTTTAATCACCCGAGAGCCGTCTCTCCCTTTCTCTTTACATATTATGCCTTTGCACTCGGTTATTCTTATAACTCCTCAACAATTGTTCTAAATGCTTTAACATGCTGAAATTTTATTGTGCAGATACCGAAGTGGAAGCGCCGACGATTACCCACATGGCGCAGAAGTTTGTAGGTAGGATGTGTTTAGGTTCTGTTCTTCAATTTCAGACAAGATCAACCTATTAACATTCAAACTCGGTGCATTCTTTGGTTCAGAGTCATTTCTACTTTTTGGTTTGATCTATAGCAGATTATATACAGTAGGCAAGAAGGCACTATATTATATTCCTAAGCAACATGTCTGTGATGAACTACTTCTTAGACAATCGCTACAAGATCATCTGCAAAGTGAACCCTGGAGGACTTAAAGACGAGACCATGGTGTACTGGCTGGCCGACGGAGACTTTATAGAGACAGTCTATAAAGACATCAATGTGACAAATAAAGAGGGAAGGTAAGAACTCTTCCTGCATGCTGAGATTTAGAACAAATGTATTATTATTATTATTATTATTATTATTATTATTATTATTATTATTATTACACCACAGTGAGTCAGAAGGTGTTGATTCATTTTCTATAACAGCAGCTCGGCAGTAGTTCCAGCTGTGACACAAATCACAGTTTTGTGTATATTAACGCGCTCGTTCTAACGCGTTATCGTTTCTATAGTAACAGCTCGTTCACAGGGACGTGTATAGCAAACGCTCCACATCATCTAACCCTAATAATAAACACGTTGTTTTAATAAAGTAAAAATGTACGTGGTGAAATTTTCTGTGAGGCTTCGTTGTTCCGTCCCTCCAGGAATTTTGCAATGGCAGAAATTTAATGTAAAATCAAGGAAACTCAACACCGCTAAAAGGTCTCGTTTACCTACAAACCTCGCTGAGCTCGAGCGTGCAGAACTATTTCCTGCCAATTCCACAAAAAAAAAAAAAAACAACTCCAAGTTTACGCTGCACATTTTGGAAAAAGCCACACTGATCGCAAAAACCTCTATGAAATCCTGTTCGGACTGATTTTTGTAACATTTTATTGAAGGAGTCTCCAGTCCCAGTAAGTTTTCCAACATCTTCAGATTTTCGACAGAGGAGATGTAACATGACAAGCCGCGTCACTTCTTTCTCTAATTCACGAGAGAGAGAGAGAGAGAGAGAGAGAGAGAGAGAGAGAGAGAGACAGTCAGTCAGACAGACAGACAGACAGACAGATGCTGGCTGGTGAGGAAACAGCTGTTTATAGCTGTTATAACATAAGCGAGAACAGGAACTGACTCGTCTCGTGGAATTTCCACGTCGTTTCATGTAGCTATAAATGGTTAAAAATCATGGTGTCATTTATCACTCAATCAGAAATGGTCATCATTGTGGTATAAGAGGAATAAAACACTGCAGACTGTCGTGATGTTCTAGGAAAATAATCCAGTTCGGGTCGGACCGTATCACGCCGTCCCGGCGTAGATTATTTTCATGCAACAGCTCTTCACAAATAAATACAACTTTTATGTCTAACTGAAAATGATAACGTTATATCTGCAGGTTAGCTGACGGGACAGAGTGCCTCCGGACCACAGTGGTGTTCAAAAAGCTTTCTTTGAAAGCCTTCAACAGCAATTTCACCTGCGTCGCTCTGAATCCAGCCGGGTTCGCCAAAGAAAACATTCGAATCATAAAAGCATCTAGCAAAAAAAGCAAACTGAACTGAGTGTGTTTTTTTTTTTTTTTTTAAACTTCTCAGTATTTATGACCCAGTGTTCAACACGATATGTAGAAATACATTCATCTCTGTAGCTAAACGAGCGAATGTGTGTCCTTTAAAAACTGAATACCCAAGACCTCATTGTGAATTATTTTAGGATGTAATTATATATCTGTAAAATGGTTTATTTCTAAAGGAATTTTTTGGAAGTTTGCAGATCTACTTGGCATCAAACTTAATTTATTGTAGAAGTTCTATTGTGTGAAGGAGTTTAATGTTGAATTATTGGGCATTATTTTTATATTAATATACGATTCATAAACCTGACTGTGTTTCAGCTGTGCTTGAAAACATCTACAAAGTGAAAAGTTGTTTTTTTTTTTTTTTTTTTTTTTCTTTATAAATCTCAAGTGGTCATTTATAAGCTTCTCTTTCAATTGTGTAAAATTCCAGGAGAAAAATTGTACATCCATTCACACAAAAACAATCTGATTTAAAAAAAAAAAACGTTTGTATGCCATGTCTATGTGATGTATAAATCTCCTAAAAGACCATCAAAATCTCTCAACTCCTCCATGATTTGCTTATTCATGAACGTGTGTGTGTGTTTAAACATTTGCCCTTATTTTATTTCTTATTATTTATCCTTTATTTTCCACTGCAGCCTCAATGAGAGCGTACAAATGAATCATTTCACTGTGCAGTAATAAACACAATAAAATAATCAATATCTGTGAGTTCATTTCTGTTCCAAAAAACATATTTGAGAGTTCTCGGATAGACAAGCCACTGAGTTCAGGATTAGGATCAGATGCAATAACAAATCATAAAAGTTTGGAATTAAATTTGAAAGGCTTTTTTTTTTTTTAAATGGAGCTGGAAATGTGTGTGTGTGTGTATATATATAAAGACTGGGCAGATTTTCATTTTGTTATGATTGATTCTGCATTCTAATTATTAGTTTTGCAATAAAAAAAATAATCAATGGGGGGTTGAGTGTGTAGTGCAGCTGTGTAGTGCTTCTGGGAAAAATAAAACGTTTAAAGAGAACAACACCTAATCTCAATCTATCTTCATTAGGAATGACTGTGTGTACAGGCTTTTGATGTCTATAGAAGTGCAGCTGTGAGTCAAATAAAAACATCAAGTGACATAAATGGCAAAGGTGTAACATTTAATACTCGTTAAGTGCTGGAGCACATGCAAAAGATTACGCAGGAAAATTATGCATTTTGTGACACTTATCTGCAATACACAGAGCAAAATGCTATTTATAAAAATTTTTATGTAAATAAATTCTTATTAATTTTTATTTTTTTATGAATCTAACGCAGTGGTTTTCAAAGTTGGGGCCGCCAGGGGGCGCCCGGGAGGCCTCAACAATTTGATATGAAAAATAAATTCTCACTCTCAGACAACCACAAACACACACAATCAGTTCCTAATGTAATGTAAAGATATAAGATGAAATTATTCATAATAATAAATAAAAAGGGGGGATATATTCAGAATCTGTATTTTTAATGTGTTTTAAAGACATCTTGCAAAAGGGGCGGCCTCGGTCAAACGTTAATGTCATTTAGGGGGCCTCGCATTGGGAAAGTTTGGGAACCCCTGATCTAACCGTTCAAAAAATGTTATGCCTCATTTTTTTTTTTTGGGGGGTTAATTTTTCTGGTAATTTTACCAGCAGGTGGTGTCACAACCAACAGCAGCAGCACGGCGTGCGTGATGACGCAGCGCGCGACGTGACGTCACGACGCCAAGGCGGAGCTCCTCGTTTGAAAGTGGCGGGTGATCGGAACGCAAACCGCTGTGTAGTGAGAAGAGAAACAAAATGGCTGCGTGTGTTGTTCAGTATCTGAAGTGACAGCAGCCGAGACGAGTTTTCTTTCATGCACTATTGAAGTAAAGAGCATCTTGGAAGACGTTTTTTACGTTCTTACTTTTCTTCAGCTTCCTGCTAAAGCGGCTTCATTCATCTCCCAGGTAGGACGTTTAAAACGCAGCGGAAGTCCGTTAGCTTCCTGCTAACTACGTTCATGATCATTTAAGAGTAGTATTTATGCGTGAGTGACCCGCTGAAGTTCAGTACAGCCTGTAGTGTAGTGTTAGTGTAACAGCCGGCCATTGTCTGCGAGTGAATGGGAGTACTTTTAAGTAGCTTGGTGGTCATTATCTCCATAAATAACGGCGTAAACCTTAAATAAAGTCATCTGAAGTATAAAACATCATCAGAATGTGTTTGTTTGTGTTTTTTTTTTTTTTGCTTTTTGTTTTCGTTTAGCATGACTAAGGAGGAGGACAAAGTGATCCCGGTCCGTGTGGCTCTCCGCTGTCGCCCCCTGGTGCCCAAAGAACTGAATGAAGGATGCCAGAGCTGTCTAACATTCGTGCCCGGAGAGCCACAGGTCACAATCAAACACTACATCCACTGACCACAATAATAGGAACACCTGGTCATTCGTGCAATTATCCGATCAGCCAATCACGCAGATCCAGGTTTATGTTCATCTTCACATCGGAATGATGAGAAGGTCTGAGCGGTCTCACAGAGTTTGAGCATTGGACGGGTGTTCGTTCCAGATTGAGTATTTCAGAAACCGAGGAGGACGATTGATTCAATTCGGGAAGGCGGGTAACTCAAATAACCACTATTTACAGCCGTGGTGAGCAGAAAAGCATCCCAGAACATGTCGAACGTTGAGGTGGATGGACTACAACAGCTGAAGACGACAAGAGGTCACACCAGGCAGGAGAAGATAAGAAAAAAAAAATTGCTTAATGTGAACAT
Source organism: Ameiurus melas (assembly GCA_012411365.1). NCBI lineage: Eukaryota > Metazoa > Chordata > Actinopteri > Siluriformes > Ictaluridae > Ameiurus > Ameiurus melas. The sequence goes on along the minus strand of CM022769.1, from coordinate 24,938,701 downwards.
GAACTAAAGCCTGGATCTGCATGGAACTGAAGTTTAAGCGTTGTTTGAAATATGAAGGTCTGGATAATTGCATAAACAAGCAGGTGAATAGGTGTACCTATTAAAGTGGCTGGTGTGTGTGTATCTACGTAAAGCTCCACTCATTATCCGTTCCCGGACTGAATTATACCGGTGTTTACGCTTTTTCCTTCAGGTGGTGGTGGGCAACGATAAAGCATTCACATACGACTACGTGTTCGATCCCACTACAGAGCAGGAGGAAGTGTTCAACGCAGCCGTGTCTCCTTTACTCTTGGGCCTCTTCAAAGGTTTGTACTAATTTCCTTAAAGGAGAAGTCTTCCCTGAAGGTGGGGCGTGGCTTCAGGAAGCTGTTAAGATGGCAGAGTAAACGTTCTCATCAGTGTGACCTCGTGTGAGTGGTTATAAACCTGCCGTGTGTGTGTGTGGGATTTGCAGGTTATAATGCCACGGTGCTCGCGTACGGACAGACCGGCTCAGGAAAGACTTTCTCCATGGGAGGCACCTACACGTCTGCGCAGGAGAACGACCCTTCTGTCGGCGTCATCCCCAGAGTGGTCCAGAAAATCTTTCAGGAAAAAGACAAGATGGGCGACTGCGAGTTCCTCCTCTCCGTTTCCTATCTCGAGGTATCGCGTTCCCCCAGAACCTCTCGGTGTTCAATCGTTTCTTTCACTCCGTACGAACACCATCGACGTCAGTCTCTGCCGTAATGAAACTGTTAAGGTTTGCTATATCCAAGTGTACTTAAGCTGTCCAATGACCACTTCAGTGAGCACTTTGTTAGGCACACTTTTTATCGTGTGCGGTATGGCTTTAAAAGCGGCTCGAGGTTGAGATCTGGTGTTGTAACTAACGCAGCGTGATTATAACGTGCTAGAAATTTTGGCGAAATGAACGAGGAGTTCTACCCCCCAAAAAAACACGTTTTATTTATTAATCTATTACAAGAAATCAGTGGGGTTTGTTTCCAGATCGAGAGAGAGACGGGTGCGTATCACAGCAGTAGTGACTTCAAAACATGGAAAACGCGAAGGAAGTGCCGCCTTAAGTAATTTTTCCTACCCGGGAAGGGCGTAAATATAAATAAAAATCACTACTAGTAAATAAAATTAAGAAAAAATCACTTTCAATTTCGATCTTTTCTATTTGTTACAGGATCGGCTCATATTCATTCTTTTGCTCCCTACCGATCCTCCATTTTAACGTATCACGGCAATACCGATCCTGGATGTCGGATCCGTGCCTTATATACGTAACACCTGCGTACGAAACACATCTACGTATTCTCTACTGCGCTGCTCGTGCGTAGTCGGCTCCGTAAAACGTCATCTGTCGTTTTATCTCCTTCCTGATGGTACTTGATGGGTTTTGTTCGATCGAATGTTTACATTGATGCCTTGATCATCTGTGGTTTTTATACATTGAGATGCAGCCGTGTGATTGGCTGATTCGATATTTGCATTAACAAGCAGGTGTGTAAGTGTGTATACGACTGGGAACTGAGTTTTCCAACACAGAACTTTGTACTTAACACTTTAGAGCGTTCGTACGGACGCCGCCTTCTGAAGTTGATGGAAACTCGGATTACGGGTCGTCCGGTTAGTGTTTTTTATTTTTAAAGCGGGTGTGATGATTCACTGTAAACAGCGCTGAAGATGATGCGGAATCTCGCCGGAAACTAGTTGTTTCGGTTATTAAAGTGTCTCCCAGTGTTCAGGTATTTCTTGTCGATCGCAATGAGCGCCGCCATGTTGAGGTGACATCACGGAGACGTCGGATCTCTGGAAACTATGAATTTCCGAGTAGGAACGAGAAGCTGGAGAGCATGGTCCCCAGCCAGTCATGAACGCAGCGTTATTAAACGAGTCACTGTGCGTTCGTAACATTTTGTCCTTATTGTAGATTTGTTTTTGGGTTTTTTTTTTCTCCATCCAGATTTACAACGAAGAGATTTTGGATCTTCTATGTACATCAAAGGACAAACCAGTGATTAGCATCAGAGAAGATCCGAAGGAAGGCATCAAAGTGAGTGACATTTCAAACAGCAAAAAGAGCTTTGATGAGAGAATTTGTTGTATTTCAGTAATTCATCATGAGCTGGAAGTGATGTGCTGCTGTGGTGCTGCAGATTGTAGGTCTGACTGAGAAGGAGGTGTTCACCACTCAGGAGATGGTGGGCTGTCTGGAGATTGGGAACTCGGCCCGTACCGTGGGCTCTACGGCCATGAATGCTGCCTCGTCCCGTTCCCACGCCATCTTCACCGTCAGCCTGGAACAGCGCCGCGGAGGCGACAAGTGAGTAAAGTCGGTCACGCGCTTTGGCTGTGTTGTGTGCCTCATTTGCATGAACCAATTACTCCGGTTATTAAATTTGTCTTTCTCATGGGAACAAAAGCCAGCTTTGTTTGGACAGAACAACGGCTCTGAACCCCCCAGGGTTTTTTTTTGTGTGTTTTTTTGGTTATTATTCGTTTGTTCCCAACTGTAATATTTTTCTAAAGCTCTCAAATAGCCCCATTTCCTAAAATAAACAAATGAGTAACTACTTTATCAGTTAATTTGCAAATTCAATAAAGTCAATAGATAAGAATAATCTTAACTGGAAGATTTTATGTATTGATTTATTTTAAAAAAAAATCCACCAGCTCTGACATTATTAATATACTGTAAATCGTAGGTTTATATTCACGCGCTCGTTTTAATGTGCTATTGTTTCTATAGTAACGGCTCGTTCACAGGGACGTGTACAGCAGACGATTCACGTCATCTGAGGGGGGGAAAGCATAATCGCTGATGTGGTGAAGTTTTCTCTTAGGAGTCGCTTATGTAACGCTTTTTTTATGGAAGGAGTCTCGTGTCAGTGATTTTGTAACAGTCAGGACTGAGGAGTTTGCGCTTCTTTATGGTTTGTTTCTTCTTAATGTCAAAAGAGACTCTGGTGAGGGAACGGCTGATTATAGCTGCTATAACGTAAGCGAGAACAGGACTTGACTTGCGGACGTTCCACATCATTAAACGTAGCTATAAATGGTTAAAAAGCGTGATGTCGTCCTTTAAAGGTGCAACAGTTAACATTTGCTTGTTACAGAAATAACAAGTGGATTACATAGCTGGGGAAATTTAGATCAGCCAGTCCGCCATTTTATAGTCCTTGCTGGCACGCTAACTCCACACTCTAGGGGCGGGGCGTAGTGTGTAAGACTGTGTCCGAATTGGCGTAATTATTAGATGACGACCCGGACGTCCTGCTTGGAGCTGTTCTCGGATTACACGACAGTTACGTGTCTGACAAACGGCAATGTATGTTTTTTGTTTATTTTCAGATTAATCTTGTGTTGAGACATTAACGGTCGATTATACAAATGATTATGCAGACATATTTAAAGATGACTACTTAACTACATTTTACAGCTGAAGCCGGCGCCATTTTTAGTGTTTGCGCACGGCGTTGCAGCGGTCAGGTGGTACATGTCAGTGCTTTCGGAAAATTTGGTTTACGAGTTGTAATTACGTGTTGAAGTACGTGAACGCTTTTTACAAGTTGGAATCTCGTAATTACGACGTGGCGTGAATGCGGCTACAAGGGGAAACGAGGGGCTGGCTCGATGAGGAGGGGGGAAATCGTTGAATGTTATTCGAATCCACCCATTTAACCATTACTAATGAAACACATTTGAATAAATTTAAACTTTTATAATCGCTGTGGTGGAGGATGAAATAATCCACATTGTGTCATTCTGTAGAACACCACGGTATGTCGTGTTATTCCTTACTTAATGTTAATCATGCGCTCTCTCTCTCTCTCTCTCACTCTCTCTCTCTGAGTCCCTTTCGCATGCCTCATTTCTGACCCTGTCTGCGCACAACTGGTTCTGTTTTTGGTCCAGTCTCTAAGCACAAACCCAGCGTGGTGATGAAGAGAAATGAATGGGGATCATGAGGAACAAGCATAAGATGGATAACTAACTCCTCTAATTCTGTGTGTTTTTAGAAATGATGTCATGGTCTCCAAACTGCACTTGGTAGACCTCGCTGGATCCGAGAGGCAGAAGAAAACTAAAGCTGAAGGAGATCGTCTCAAAGAGGGTGAGGAGAGAGAGATTAGTGGTCATTGTGATCATGGTTGCTGCTGTAGCTCTGTAACTCAGTGTCTGTTTTATGGGCAGGAATCAGCATAAACCGAGGCCTTCTGTCTTTGGGAAACGTGATCAGCGCGCTTGGAGACGAGAGCAAAAAGGGCACGTTCGTACCTTACAGAGACTCCAAGTTGACTCGTCTGCTGCAGGGTGAGGTTTTTTTTTTCTTTTCTTTTATGATCGAAAAGAATTCTGATATTTATTTAACCCCTTCGTGTACAGTGTCCATGTTTTTATTATTCTCACTGCAGCGTGTCTCACACTTTATACACACAATCTCACATTTAATAAAATTTTGCACCTTGAAACAATACTAAAGAATTTATTGTCGGTAATATTAGTATATTCTGTCCAGAAGTGATATTTTCTGTAATGTTGGTCGTTAACAGTAATGGCTAAACATCAAGTCTAAAATAGTTTGTCTGAGGTGTATTTTTACTGTATGTTTGATTAAAAAAATAATAATAATAATTTCCCGCTTTCACAGACTCATTGGGAGGGAACAGTCACACCTTAATGATCGCGTGCGTCAGTCCGGCCGACTCAAACATCGAGGAGACCATCAACACGCTGCGTTATGCAGACCGCGCACGTAAAATCAAGAACAAGCCAGTTCTCAACGTGGATCCTCGAGCAGCTGAGATGAAACGGCTCAAGCAGCAGGTATTCCAGAGGCCGAAGCGTTTGGAGTTGGGCTGCAGCTAACGATTATTTTGATAATCGATTAATCTGTATTCGATTTGACATATTTGATCAGAATGAGTATTTTGGTCGGAGTTATTTCGTTTCCTTTCTATCGCGCGCTGTGTGATTGAGGCGCAGGCGTGGACTCGGGTTCGTTCAGTGACGTTTAACAGAGACTCGCTCGCTGTCAGGACCAGCTTTTATATAGAATGGAAATACTGGCATGAATGTCTAACATTTACAGATAAGGATATAAAGGTAAACATGTCATTTTAGACCTTTGTATGCACTGTATCTATGCAGGACCCCCTAGTGGTAGGAAAGTGTACTAGCAGGTAAACTGATTATGATTCGCTTGTCAATCATATCATAATTGAGAGATTAATTACTGAATTCGGTGCTCACAAGATTCAGTCAGAATGTGCAGTCTTTTATAAGGAACATTTTTAAGGCAATTGGAATGGTGAAATCCTCAAACTACACATAAATCGTTTTTATTTCGCTTAGAACAGTATCTTTACTATCATCTTGGACATTTTGGCATGTTCCATGTCAAAAATGTCCATTTTTAAATGCAAATAAGTGTAGCAGCGAGCACACAAGTACATCGAGAACGTGTGGGATTCATCAGTATTTGTGTGATGCCCATTTTCTTGTTGGAATGTTGGCTTAATGCCGTGACCGTTCCTTGATAAATGATTGGTTTGCTTTGTCCTGCAGGTGCAAGAGCTTCAGGTGATGTTGTTGCACGCTCGAGGAGGCGTGGCTCCTGTTCTTTCAGGGTAAGTCTGAAATAACAAAGTGCCGTGATTGATCGGTCGATTAATGGATTGATCCGTGGACGTCGAAGCAAGCTAATCGGTAGAAGATATCTGCATGTTGACATGCGCAATTTCTTTAGGAGCTATAACGTCATGATTGTTAGACCGATCGAGACGCGCGGTTTATTAAGCATCCAGAAAGAACGTCGTTCCAGATTTCTGGAATTCTAAAAAGTCGGAATGTCGTGCCGTAGGTCCGAGGAAGCCGAGAACGTGTCGAAGATTCTGGCGCGTAACCGCAGTCTACAGGAGCAGAACAGCAAGCTGAGTCGAGAGCTGAGCGAGGCCGCAGGACAGACCGCCCTCATGTGTGAGCGGGTCATCCTGGTGTGTATTTTAATTTAAAATTGTTTGAAATTGATACCAGGTATTCTATAAGTCTAGCATCATGACAAAACGAAAGCTTTTATTTATAGTATTTGCTTGATACTGGATATCCGCCATTTTCTCACTTGAGTAGAATTCTACATTACGGTCTGTAAAAATATAAACCACCAAAACGTTTCTTTCACGCCCTTAATTATGCTTTTCTTGGGAGTTAAGCTGTTTTGATAGCGCGGTTTGAATCCACAAAATGCTATTTTAGAAAGTGTGGTGTCCTTAGATGGCGTCTAGTTTTTATGAATTTTTTTTTTTTTTCCTCCCTTTGGTAGACTGAGCAAGTCAACGAGAAACTTCAGAGCAAGTTAGAGGAACTGAGGCAGCATGCTGCGTAAGCTTGGAGTGCCACTGATTATTACTATATTCATGACGATACACAGTGGAGGTAATGATTCTGATTGATGACCATATCCATGACTTTAACTCAGTTGTAAAGTGGACCTTCAGAAGATGGTGGAGACCCTGGAGGATCAGGAGCTGAAGGAGAACGTGGAGGTCGTCCGAAGCCTTCAGCATCTCATCCTGGAGCTACAAGTAAGAGTCGAGATCTCATTGTAGTAGAATTGTGTGATGTGTAATGGGCTTATTCATCTCTACATGATATCCAGTGATGTTTACACTGACTATATTAATAATTATACAAGTTTAAACTTTTATTTCTTTATGTTTTTATAAATATTAATGTGAGATATTGAACTCAATTTAGTGTTTCCTTGTAAATTACTATTAAATAGTTACTATAATAGTAATGCTATTAAGTATTGAGCCCCTATGACGCACTGTGGTCAAGCTAGCCGCTCTTTGCCAAACTGTGGTTAATTGAGCCGTGCGGAAAATGTCAGAACGCTGCTTTTAGACACTCGGTGGTGTTCGTGCCGAGCGCTGAAAACAAAATTCTGGAGGTTAGGGATTCAAACCCAGTGAAAAGGGTCACGCGTGCAATACAAACGAATTGATTCAATCATTACTCGAGTTGTTTTCTAAGTGGTTGATTGCGATCACGTTGCACATGCTGTGAGTCGATCCGTTTGTTTCCGTAGCACGAGAGTGTAGGGATCGCAGCCACCATTGACGCCATGACCTCGGGCAACTCCACGTCTCTGGAGGTCGACGCGGACGGCAGCGCTGCAGACACCAGCCGCAGTCCTGCTTCCGACTCACCTGAGGTACGCTTTTAATATCAAGATTAACCTCCGTTTCATCTTGAGTAGTTTGCTGTAGTCAGTTCAGGACCTTGTGTTTTCCTTCCTTTTCAGGCGAGCAATGCTGAAGCTCAGGCCAAGGACTCCCCAGAGATGTTCACTACCCAGCATGCTCTGAGGCAGGCTCAGATGTCCAAGGAGCTCATTGAGCTCAATAAAGTCCTCGCACTTAAAGAGGCCTTTGTCAAGAAAATGTGCCAGAATGACAGTCACTTGGAGCCGATACAAACAGAATATCAGGTAGGAGATTTATCGCTTATCCTGAAAAGCAAAGAATTTATATAGTGTGTCTTCGTAGACAACAATCCTCTCTTACTAGCTGCTCATTTACTCGAATATCGTCTTATCCGATAGGAGAACATCAAAAACCTCCAGGCTGAGGTCGGATCCCTACAGAAAGAGAAGGAAGATCTGATCCTCGCGCTTCACTCTGCTAAGAAAGACACCAATCAAGCAAAGTGAGCTCATGCTAGCAGTTCAGCTTGTGCGATGTTGATTCCCTGTCTGACATCGAGCGTTTCCACCATGTCAGGTGTAAGGAGATCAGAGGCGGTGTAATATATTATTAGCTGCTGTGCAGTCGGGAACTGCTTACTAGGCAGAGACAATCTCACAAACTTAGCCGGATGGTGGATTTTTAGGTGATTATGCAGTAAACGGTAAAAAAAAAAAATGCTAATAACCCATAACCGGTTTATAGAAGGATTATAGAAATAACGTACTGTTGTGTAATGTCCACATGCTCGATATTTTCACTGTGGATCTGCTGCTCGACGTGTTTGAACACATCCGGACGCTGACCGGCACAGGAGGTTTTTTAAAGATATAGTAGCCAGTGTTAACTGTTTTTGAACTGAAGACATTCTGGACTTACCGTGACAGGAAGTGAGAGCTGCTCAGTCGGGGAGCAGGTGAGATGGAGGGAAGGGGGCGGGGCTTCCAGGAAGTGTGAGTTAATATCGGAGAGTTCAGAACACCTGAGCTAATCATTCAATGTTCATGTTGATTGGATCGTCTCCTGTTTATTGGGGGAGAAAAACACTGATCTTCAGAAGGTTCTGAGTGAGAACTTGCACTAGTGGAGCTCCTATGCAAAAATGGGTAAAGCTTGGCACATCTGCTGATATATAATATAACATCACTGGATATCGTGTCGAGAAGATCAGATCGTCATATCGTACAAACCTACTGCTAAGGCAAATCTGCCTTATAGATGATGCGCTAATTCTCCATACTTCCCTCCACACCTGTACAGACTGAGCGAGCAGCGCAGGAAGAGGCTACAGGAGTTGGAAGGGCAGATGACGGAGCTGAAGAAGAAACTGCAGGACCAGTCCAAGCTTCTGAAGCTTAAAGAGTCCTCAGTGCGCAGCGTCACTAAGCTTAATCAGGAGATTCAGGTACGTCTCCAGGTGGAAGCCTGTAGGATAGAATAACAGTTAAGAGCTTCTAGAAGTGTCCACGGAGATATCGATGTGTTACGGGTGATATTTAGTGTTTGTTTTCTCGCTTTTGTGCACGTGTAGGCTATGAAGGCCCAGCGAGTGCAGTTGATGAGGCAGATGAAGGAGGACTCTGAGAAATTCCGTGTATGGAAGCAGAAGAAAGATAAAGAAGTTTTGCAGCTGAAAGAAAAGGTGTCGGTTTGGAGCAGTAAAGCAGATCTAGTAACGAAGTAGCTAGCTCATCAAAAACGCTATGAACGATTTGAATTTTAATGTAATTTTACCTCCAAAAAATTACGCATGGCACATTTGTGTTTCTGTGAATTAAGGAACAGATTTGCGTTTGAAAATGATGGGATACTCGCCTGTAAATTAATCATTTTGGTTTATATTGGGCAGTTTGTAGTAGAGATGAAATACTCAGTGATTCTTATATAGCTGCTTTTGGTCAAATTTACCCGCGTTAAACGTGGACTAGGCCTACGATTGTGAGCACAATGAAAAGACGTGTTTTCTCCAAGCTTTAATATCCCTAATCCGTCTCTTCCCGGCTTGTGGTAGGATCGTAAACGGCAGTACGAGATGCTGAAGCTGGAAAGGGATTTCCAGAAACAGGCGAGCGTTCTGCGGCGCAAAACTGAGGAGGTAATAAATCAACGTTTCTGCTTAAACGAAGGCGAGCTTTTAGCTGACGGTCCCCCGCAATAGAAAATAACCAACTGTGATATGTTTGGGGGGGAAACGCTGGAACTGTCCTGTTGAAGTTTAAACGGTCTGTCTGCGATCTCTCAGGCGGCCGCAGCTAATAAACGCCTGAAGGACGCTCTTCAGAAAAGGAGTGAAGTGGCCGAGAAACGCAAAGACACACAGAACCGCGGTATGGAGGGCATCGCAAGCAGAGTGAAGGTACATCGAGCTTCTAAACACGGACAGAATTCTTTTGTTTTGCAGGTATTTAACTGCTGCTGTGTGTGTGTGTGTGTGTGTGTGTATACGCACACACGCACACACATCGTAAATGTGTAGGACAGGCCTGAGCGTTATGACATCACGATTCACAAATATTATTTTCTATGATAAATGAGAAACATCATAATATTTAGCTGTTGGAATATTTATTTAAAAAAAAAAAGTCAATTATATTCTTATATTTTAAAATTATTTATAAAACAAACAAATCTGTAATACTGAAAAGGAGAAAATTCCTATTAAAATTTCAACAATTAAGGGCAACCTTTTTGATGTTTAAAAAAAGTCTTTATTAATTATTGCTAACATATATTTGTCATTGTAAAATGTTACGTTTTGAAATAAAGATTAAGCACAAAAATGTTTAACGATATAATGTCTACAAAAATGCATATTTGTATTTATTTTTTTACACTAAAGTTTAACTTCTAACACTGAACATGAATACAGAACTACTTTGGTATTTTATATTTACAAAAAATTATTTATTATTATTTTTTTAAGAATAAATCAGTATTTGTCACACTATCGCAAATTAAACATCACCAGATTTTTGCAGTAATTACTTTGCGACGTCCAGTGTTCATTGCCTTTTGATATGAAATGCACGTGTACCAGCTTTTAAAATGCGTCTCTCTGCGCTAGGCGTGGCTGCTGAATGAGGTGGAGGTGCTGGTGAGTACGGAGGAGGCTCGACGCCACCTACAGGACCTGCTTGAGGACAGGAAGATGTTGGCTGAGGAGATCGCCCAACTCCGCCAGCAGATGGAGTCCGGAGAGAAACCCGTGGCCAAAATCCGCGTGAGTATTTTTCAGCTTGCTCTCGAATAGAACTGGGAAACGAACTGACCGTGAGAACGCAAACAAGGGAAAGGAAAAAGCTAAATCATTTTGTTGTTTTCCACAGCGCCGCACCCTGACCATCTCCGAGCTGGAGGGGAAAGGAAAGCTGGAGGCTTCCATCAGTAAACAAGTGGACAGCCTGGAGACTGAGATGGACCTCAGGTCAGCTACACAGAAACTAACAAATATAGCTATATAACATGACCAAATATAGCTGCAAGCAGCAATCAGTGGGCCCAAGCACTGAGCATCGTGCAGCAGGGAACGTACGTGAGCTTCAGGCCGTGACTTCCTGTTTGTGTGGTGTGACGTTTGTCAAGACAATTGTTTAACATATTAATAATTCTTTCACAATTTATCACTTTGGATATGTTTATGACACGCTGGCCAAATTTGGTTTGAATCCTTTGGGGAGAAGTATTTAAAAGTTCGCTACTTGTCAAAACATGGAAAATTCTAAATGGCTGACTTCCTGCTGGGTGATGAAAATGGATGTGAAATATGTCTTAGGAAAACCTGTATGCTTCCTGTGTTTGGTGCATGCTGTTGAAAATGGATGCCTACAATGGAAAAGGGCGGTAATATTGGGCTACACCCTGGTCCAAGCTTTGGGTAAACCCTGATAGGCAGAACTTTGAAAGCATGACCAGCACCGTAAAAACTCCAAAATGGCTGGAACCCCCCCCCCACACAAAAAAAAAAGATACTCTTGGTGCTTTGGGCCATAATAATAATAATAATAATAATAATTCATGATCCATTTGGCTGTAATATTATCAGTGTATTTATGTATTGATTTAATTAAAAGATTTTTCTTCTTTTACACCTAGGAGTGCTCAGATCGCCGACCTGCAGCAGAAGGTTCTGGACGCTGATAACGAAGGCCGAATGAAGCAGCGCTGGGACTCGATCACCACCATCGTGGAGGCCAAGAGTGCCTTGAAAATTCTCATGACTGAGGTAAGAATTCATTTGGATTTCAAGACCCATGGTATGTTTTTGAGGTCGGAAGAAAGACCCGGGGAGTTTTCACTTAGTGGGACACATTTGTTTTTTTTTTCTGTGGAGGGTGTTGAACATTGTATTTAAACTATGTATTCTTCAAAATGGAACAGTTACATGGCTCCAGATCAGTACGCACTGTATCTGTGCTGAAGTTTTAATTCATGATGGTTGGGTATTCTCGATTAGGTATTAACAAGTCTGTTAAGATGGTGCTGTGTATATATTGCCCACAAGCACAGGTTTATAGTTTTATGAATAAAATGTTGGACACGACGCAGATTGTGGCATCCAAGACGGCAAACGCGAAGCTGGAGAGCGAGCTGAAGCAGGAGCGGGCGAACCACATGGACCTGCAGAAGGTGCTGTGTGACGAGAGGAAGCTGATGTCTGCTATGGACATGGAGCACCAGAGCCACCTCGTGGAGCTAGAGCAGAGACACCAGGAAAAGGTAAACCTTTGACTGTTTCAGCTCCTAATTTCTAATAAGCGTATATAAAATATTTCCAAGCTTTCTACACTTCTAAAATGTTATTTCTAAGCGTCAAGGGTTTACATGCTTGTGTATATGTACGTGATGGATCTCTTTGTTTGTTTAATATAGAGATGTTGATTTTTTAAATTTTTTATTTGTATATTTTTCTAATTACCGATTATTTGCATGTCTGTGCCCAATAACTGATTTTATTTAATGTTGTTCTTCTGTTCTTGACACAGTAATCATATTTATAATTATAACAGTTTTGTCAATTTCACTTCCTCCTCGCATACAAATCAATAAAAACCCCTCTTATTTATACACCAATAAATAGAGGGGTCTGAGAGTGCAAAAAATAAAGTGCACTGTTACTAAAGTGTTAAAAAATAAATAAAAAATAAAAGCTTCCGTGAGGTTAAACGGATTGCGTGATTGAGTTTGTCTCGATTTCTTAGCACCAAGCCTCTTAAACTACATGTCAAGCATTTATGTAACACATCTCATTTGTGCCTTAATGGCTGCCTTAAAGCGTAATTCTCAAAACGCCCACAAGACGGAGCCATTTATCGGTGGATCCGATATTACAAAACCGATATCCCATTATGGAGAAATCCTTAACTATCGGTAAAAGCTATTATCGGTAGATATCTAGTCGATATCTAATGTATTTTATTTACTTGGTTCTTCGTAGGTTCTTTATCTCCTCGGTCAGTTACAGAACAAACCTGTGGAGGAGGAAAAGCCGGAGACGTCTAAGAGGGAGAGAGAGCTGCTACAGCGTTTGAAGTTTCAGGTTGATGTCAAAACATCCACTTTTTTTTGTTCTTATTAAATCTGGAACATCGCAAATCATTATTAACACAAAACAAAACCCCAATCTGACAGGAAGAGGAGCTCCAGAAGATGCAAGAACTCACTGAGCAAAACCAGAAACTACTGGAGGAACTTGAACAATACAAACAGGTACAAAACATTAACCATGCGTTCTAGATGATCTTTAGTTTGCTTTTATTTATGAACGTCACTTAAGGACGCAAACAATTTCCACTTCAACAGAAATTACTTCTGGCTCAGCTGACCAGCGCGAAGAAAGTACCTGTGGGAGCGAGCGAATCACCCGACACGTCATTTGAATATATTCCTCCTAAGGTAAGATATTAAATGAACCTCATGTTGGATTCGACACGATGTTTCAGGACGATCGGTCTGAGTGTGTTTGTAAACTTCAGAAAGTTTTCTGACACGCGAGAGGCTCGTTTTTCCAGAAAAAGTGGTCCGGTTTGCTCGGACATGATCTATACGGCGTTCCAACAACTTCCTTTTTGTTTGTTTGTGCTGTTGTTTATCACGTCACGGTTTCTTCTCGAAGCCTAAAGCCAAAACGTCCACGGCGAGAGCACCTCTGCAGGAACCCGCCATCGATCTGGACGAGCTGGTGTCTCCATCGGAGTCTGAGGAGGAGCAGGACGAGTGGCGTCCGGAGAAGAAGGAGAGAAACAGACGAGGCTCTAAGAAGTCTAAAATGACTGGGGTGAGGAAGAGGATGACTCTAGCGTTTATAAAACTGAGACGGTTACACTTAAGCTATTGTTCTGTTCATGGAATACACTAATCGCTGTTCGTTGTATTGCATAGCAACCAGAGATTACCGTTATTACACGCTACGTTAAGTAGCAGAAGTATTGTTATGGACCGTTTTTATTTATTTATTTTATTATTTCGTACCACAGCGACGTCGAATTCTTGACCCAGGAAGCGTTTTTAATTCATTTTCTATCAGTGGCCCTTAAATGTGATAATCACTCGCACACGCCCTCTAGTGGCTCACGTCTTTCTTACCGTTGCTTTGAATTTTACGATTTATTTATTTTCTCTGGACAGTTGCATCAATCTGTTTTTCTTTTCTTCACATGTTCGTGTTTTACGTTAGTGTGCGTGTAAGGGCCGGTGCGTCAATAAACTGTGCCGCTGCCGCAAAGGACGAATGACGTGCAGCAAGGACTGTCTCTGCGACCACGAGAAGTGTCGCAACATGGACGACCATTCCAGCATAGTAATAATAATAATAAAACTAGCACATGTAGAGATTCCTAATAGAGTTAATATTAATAATAATAATAAGTTAAACTGTTAATCTTTCACCTCAGGATGTTGCTGAGATAAACATGTCCAAAGACTCTGTTTCTATTCCTGAAGACCCCACAGCTGTAAGCCCTCGAGATGCCACCTTCTTCAGACCTCCTTGTGTTCCTCCAACTAAAAAGGTAAAAAGTTTTAGTTAAAAAAATAATTAAATATATATATATATATATAATATATACACACACACACACATATATACATACACACACATACATCATTGATTCACACCAGCAAGCGACAAAGCTGCGATTGATTTGTGACGCAGTAAAGAGACGAATCCAAACGTGGCTCGGAGGATTCCTACCATAAACCTTGCGACGTGCGATTAGTTCCCGTTTACTGTTTGACGCAAAAAATGGGCAAAAATCAGAATAAGCGTGGCTTCTTCTTCATCTTATCTTGAGGTCATATACGAGCTCATGAAATGTTCATAGAGACGTTATAAGAAAAAAAGCAGCAGAGACGGTCCTCAGGTGAGTGCATAATCCGCTGGACAGGCCACGCCCACAAGTGACGAACAAATAATAAATGCTGGATCTGATATCGGATCCTGTAACAAATGCCAAAGACTGGAATTTGGGAGGGGGAAATATTTTTGGAACTGGAAATGTTTACATATAAGCCAATCTTAACAGTCATATATACAGTCATATATATATATATATATATATATATATATGACCCCCCCCCCCAGTTTCCTCCTTGTTTTCATGTTAATTTGTTTCTAGGTTAAACACAAGCATGACTGGTTAGCAAAATTGGAAATGTCTTCAAGTATTGTAGTGATGTCACCGATCTCGCAGAGCCCAAGCGCACCCCCAGGATTCTGCTGTTTTCAAAAAAGAAAGAAAGAAAAAAAAACTGTGACCTTTCCCTTTTGTTTTCTTTCTCTTAGGAAATCGGAGACATCGGCAACCTTTCGTCAGTTCTGAAGCTGGAGAAGAAGCCCGTCCTCGCTGACCTGGACAGCGACAGCGAGGAATCCGAGGAATCCATCATGCCCAGCTTTCTGCGCAAGAACAAGAGAGGACTGAACAACTTCAAGAACAGTTTCTTCTCCGGCTGTACTCCTGTACGTGAGGAATCCTGAAACGCACACTCCCGCTCGCTCTTCTCTTCTCTTCCGTCTGCTTCGTCTTGTACGTGTGACTGTCTTGTCTGTCTTTTTAACCCGTCTTCTGTCTGTCCGCGTGTTCTTCTTTTAACGTAACACTATAGTTTTGGTAACGTGACCTGTTCTGACACAACCTTACTGTAGTATAATAATTGTTAAATCAATAAATGAATGTGTTTTTGACTCGGACGCGCTGGTGTGGAGTTTATGGAATCTTTTCGATCCGTTTCTCACGTGTAATTTATCTCCTTGTAGATTTCAATAAAATGGTTGAGACGTTTGTGTTCTGAGCGTTTTCTTCACGTTTGTCGGTTAACAAAAACGACGAGCCGCGTGGCGTGATGTTCAAATAAAGATATTCACTTTCACCCGTTCGAGTAGTTTCTGTAAAAAAAAAAGAAGAAAAAATTCAATTTATTATTTTTTTTTTTTTTTTAAAGTTACAGAAAAGTGGAGCGTTTTTGGCTGCGACGATCTTCAAATCCTGTATGGACTGAATAAATAACGAAACTGAACAGCTTTTCGCCGTCTTTCGTGTGAGAGGCTGGATTTTAATGTCGTGTTCATATAATTTAAGAGAAGGAAACTTGGTGAGGGGAATAAATGAAACTGATTTGTATTTCCGAGCAGAATCGCATCATCTGAGAACTTCGTGATGTAACTCCGAGATCAATACGTGAAGATTTCACTTTCGTTTAAATAAAAACTCAGGATTTTCTAAACCCTATTATTGTCATGAATGAATTATAGAATGTGGGTTAATTTGACTCGGTTTCATACAAGATTAGAATATGTTAATACTACGAACAAATAACCTTTTCAACATTTTACAGTGCGCAATGAAAGTAAAGAAATTAAACCGACAAAACTGTCCCAAATTACAAAACGACTGTAACTTATCTCGACAAACGTTGATAGCACGCATCGTTCGAGTTTCACAGCTAGGAGAAATGCAACCCTATAGCAGAGTGACTCTTCCCTAAGATAACCACACCTAGCATGGCCAGGCCTGAGAAACATTTCCAATCTACATTTCAAAAAACAGCACAAAAAATACCTAAAAATGGTGGCTGTGTTTACGCTCGCTCCTTCTTAAGTCCAAAAACATCCTCCTTCTTCTCCCAACTTTCTAGATTTAGAAATAATAATTAATAATTATTCAGTTTATCAGCAGACACCTGAAGGTTTTGCACTAAAATCAGCTGGTATTTTTTTTTTTTTTAGATATTCATGATTCCCTCCATCTTGATCAAAGCCCCAGTTCTGCTTTGTTTTTTTTTTTGTTTTTTTTTGGGGTGATCTTTTATTTTGCACCAAACACACCTTTTTAAAATGATGGTATTATTAAACATCATCTCCGCACACCAGAACCCATTTTGCCACATGGTTTGGGATTTACTTTTGCTTGGGTGTTTTTGAAGACTATGCAGAAAGTACTCGGTACGTCTCAGATATTTCTGCAGCATCTTAAATGTTCTTGTAGGTCTCTCGGCAGCCTCCCGGGTACGTTTTTGCCCTTTCCTCGTATACGTCTTGGAGGGATGTCCAGTTCTTAGTGATGTCACCGTGGTCCTCCGTTTTTTCTCCACTTGTTGATGACTGCATTCACTGTGGTCCATGGTACATTTAATGTTTCGGCAATTATTTTATACCCCTCTCCTGCTCTATACCGCACATGCTTTGTAAGCTCTTTTACGGACCAGGCCTTCAGCACTCAGATGAAACCATGTCAAGAAGAAGATCCTACAGAAGCAGCTGATCTTTGGGGTTAATCAGAATAAATTTCATTAATGAGAGTTGTATGATAATTATACTCACGCTTTCTCTTCCTTCGCTCCAGGTTATTTTTGTGGAAAATGTTATATTTATCTATGTTTAATCTATCCCAGCTGCTGAGTCGCTTTTTTTTCCCGCGCAAATTCACAATCTTGCTCCAAAAGTGGGTGGACGGTGGCTTTTTGGTTAGCACGTTCGTCTTACACCTCCATGGTCGGGGTTCGATTCCCACCGTGGAGTTTGCATGTTTCCCCACATGCTGCGGGGGTTTCCTCCGGGTCCTCTGGTTTCCTCCCCCAGTCCAAAGACATGCACGGTAGGCTGATTGTCCGTAGTGCGTGAGTGTTGTATGTGATTGTGTCCTGCAATGGACTGGCACCCTGTCCAGGTTGTATCCCACCTTGTGCCCCATGCTCTCTGGGATAGGCTCCAGGTTTCCCCGTGACCCTGAAGAGGATAAAGCGGTATAGAAGATGGATGCTCCAAAAGTGGCGTTTAACACGCACAAAAAAAAAAACACTGGCAACCTTTCCCCACACACAATTCACTAGTCACGATCGGTTCCTCGACTCAAAAGATTCGACTCCGAGAAGCTTCAGTCGGTCATACCGATTCTTTTCACGTAGCCGTGATTGAGAATACGGACTCCAGAGTACGCACGATGCGTAAGAACTGGCCGTAAAATACGTGCTGGATGGTGGAAGAAGTGATTACGGCTGGCTGTGCTGGCTTCGCGTGCATGCATGATCGCACAGGATCCTAAAACAACAACAACAACAACAACAAATAAAAGCCCAGCTGCTCTGCATGGAACACTGAGCAAATCCTGCGAGAATCCGGATGATGCACGGCTTTGTTTATGTTGTCGAGCAGCTTTAAAAAAAAAAAAAAAAAATGCGTCCTGATGTCCTGATCAAAGCGTTCCTGCCGACAGGGAGAAAACTTTAAGCAGAGAGGAGAGGAAACCGAGCACCGGTTCACTGATGAGCTCAGAAATGACTCTTAGCTTTCAGTGACGGAGAGAGGGAGAGAGAGAGGGGGAGAGAGAGAGAGAGAAAGAAGGA
Organism: Ameiurus melas; assembly: GCA_012411365.1. NCBI lineage: Eukaryota > Metazoa > Chordata > Actinopteri > Siluriformes > Ictaluridae > Ameiurus > Ameiurus melas. The sequence goes on along the minus strand of CM022769.1, from coordinate 24,920,621 downwards.
AAGAAACTGCGACGGTTTTCCCTGCGCCTCCTGGAGCTGAGCTGACACTCGTCTGTTTACGACCGGGATCGCATGCAAGTAAACAACTGACAAGGACCTAGAGTTCCGGGGCGGAACGTCTCGTTTCGTGCGGGGAGAGAGATAGATAGAGAGAGAGAGAGAGGGAGGGAGGGAGAGAGAGAGAGAGACGTATGAGTCCTGCGTGCTCGAGCCCCCGGATTCCCGCACAGTGCACATAGAGGGTGCAGTGCGGTGTCTGCGCTCTCCAACATCCGCCTAGCTAGCTCATATTGATCTTTTTTTTGTTGTTGTTGTTGTTTTATGGGTTGTTTTTGAAAATGGGACTGATGGAGGGATGAACTGATGAGCCTGGCACCTGGAGGAGGTAAAAAAAGAGAAAAGAACAACACTGCGACTTTTCTTCCCCGTTTATTTGACGGAACAGATCCCTGGGACGCAGCTGGAGCTGCCGATCTGCGAACATTGCGTAAGGTTGTAGCGTAGGCTACGTTTTCTTCGTTTCCTTCCTGTCTTTCTCTATCCGGAAACACATCCGGTGACATTGCAGTCTCTTGGAAAAAAATATATATATTTGGGAATCCTCCCCCCCCCCCTTCTTTTTTTCTTTTTTATAAATATTTTTTACGTAAGCAGCGAGCGGCTTACTTCCTGGGTGATTACGTTCCAGAGGAGAAGAAGAATTTTTTTTTTTTTTTAATAAACAAATAAATAAATAAGTAAATAAAGCGGTGAAGGTGGAGCGTCGTGCGTCGTACGTGGTGACGCAGTGGGATTTTTACGCGTGGTCGGCGCTTGGCCCTGCCCTTCCCGCC